>JAFJYI010000272.1:600000-1091878 GCA_019022655.1 Acacia acuminata | reverse complement strand
GTGGCTTGCTACATGCACGAACTTAGCGATCATATCATCTATATAGACTTCGACATTTTTCCCGAGTTGGTCTTTAAACACTCGATTCATCATTCTCTGATAGGTCGCCCTGGCGTTCTTTAATCCAAACGACATAACGTTATAACAATAGTTAGCCTTATCGGTGATGAAAGTGGTCTTTTCCTGATCCTCAGGGTGTATAGCTATTTGATTATATCCGGAGTAAGCATCCATGAATGAAAGCAGTTGGAACCCTGAGGAATTATCCACCAGTTGGTCTATATTTGGCATAGGGAAGGAATCCTTTGGGCACACCTTATTCAAATCTTTATAGTCAATGCATACCCTCTACTTACCGTTTGGCTTTTTAACCATAACGACATTTGACAGCCATGTAGTATACTGCACTTCACGGATGAAACCGTCTGCCAACAATTCCTCTACATGAGCCTCCAAGGCTTTCCGCCGGTCATCACCGATCTTCCTTTTATTATGAGAAACCGGTGTGGACCCCGGGCAAATCGCCAACTTATGACAACAAAACTCGGGGTCTACCCCGGGTATGTCCGTCGGTTGCCAAGCGAAGACGTCTTTGTTATTCCGCAAAAACTCCTCCAACTCCGTCCGGACCTCAGGGTCCAATCCCCTACCGACTTTGGTTACCTGGCCGAGCTCGGTACCCAACACTAGGTCGAACAACTCGCCACTTGGTTCTGATTTTTTCATCTTCTCTTCCTCACGTAGATCCAACTCCACCGAGTTGACTGACTTTCCTTCTTCATCAACTTTGACCGACGTAGCCTTGTCGATGTGGGAGGCTCCTTTCGAACCGCCCTTGGCACCCCTAACCGTATTAAAATAGCATTGTCGAGATTCTTTTTGGTCCCCTTTCACCGTCACAATTTGGTTCTTCCTGTTGAGCAACTTCAACTTCTGGTGCTTCGAGGATATCAGCATATCCCAATCATGGATAGTCGGTCGTCCCAGAATGATGTTATACGCTGAAGGAAAATCAGCCACGATAAACTTGACTCGATCCATCTTAAAAGCTTTCCTTATTCCTAAAGTCAGCTTCACATCTATATAACCCTTAGGACGAGTTTCCTGCCCATTGAATCCGGTCAAGGTTGTCCGACATGGCCTTAGATTCTCAGGATCAAGCCTCATGCGTTTGAATGTGTCCCACAGGATAATGTCGACCGCACTCCCGTTGTCAATGAATATCTTCTTAACACAAAGAATCCCCCACCGTTCCTGATAACCAGACCGTCATGATGACCCGGGGTACATCCTCCAAATCCCGCCTAGTAAAGCCGAGCACCGGGGATTCTCGGTTTTGACATATCCCTCTTGAATCGCTGGGCGGTCTCGATGGAGAGTACCTCCCTCGGGTACCTTTTTCGTTGGATCGTGGAGTCTCCCCCTCCACCGAATCCTCCACTAATAACATTACATTCAAACTTGGAATCGGAAATCCTCGTCACGACGCCGGCCTTCTTACTTCGGCCCGCCTCTTCTTTTCCGGCGGGCTCTTGCTTCGATCTTCACGCCGCTTCTGGTTTCGCCGCCCCTGGGTTTGAATCACGTACTTGCGGAGTTTTCCCTCTCGGACGAACTTTTCAACGGCGTCCCTCAGGTCCTAGCAACTATCCGTAGTATGACCATGCCGATCATGAAATTCACAATACGAGTTTTATCTAAAGTGGCCCTCTTCTCATAAGTCAGGGGGGTCGTTCAACCTCTTTCATTTCGGTTGTCGAGACCTCCTTCCGCATTTGCGCCGAGAGACCTTCAACGGGTATACCGGTCAAAACTTCCTCCCTTTCCCCCAATCAATTTGCCGTCACTACCTCGTCCATGAGAATCCCGCGACATCCGTTATGTCACTCTTTGCCTCTTGGGGGGCTTTTGGCCCTCTCTCTGGGCACCTGATTTAACATCTCCATTTGCTCAAGCTCTAGATAAGTTTTAGCCTTATCATGAAATTCCGCCACGGTTACCGGACGACGCTTTAATACGGATCTCTTCAAATGAGACGAAGCATTAAGGCCGGCTATGACACAATGGAGATGCACGTCTTCTTTCAAACCGGCACCCGCAGAAATGTTCTCCCAGTACAAATGTTTTTTCACCCGGTCCAAATGAATTCAGTTTTTGGTTGTTTCCGACTTGTGGCAAAGTTTAGCAAAAACTTGTGCTCCAAAGATTTCATACTACTAATAGATCGCAATGGAAGAGAGTGGAACCAATCTTGTGCAGACCCCCTTAAAGTTCCCACAAACAACCGCGGACAATTCCTTTAACCCCGATTTCCAACTTGAAGTTGTTAACGTGATTAAGTGGGTCTTGGGTTCCATTATATTTCGGCAACTCCCTTGAATCCAATTTCTTAGGATACATCGCGGTCATTATTTCATCCGAAAACTGACTCAACACGTTCTCGCTACCGAGTCCCTCTCCATCCGCCTTGGGCATGCCACCCGATGGGGCGTCGCGCCCTCCCTTTTGCCCTCCGGCTCGTGGAGTTCGTCGGACGGCCGCTTCTCCTTATTGCGGCTAAGTGGGCTTTATCCACCCCGGTCATTTTTATTGACTTCGCAGCCGTAGTATCACTAACCCGGCTTGGCCTCGCTAGCATCATGACCGGTGTTTGGGGCGGGATGCTCCAACATCCTAATCCGCTCCTCGAGCAACAATATCTTCCCGGCTTCCTTTTATTGGTTATTATCCCGCCATCACCGTAGGGAGTTCTCATTCACGCTCTTCACCGGGCTCCTCTATCTCGGTGTTAACCGACGTGGAAACGATAGTCCCGCGGTGCCCACTCCATCACACCCCCGGGTTCTTGACCGGCTTGTCCCTTCGTGCGAAACGTTCTTCCAACTCCATTCTAATCCGCTTTTGTTTGTCTTGGCGTCATATGGCGTTCCGACGTTCCATATCTTCCTGGTTAAGCCGGGAGTCCTCCTCCCTCCGAAGTCGCATAGAAGTTTCCATGTTATCTATCCGCTGAGCCAACGAGCTAACCGCTTTATGCAACAACTTTGAGTCGATGTTCCAACCGGAACTCCGGAGATGGAGGATGTGAATCCCGCCAGAACCCCCGCCTCCGCAAGATATCTCGGTTAGGATGAGGGGAATTTGCAGTATCCTCGCTCATCCTCTACTCCCACAACCTTGCGTTGGGAGTTAGAGCAACAGTCGAATATTGGACCGTTTGTTCCACCCGCCGTTGCGTGGCCGTCCCTCCGCCCCCGGTTTCGTCGCGGTGTGTGACCGCGACTTCGAGTACTTGTCGCCATGTTCAATGGTCGTTCATCGGCCTTTGTGGCTTGGGAATCACGGTTTACGGATCCCCACGGCCGGCGCTAATGTTACGTCGTAGCAGACAAGTGTCTAGCCCAATGAGGCTAGGCGATGTTAATATAGGATCAATGAGCTCTCCACAGACGCTTAAGAGTAAGCCCCTGAGTAGAGAAGATTACCCACTATATCTATGGAGAAGATACCAACGGGTCGTCTCAGATCACTGTGCTACACGGTGGTGGCTTTTCGCCAAAGGGGTGGGGTGTGTGCACAAATGAGACCGAATCGTAAATAATCAATAGAGAATGTAGAGAGTGCACCTGGTGGGTAACCTCCTATTTATAGGGATTACCTAGGGTTCCTCTCCTTCTTTGTAGTGAATCCGTTCGCAGCAGGCGGTGCGCCTCCCACGTCCCGGAAATGCCTCGCTCCACTACTTGTACAGTTCGAATCCCGATATGTGATTAAAGGATGACTCGGCTCATACCCGGGTAGAAAGGGTTCTCAGAAGAAATACCCTCATTGGGCCGCATACTCACTAGGCCCAATATATGGGTCCATAACACACACATATTCCTCGATTGGTGAAGATTGCGCTCTTCTCCTTCACCTTTGAAGGAGAAATCTTATCTTTCGAGTCAGATTTTTCCATCGCATCGTCTTCCCCAGTGGGCATGACACCCCTTCCGATCAAGGAGGTTTGGCAAAATAAATATCTCTCTTGTCTGTATATATTGAAATTAGAATGGAATTTGAGCAAGAAAAAAATTAGAATGGAATGAGTGGACGGATGATGAGAGAATAGAAATTTACGGTGGAGAAATTTCCACAAAGGAGAGGCAGGCAAGAGAGACGAGTGAAATATAATGCACGGTGGTTTCCATTTGAGAGACTAGTTTGGGATCCAAAATAGATAAGTAGTAGTAAATTAAACTCGATCGAAAGAAATAGCTCAATTGTGTGTATCTCATGGAGGTGGTGTTTTGTATATATTTTTCCTGAAAGAATTAATGGGTGTTTGAATTGAATATTCACTTCGAGAAAGAAATAGCTGAATTGTGTGTATCTGTGCATTGCATTTTTGTGTCTTCTCAGGTTCTCATTCTCTCATCAAATTTGGCAGGCGCCCCGGTTAACAAATTTGTTCAATTTCATACTTTTTTCCCCCTTCATACTATCTTCTTCTCCTTCTTCAGTTTGTTTTACCGTCAACTTAGGTCTAAAGATTATTATTAACATAAAACTTGCTCTTTCATTTTAATTTTCTTCTGCGCTCGATCTGGGCTTCAAGTTTCCATTTAAAATGGTGCTCGAACAAGGCTGGTGCGTGAGCTTGTGGATGTCGACGCGGGCGATGCCTCCACCGGCGCTGGAGTAGGTGCGGCGGCAGAACGACGGTACCTGTTAATGGAGCTAAGTCAGATCTGTGATGGGGGAGAGGCATTGAAATTTTTTTCCCTATAAATAATAAATTAATATTTATGGGTCCATATGGAATATTCTTAGTTTTATTTATTTCTTTCACAGCCAATTAGGATTTTTATTACAGCCAAATCAACTTCCATGTTAGCATTTTGGGTCAAACTAACTGTCAACATAACTGAAACTAAAGGAGATGGTATTTTTGCCCCCATTTTAAAAGTTCATGTGTATTTTTGCACCTGAAAAAAGCATATGGTGTTGGGCGCTTCTCAGGATAAAACACATATGTACTTTTGCACCTTTACCCCGAAATAATTAATCAAGTACGCTTCGTTTTTTCATACAATTAGGCATAACAAATTGAAAACCATTGAATTGCATGTCCAAAATTTGGCTCATTGTCACTGGTCCAGTCTTATTTAGCCTCCATTAAAATTAGTGCAAAATAGATTATAGCGAGATAGATACTCCTTTTAGTTTTTATTATAAGGCACTTTTAGAAACTTTGGATAATGTTTACTATAAATGAGTAAGTCACCAAATCAAGTAGTCTTTCAATCCTAAATGTAAGACCTAATGCCCCCTATATTTAAGACCAAAGGTAATATTACTTATACTATTTACAAATTCTCCCTATTTAAACTTTCATTAATTGTACTTTCTATGGTTTGTTGGATGCAATTGTGACGGATCCAAGAAGATTAGGCCTGAAATATGGCTTAAAGGAAGGCCCAAGTTAAGATAGGTCAATGTATGAGTATAAGAAATTAAAACAAAAGTTGTGATAGAGGACCAATAGGGGTTGAGTCTAGTAGAAGGATTTGATTCCTCACAATGTGGCAAATCAAGATTTAAATCATTACTATGCTTAAGTCCCAAAAGGACGAGAGTTTGATTCCTCCCCGTTGTGAGAGCTCCTTCGGTAAACAATCTCGTAAGTACCCCTCTAAGTGCTCAAAGAGCCCTACGCCGTGCCTCGCCTTGTGGGGGACCGTGCCAAACACACCTAAACTTTTTTATATAAAAAAAAAAAAAAGATTTAAATCATTACTAGGAGAGGTGCTGACATGTAGCAGTCAACAATACCTCAGTTAGGTGTAGTAGGAGGATACCTATGCTTAGCGCAAAAAACAAAACAGAAATGATGGAAGATGTGTGGATTTTGGTCCACAAATATAAGAGTTAGTTTAAAAGTGAATTTTGATCCTAAATATAAATTTTGTTGTTGTTTTGTCTCTTATATTTATCATTTTTCTTCCAACTAATTTTCCTTATGTAATCTAATGATACACTCAAATATTTTAGAAAGATCATTTAACATATGCTATAATAAAAATAAAAAAAAATATTTAGCTTCTTTACCTCCCTAAATTAGTCAGATGAATCTTATACGAACAACCACAGGTAGTACTAAGGAGTTAAAGGGGTAGATAATAGAAAATGACTGTAACGAAATGATGTAAATTTAGCTCGTAAAAAAACCTTTCTCTTCAATAAAATAATTCATTATAAAATTTTTGAATGTTCATGTGATTTAGAAGAGTGTTTAATTATTTTCATAAAAATTTTATCATATCTTATTAATAATCAAAATCAATCAGACTATGAAATTTGATTATTGAAAATAATACTTACATTTTTTTATCATCAACAAAGTGAAAGAATCCAAATTCCGAGGAAGCTTTTTGAGAATATGTGATCACAACTCATTTGTTTAAACAGTCGACTATACCACGCACAGGTATCTAATTTCCTCATATTAAATATGCAAACGAGTGTCACGTCATATATCTTTCCAATAAATTCATTGCTCAGGAAGAAAATAACAAACTAACTCTAAACATGAAAAGCTTCAAATTTATTATTTAAATTAAAACCTGTTCTTTAACCTCACCCTTTAAAAAAAAAAAAAAAAAAAAAAAAAAAAAAAAAAAACACTCCAACAACAGCAACAACTTTGATTTGAATTTTGAAACACGCAAATATTTTTATTTTCATTTCATCACAACATGAAACTAACACATGATCTAAATACAAAGTATATGGAATTCTGCTGTTCCATTTAGTTATTGTCTTTATTTCATTATTCTAACAATTCTTGCTTAAAACAAATTATTGAAAACACCAGATCATCATCATCATCATCAATTTCCTTTCACGGATCAGTCAGTAAGGTCTTTGTCCAACGTAGTTACCAGGAGGATCATAGTTACAGGAAATGAAAGTTCCTTCATTATTTCACCTCACTTTAGCACAAATAACACGAATTGTATTCTTCCTTCCACACCACCTGACAGCGCACGAGTTGCTATTGTAGTTATAATATGCCTTCTCACCCACCCACAACTTCACAGCAGCGGCTCCGCCCATGTCGCCTGAGCTCCACGTGAGGTTCTCACCATACTTGCAAGTGCAACCACCACCGGAGTGGACCAGCCGGCAGTCAGCCTTGCGTTGGTTGACGTAGATCCGTTCAAAAGCGGCGACTGCATCATCCGAAACTAGGTTGGGAACACGCACTTGCGATCTTGCAGCTTTGTGGGCATTGACATAGCCTTGTGGTGAATCCTGAGCATAGGTTATGAGGGCAAAGAGGAAGACAATGAAGAAGAAAGAAAATAGAAGCTTGGATGATAACTCCATTGTGTACGTGTTGTTGTGTAATGTAGTGTTTGATGAAGAAATAGGAGGCCTTGAGTAGGAATTTATAGGGATTGTAACACCCCACCGCTCGGCCTGCAAGCAGTGGCATCTTCACCTATTATGTAAAGATGTAATATTTAATAAAAACTGAAACCACTCGCTAGTTTTGGTTCTTGCAAAAAAAGCCCTTCTTTAAAAAGAAATTTTAAAATAATAAATAAATTCGGTTGGGCTTTTCTCAACCATTCAAAACTTTTGAAAACATTCTATCAAATGGTTCAAACTTGTCATTAAAATTGCATCATACTCAAACCTTGTCTAAATTCATCAAAGTTTTTCCTTATTTCTCCAATTAGTCTAATGCTCTACTAATCGTTCACCATAACTTGGGCTTGTTACATACATGCCCGCACTGCAAAGAATCGTTAGCGATATATATATCTTGCTACTTCTACGTAATCATGTGTATCTAATTAAATATATACATCCCAATAGCCACATATGGCTTCCTCAAAATAATAGTTAAGTCATAAGGAAATAAAATTATTCATATACAAAAGTGAAACTATATGTTTCAATCTGCATCATCAACACCACCTTCTTCTCAAGACCAATCAATATCTACGCCCTGCCTCTTCCTCTTTGCCTACTAGTCTGTCCATTTCCTGGATTTATGGAAGGCTCGAGATTCAAATAAATGAATCCCGAGTAACAGTTAATCTCAAATTCTAGCATATGCAATACATGTAAATTCACCAAACAGAAGCATCCCACACAAAGATATAAAGCATTCAAATTCAAATTCAAGTTCAAGTTCAAATTCAAACAACAAGTATTACATACCAAGTATAATGCAGCTTGTAATACAAGTGTTGATTCAAATACTTTCAAATACCTTGGCGCAAGGAAATTCATTTTGGCAATTCAATACCAATTCAATGAATGCACTAGGCCCTGCCTAGCCACCGGAAGTTGGCCCCATGGTCGGCCCTTCCGCTCAATCGAGCCACGAGTGGTGCTGGCCTCATACAAAGCGAGACATACAATATGGTATACAAAACATATATAGCTATGCAAAGAATGTGAGATTATAGTTACTACCCGTTGGTCTTACCGAAAAAACCCTTCCACTGATTCTTATCACTACGCTTGTCCTTCGTGCACGAGCGATTCTCGAGTCCTATAATTAACATTTATATAGTGATGGGTCATTAACCAATCCAAACACAATTATAAATTCAACTCCTCTAGACCCATCCCAAAATACTTGTCTTTTAATATCCTTATGACTAGGGATGTATACTTATTGAGACTTATTTAATTAGATACTATTCACTATAGATAATTATCATCTCAGTCATTTCACCTTGCATTTTATCCAAAGAAACCTTTACTTTAAAGGTTTAACACAATTAACAACTTATGTGACTTTTTAAAGACTTGTCAAAAATCCAGGCTTCTTTTCTCGAGAATTTGGAAAATTCATAACTCAACCAATATTACTCCAAATGGAGTGATTCTAATTTCTAATTAAACCTTGATAAGTCTATTTTCATAAACTAAAGTCACCAAGTTGATTTATGGCTGAGAAGAATTCTCATAATTCAAAACATAAACCATGTCCAGAAATTCTTCAGATTTTCTGACCGAACTTAGAGAAACCATAAATCCTTCAGTACTTATTGGATTTCGACGAATTACCTATCAAATTAAACCTCTATGTGTCTAGTATTTAACTGGAAAAATTCTTCAGATTTTCTGACCGAACTTAGAGAAACCATAAATCCTTCAGTACTTATTGGATTTCGACGAATTACCTATCAAATTAAACCTCTATGTGTCTAGTATTTAACTGGAAAATTTCACATTTTAATGATTTTGTTTAGTCTGTACGATGTGCCACGTCACTTTGCTGTTCCTGAAGCATACCAGAAATTTCCAGTTTTTAAGCACAACTTTGAAAAATCATATCTGGAGTTGTAGACCTCCGTTTTAGGTGAACCAAAGCTTAATTTGAACCTTAAGAAGTTTATTTTCTCCTGTAAAAATTTCAGATCAAAACTCAACCTCTAATTTTCAAAAACGCCATGCACCATATGCTCTGTTTTTACATCATGCTGCAAAGTTGAAAAGACAACACATGCAATTCTATTTTCTGAGTTATAGCTCTTGAAAACGAGACTCAAGACACATATATCAGGCATGCACAGCCTTTAAGCATGTTTACTGAACCAATGGAACCCAAAACCAATTTAAAATCGACATGCAAGACTCCCATTATGCTTCATACAGTGACAGCAAATTCCTCTCACTATCCCATGAATTTCAGACCTCAGCAACTCTTATAATACCCAGTAAATGATGGAAACCAAGATGGGAAAGTGATAAAGAAGACTCACCAATTCCAAAATCAGACTTGTATGTGAGTTCTGTGATCTTTTCTTCTGATCCTCTCTTGTTGTCGCTCTCTCTCTCTCAAAACTCACGGTCTCCTTCTCTTCTATGTTTTGGACTGAGGGAAATGGGATGGAGAGGTGAGGATGGGTTGTGTGTATGTTTGCTGTTTGAAGCTTGAAGGAGAGGAGGTGGGTGTGTTTACAGAAGGAAAGGAGAGAATGGAGGTAATGTCGTATGTGTGTGTGTTAGTCAGACAAAAGGAATGAAAATGCTGAAGGAAGAGTGTGAATTTTTAATCAGCTAGGTGTGTGTGTTTGGTTGAGCAAGACACGTGGGAGGCATGCAAATAAGGAAGTCTGCTGCTCTTTCACACTCAAATCCTTCTCTGCATTGGACCAAATGGGCTGAAGGAATGGGCTTTGAGAATCAAATGAATTGGAGAAATACATAGGCCATGCTGCTCGAAATGCAATGGCAATTGAAGAAAGAATTCATATATATATATATATATATATATATATACACTCATTTCCCACATTTATAAACCTTTTCCAATTAATTGCAACATTAGTAAGGAAATCAAATTAATCCTTAATTCCATTTAAGGATTTCTCTTCCTCAAATAATCTCTTCAGGCCACAAAATATTATCTGTAAAATATTTAGGCCAAAAATTATTCCTAACTATTTATACTAAATTTTTAGAAGAATATGCCTTAAATTTCCAATTATTATTTTTATAATAAATAAGGCCCAATCTTCCATGATTAATCCCATATCATATTTTTCTTTAATTCCCAAAAATCCAAAATTTGGGATGTCACAGGGATTTTGGCGTGGGAAATTAATGTGGATCCTGCAAGTCTAATTAAGCGTGTAGTTCATGGAACTGGGGATAAAGTGCTAGTAGATCCTATCTAATTAGTTAATGGATCAATGGATAGCCCATTATTATGACCATTTCTTCCAATTGGGTAGACCGTGTGGTTTCAAGGAACCTTAGTTAAAAAAGTCGTTAAATGGTAAAAAGTGACTATTTAGGTTTGTATAAGAAGGGGTGAAATTTTCAAAATAATCATAATGGCAGACGAGGGAGATGGAAGGGGAAAACTTACCCAAACACTCATTTATAGGCCTAAGGACTTGTTAACTAACTCTAACCAACTTTCTTCTTTTGATTATATTTATAAATATCATATCGTTATTCTATCAATAGATTGTTTGATGGAAAAAATGAGAGATGAGAAAATGGGAAGCCTCGGGGAGGAATTTATGTAAGGATTTTGTTGAGTATTACTTGAACAAGACGTTCGTTCGTTATTGTTCCCATACATCTTTCTCCAACTGTATAAACTTCTCATATAATTTGAAAATATGATTATATTCATTCTTTAAACTCATGACTCTAAACAAGACAAACAAGATACTTTGACACACGCAAGTACTTTAAATTTATTTTTATTCCAGCACAACATAACACATAACATACATATAATCATAATACAAAATACATGGAATTCTGCCGTTCCATTTTTTTTTTATTTCACTTATTATTATTTATTTAGGCGAACATGCACTATTGATATGAAATTAGTAGCAAGATCAAACTTACAAGAAAACTTTCACACCATTAGGCTACTGGGCCACTTGCCTATTTCCCTTATTCTAACAGTTCTTACTTAAAGCAAATTATTTGGAACAAGCTATCATCATCATCACTTTCCTTTCATCGATCGATCAGTAAGGTTTTTGTCCATTAAAGTTGCCAGGAGGACTGTAGTTGCAGCTAATGAAAGTTCCTCCATTGTTACACTTCACTTTGGCACAACCAACACGAACCGAATTCTTCCACACCACCTGAGTATAGTGTCCACACTGTTTGCCAGCGGCACACGAGTTGCTATTGTAGTCATAGAACGCCTTCTCATCAACCCACATCTTCACAGCGTCAACTCCACTCATGTCACCGGAGCTCCATGCGAGGTTCTCACCATACTTGCCACCACCACCGGAGTGGACAAGCTGGCAGTCAGCCTTGCGTTGGTTAGCATAGTTCTGTGCAAAAGCGGCGACAGTATCATCCCAAGCTATGTTAGGAACACCCACTTGTGATCTTGCTGCATTGTGGGCCTTCACATAGTCTTGTGGTGAATCTTGAGCATTGGCTATGAAGGCAAAGAGAAAGAAAAAGAAGACGAAAGAAACTGAAATCTTGGATCATAACTCCATTGTGTGTTTACCGTGTGGTGTGTTTGATGAAGAAATGGCAGGCCGTGGACGGGAATTTATAGGGATTTTGGTGTGGAAAAAATTGTCCAAGCGTGTAGTTCATGGAACTAGAGATTAATAACTAGTAGATCATATTTAATCAATTAATAGGCTAATTGATTGCCCATTATTTTGACTATCTCTTTCTAATTGGGTAGACTGAGGTTTGAAGGGATCAAAATTAGTATAAAAAAATTGTAAATTGTGAAAAAATGACTAATTGGAGAAGAAGAGGTGGAAATTTCAAAATAAATATAATGGGTGGCGGGCTAAGAAACTAAATCTTTTTTCGTCGTGTTGAATCATATTAACATTTGGTTGAAGAGTAATTTTGAAACCCCCAGAATTTCGGATCATGTACAGATAATCTCTCTAACTTTTGAAACTAATATCGATCACTTATCCACACACAACTTAAAAGTTATAGGGGTATATATGAACACAAAAATAAAGTTAAAGGGACATACAATTGATAATTGAAGATTATCTGCATACACTTGAAAACTCGTAGTTGCAAATTCATAAGAGTTTTGTTTAATTTAATCCTTTTGAATACACACATGAATTTTCAAGAGTAAATAACGCGTGAATGACTAAAAAATAATCTATACAGTCTTGCAGCCCTTGTTAATTAGCCACTTGTTTATGTTTCTAAAGGTTTCCGTGTTCCATTTGATCTTCCACAACATAGAAAAAAGAAAGCTAGTGGAGATCTTGAAGTTGACAATAAAATAATTTAAAAATTGCTTCATTTTTTACATGCTTTAGAACCTCAGATTTATTTTAGTGAGTTTTTTCTCCTTCAATTAATAAGATGCAAGAATTATATTCTGTCGATAATGCCAATGAGAATAAAAGATAGATTTCGTTTCAACTAATATACTGTATACACATTTTTTTCTTGAATAATTATACACAAAGATTGAGTATTAAATTCCCTACCAAAATTATACTATGAAGTTGAGTTATTTTTTAAACTACACAAAATACTAAGCCACGTTTTTCAAACAATTGATTAGCTTAAAATCCAATTTAAAACAATTGAACAGCATCTCCAAAATATGGCACACATTGTCACATACTCTATCTCAAAGTAAAATATTTTAATTCATTTATAACCAATTTTAACTGTTCAAATGTTTAATTGTAGGGATCTCTAAGTATTTTTTACCACCTAAGAATTTAGTAATATCAATTTATTAGGTTATTAGTGCAATAAATTCTATTTATAATTATATTAATGTAAGAAAATTTGGGCTTGATGGTTTATTTTGTATTTGATTAACAATTAATTTCATATTATCAATTTAATCTTGAAGAAAAAAGAACATGTCCTATAATTTTACACTCCAAAGTGCTTCACATGGGATCATTGTTAATCAACAAACATAGAAAAATAAAGTTACCCTATTTTGAAGATAAGGTAATAAAATAAATTGATTTTGAAAAAGAAAAATTCACAATACTGAATGAAATTGTAGTTATTGGGATATCAATAACAAAACAATTAAAATTATGATATTATTGATCGGGATATTAAAAATTATCCCAAAATTATGAATCATAAATCATAATCACGTAATAGACATTTTAAAAAAAATTCTCAAGAATTCCATTTTCCAATTTGGTTTAATAACTTATAGTATTTTACAATTTGGTTTATTATTGTTATGTTATATTGAGTTTAATAATTTCTACTATTTTATAAATAAGTATAGATATTTGTTGTGTTTAGCTTCGATCTTTTAGTGTAATATTGACTAGGTCCATATATCATACATGTATATGGAGAAATCCCGGCCACCTC
This sequence comes from Acacia acuminata, assembly GCA_019022655.1. Lineage (NCBI taxonomy): Eukaryota > Viridiplantae > Streptophyta > Magnoliopsida > Fabales > Fabaceae > Acacia > Acacia acuminata. The sequence continues at coordinate 1,078,036 of JAFJYI010000272.1, read as the reverse complement.
CAGCAACATATCCTTTAATTTTGAGTAGTGTAGTTTAGTTTTATATTTTACTGTATTATTTTATTTTTTATGATTTTCTCTTTAGGTGGAGGTTTATAAAAATTTCTTTCACTTTTATATTAAATTATATTTATCTCACACAATGCGAGGGATGTAAATGCTTGTTTGAGATAAAAATATACTTCTCATTTATCAAATTCTTACACTCCCTCTTAAGTTGGATCATAGATGTTAATCATGTCCAACTTGCTTATGTAACTTTCAAGGGACCATTACTTATTATTGAAAGATAATAATAATCTCCTGAATTATTTTAGTTTTAAAAAAATTAGTTCAGTAACTACACATGAAAGTACTTGCAGGTATTTTAGCTTAAATTGATTTTTTTGGGGAACAAAAATAGTACTCTAAACTCTTCATATACGTAATTAGTTAACTGGCATTTATTTGTACTTACCTCCTCACTTTTCACTGCCAACCTAACAAAATCTTATAGTACTTATTCATTTTATACATTTACAGTAATTATTTTGTTGAAAAATTAAATGATAGAAACATTTTGAATCTGAATTCTCACTGGTGATTAGAAGATCAAGTTTTTTTTTTTTTTTTTAAAAAAAAAGAGAATAATATATAGGAGTGAGATTTACATGTCAGTTGAGTTTATTCACTTTATCTATTTATCTTCTTAATCGACTTTTCAACCATAAAAGGTATCTCACCTAATTTAGTTAGTGCCCTATTTAAGAAGTTATATAAACTGAGTGTAAAAAGAATTTTCATAAGCTATATGCCTATATATATTCATTATAAAAAGAAATTCAATTTTCCTTCTGCATTAACTAGCAGCCGTATAAACCTAAGAACGTTCTTTACTCTATAAGTTAGGCATATATGATAGACTAAATACAAATTTTATAAAAAATAACAAACAGATCTTAACTAAGAAAACTAACCATCTTCTCAGACTCATTATATATACGTCCAACTTCAATATCTAGTTGTCAAACTTTTCTATTTATAAGTTGTTAGGAATGTGGATAATTATTTTTTTGGGATTTGTATGTAATTCTTTTAAGGTTTAAATAATTTTCTTCACCGTAAATGAAGGCCAAAAAAGAGGTTCTTAAAAAAGATAATTTTGTTGAATGAATAGGAGGAATTTTCAGTATCCCTTTAACTCTTTAAGTCTAAGGATCGACACACTTATATTTAAAATAGTCCATAACATTGGATGGCAACATCAGCCATCAACGTGTGATTTAAGGTAGTTCAAACCAATGAAGTTATTGAATGGATCAAGCATTAAAAGTTTCCATTTAAAGTTTACAATGTAAAACAGTTTTTAAGAAAATTAAGAATTTAGATCCTATTAAATTAGAATTTCATTATTATTTAATAAGCTTTTTTTATATTTTAATTTCATTTCCAAAGGTAATATAATTTAAATTCAATATATAGTCTCATTTTTTCCTTCTGATTTCTATTTTTTTATTTTTCTAATATAAATAATGCTATTTTATTTTATGGATGTGTTATTTAAAATATTTTTCCAAAGAAGCTTAATTAAATGGTGTTAATTAAGGAAAGCCATTTGGTTACATTTTCTTTTGGAAAATAATGATTGAGAAACATGAGTAAAAACGAAGTAAAAATAAGGGATTATATTGAAAAAAAAAAATTTGTTGGGGCAAACGTGGAATTTGATACAAAATAAGAAATTCAAATTAAAACCATATTAAGTTATAGAATGAAAGTGAAACCAAACCAAAATTGAGATATCAATTCATAACTGAATAAAATCAAGAGAAAAAAAATAATTTTTTTTAAAATTAATATCGATCAATATAAATATAAAAATAAAATATACAGTAAATTCATATAAATGTTACGTATAAAATACATGTTAGGTGGTTGAAGTTGAAAAACGTATCAGTTTTTTGTTGTGTTTTTTGCCTGAGTTGAAGAACGTATCATAATTGATTATTCGTAAAACAAAAAATACCAAGCTTAAAGGAAAGTATTTTAATTCAGAGGCCGCTATTGAATCGGCTATTGAATGAGCAGGAAAAAACAGAGAAAAATTAATGGGAAAAAGATCCAAATTCAGAGAATGAATATTGAGATGAACAAGAGTGGTTTGATTTGAAAAAATATATTTTGAAATTTAATACTCAAAGAATTAGAAGGTCCAATAAAAGATTCAGACACACAGGGAAACATACGAGCTTCATCATTCTCTATTTCTTTCTTTTTTTCATTTTTAATTAATATGAAGTATTCCCTATTAATAATAGAAATTAATCTCTCTTATGATAATGAATTAGCGAATAATAGACTCCTTTCGACTGGGTTTGATCTATAAATAAAAGCTGAAAATCAAAATCACGGCCACTTGTTTAAGAAATAAGAACTTTTATCACTCACGTAATAAATCTAAATTATTTAATTTCCTATCTCTTTCATCATTATTCATATTAAAAAATATTCAAATCTTATTAATTCAGTGTTCTCTTTGACACGTTACATAAGATAGTTTGAAGGGAAACTCCACAACTTATTCATTGTTCAATTGGTTTAAAATAATAAAATTATTCATTTACATACAAACTACAAAATCTACATCACTTTCTAGCTACGAATTCAAATACACGTTACACAAAAGAACTTTCTATTATTTCTCATATGACTATTCTTCTTTCTTAGCAGCCAAATAAACCAAAACGTTTTTCACTTTTATTTATTACTATTATTTTGAAGAAGTCTTTCTATTATTGCTTTGAAATAACCATTTTTTGGGAAAACTTTATGCGGAAATTACATAATATAACCCTATAATGAAATTAACTACCAATAGGAAGAATGGACCTCAAATTTCTGAAATTACTCCAAAAGGCCTTGGCTCCTTTATTTCTTCCTTTGTTGTCCCCGCCGGAGGTGGGGGGATTGTCATGAACAAAATACCTCTTGAAATTAATTTTTGAAATAGAGTAGTACTAATAAATTTCTTTTGTGTGAATTATAAATATTTAAAAAAAATTAATATGATGTAAGGAAACTTGAAGTTAAATCTAGAATATTAGGGTAATAGGGTGGAAGTTGCGATTCTTTTTTTTTGTAAATTATAATTTTTGTTTTTTTAAAAACACTGATTATCAAACAATACAAGGCATCCCGGAAAGCGATTATTGCTAAAATTGGGAGCGAAACTTGTGAAGTTTTTCTTTCTGGAAAAGCAACTAGCAAATTTTCAGCATCTCAATTGATGGCAGTTTTCAATAATAATTTATGGCAGTTGACTTGAGGAGTGGCACTTGCAAATTTATTTTTTATATATGACTTTTTAATTTTAAAAAAAAAAACGTGCAGATATTATTACACCTCAGAGAAAATTAATTTGAGGTCCTTATAGTTTCATTCAATTTTGAATAAGGTTCCTATGTTTTTCCCTTTTTTGTTGAGTCCTTCAACTTTCTATAGTTAGATAAGTTAGTCCTTGCCATTAAATATGAACTAACACTTTGAAATTCTTACAGTGTATGTCCATATTTAACAACAAGGACTAGCTTATCTAACAGTACAAAGTTGAAGGACTCGATAAAACAGGGGAAAAAAGTGCAAGGACCTGATTTGAAATTGAATGAAACTATAAGGACCTTTGAATTCCCTTTAAAATTAACTACTAAATTTGGGAGTTGCATTTATGAATCCAATTTGTATGAGTTGTATGTACACCTTCTTTGAAAAAGATTTTTTAATCTTTTTCTACAAATTAAAAGGATTAAGGGATTTAGGAGTAGTGTCAGAAATTTGATATCCTTATTTATAATTAATTTCTTTACATATTCCCAAATTGTAATTTACCTTGACTTTTCCTCCTTACATTAAGGCCCGAAATTAAAGGGCAAAGTTCATTTTTTATGATGACGAACAAGAAAAGGAGGTATTGTTCAATGTATGGTTAGGGACCGAATGTGAGTCAATGGTCATAAGTCAATATTGATGGAGAAGTCAATGGTTCAGTTCATATCAGCCATGGCGGGTTATTGGAGGTAATTTGACCCACAGAAATTATTGCTCCATATATATATTTTTTTTTTCGTAGAAAACTTATGTAAGCTCTATATAAGTACCTAAGCTAATCGCTTTCCATGTACATATGTACACACACATACATGTACATACATATATATACACGTACGTATAAACATGTATATGTGTGTGTCGAGAATGAATTAATCCTAATTAAGTAATCACTAATTGACTGAAACGTTATCAGAATATTATATGAACTACGGTCATTATAAGTAAAAACAGTTCAGTCAGAGTAAAATTTAGCTGTTCACTTTGTATAAATTTTCATTCTCAATTATATATATACATATAGGGAAAAACATTTCTCATGTTGTAGGAGAAATGTTATCTCATGTTATACACACATAAAATGATGGGACCCACACATATATATAATTAGCATTATATGTATATGTGGGTCCTACTATTTCATGTGTATGTAGGAATATTCTTTTTCTCATGCAACATGAGAAAATTAAACCCCATATATATATATAAATATATATATATATATATATACTCCTCTAATCCTATTTATAAATAATATTCTCTCTCATGGGCTTAGTCCTATATACAAGTAACAATCTTGCTTTGTTTAAAAAAAAAAAATTTACTTTTTCAATTTTTGCTTTAGTTGCATGTCTACTCATTATCTCTCTTCTTTTTCCCACCCATTCTCTCTCTCACTCATCAGCTTCATAAATAATGGCATCTTTGGAAAAAAAAAATTATATCTTTTGCATATTCATTGCTTTTAATTAATTTTAACCACCAATTCGTTTTGTGATTTGGGTAATTGTTACTTATATAAAAGATTAAAGGGAATAATAATTATTAGAAAAGTCATTCTGATTCAATGGCAAGAAGATTAAACAAGAAAGAAAGTGGTCACGAGTTCAAACTTTGGAGGAGGCGCATTTAAGTTGATAACATATGGTGGCGACATGGCGGTGGGGTGGCGGCGGGCTAGTCATCTTAGGTAATTCAACGACTGCCGGGCAACGAAATTTTTTTGTTGTTGAAAAGTACAGGCAAGCAAAGCTTGAAATGATGAAGGAAGGACTAGATCATGAAAATCTAGTCCTTAATACATCAAAAGCCAAAAGAAGAACTAGCAAAAGCAGACCAATCGGTCTCTAAGAAAATTTTCTTGACATCCTCTAGGAATAGATGAAACAAAAGTCACGTCAGCATCATTAGGGGCGTCATGGCCCTGTCTGGCCATGTAGTTAGCACATGAAATGTTCTCTCTCGGGGTGTAATGAAGCTCAACACTCCAATCTTCAAAAAGCAGATCTCTAGTCTCTCCAATAATTCCTCCAAAGGGGTGATCAGCATGATAGTCGCCCATGAGAATGTTGATAGCGTCCATCGAATCAGAATAAAGGGCCACTTTCTGGAAACCCATCTGGTGACCCAGCTTCAACCCTAACATGATGGCATGTATTTCTGCTTCAACAACCGTGTGGAGGCCAAGAGATTTGTGAAATCCCATCAGCCAACGACCATGAGAATCCCTCATCACGCATCCGCAAGCTGCTTGGTACTGAGGACGCACAGAGCCATCAATGTCAATGCGGACCACGTTTTCCAGAGGAGGAGTCCAGGCTTTCTCCACATCCCTGCCAAGATTGAAAATTTGGTGCGTTAGTGTTTGATTATATGTGCTTTCCATGAGAAGATACTTACAAGTGTGTAGTAACTCCCTGATATTCGTGTCCTCGCCTTGAAAAAGGAACTTGCATCTAGACGTCCAAAGGACCCAGCACGTCAAGCTAAAGGTTCGTTGCCAAGGGAAATCTTGGAAACGCCCTTTCCCAGGATTGTGACTAGTGTTCCAATTAAGACAAGCCTGCAAGTTTCCTGTGAAAAACCGAGAAAAAAGGTTAGGCATCAAAATTTGTTTCCACAAGTTTTTCGCTCTTTCACAATCCCTTATAACATGTATCGCATTTTCCTCACTAGGGCAGTGAAAGGGACAAAAGTTCCCATTCGTGAGGCCTCTCCTGTAATACCCAAAATTCTCATTTATCTTGAATACAATATTTTGATAGTTAAAACCTATTTAAAATAGGTGAATATGTGGTCTCAAATTTTGAGATGTGTTTATTCTATTTTCTAGGTAATTTTTCCTTAGGATTAGAATACCCAATGATTTAATAGGCATCATAAAATACCATAAAATACAATAAATACCCTATTAAACTAGGGTTTATGTAAGATCAAAAAGAGCAAGTGAGTGCTATGAAAATCCTTAAATAAAATTGGAGACAACAATAATAATTAATGACCAATAAGGATCTTCTAAAAATTAAATGAATTGTCCAAACCTTCATAATTAATCAAAGGACCTTAAACACCAATTATTATAATTTATTAAGAGACTAAATTTTCTAATACCTAGTTCATATTTGATTTATAAAAAGCCATAAAGAATTATCAAAACACTTGGGACAATTAAGGGGCAATTACCAACAATTAAAGAGCAATTAAAATTACACTAATGGAATATTTAGGTAATTCTTTACAATTAATGTTAATAGTCACCAATTAAAGATGTATTAGGATAATTAAAGGTCAAGGACCAATAAGGGGTTAGGATTAGCATAAAGATGATTATTAATGATCATGATTAGCAACCAATCAAATAAATTTAATAACACCTAAAACACCATTTTAGGATTAATAACCAAAGATTAAGCTAATTAAAGACTAAACCCTAAGAGTATTTTGCTTAATTGCTAACCAATCACCAAAGTCATCTAGTTACAAGTATACTTAGAGTAACTAGGAAATTACAACACCAAGTTGGGAAATGCATGAAGATGGAGATGCCACCAATGCATGCTTGGAGAGTGCATGAAGGAGAAAGAGCCACCAAAGCACTCTTGGGGCCAAAAGCTTTACACATGGGGACAATTTTGACACCAAGGCAAGAGGCTTTGGTGAAAAATCAAAGGAGGAAGAATGGGGGGGAGGTAGGCCACGTTTTTGGCTCAGCTGGAGGGAGAAATCAGATTCAAACCCATGGCCAAAAATGAAAGATGTGTAAGCTAGAGAATTACAAGATTTGCCATAGCTTTTTCCTATAAATAGAGCACCAACCTCTTCAAAATTTCACACCAAAGCAAGCTTAGTAAATCTGATATAGAGAGTGAAAGTGAGAGTGAGGAGTCTTGAAGAAGGAGGAGCAAAGTTCTTGGTGCTTTCTCTAGCTCTAGCTTTAAGTTCTAGTTCTTAAATTCTTAGATAGAAGTAGCTTAGATCTTAAATATGCTAGGATAATTTTATTTACATATTTTTATAGTCAAAATTATATTTATTTAGAAAAAATGATGAGGGAGGTCATATAGCAAAATTTCTGGAAGAAAATCATCAAAGTAACGAAGTTACGCGAAATTTCATCGGTTTCGAATTTATGGAGGCAGTGATGAAAACGCCAGAATTTCATATTGAAAATATGGTCAAAAAATTATGAGAACATTCATGGTTAAAATAGACATATATGGCCTTTTAAATATGTCAAGAAAATGTCAAAATGATTTCTGTACAGAGAGATAAAAATCCTCAAAGTTAGGCTACGAATTTCTGGAAAAATGCTGGGCAGAGGTTCAAAACTTAAAACCTGGGAGTGATTCATGTAATCTGGGAAAAGTTGATTATTTTTACTTGAAAATATACATCCTAAGGATTTCAATAAAATTTACAGATCCTCGTTTCGATTTTTCTAGAATTAATTATGATTTTTCGAAGTTAGACGAAATGCTGCCCAGATTTGTACCAGCGTTGTTCTACGAATTTTGAAGGAATAAAGTGAAAAATAAATGTTGCAAGGGCAAAATAGTCATTAGTGGCCAAAATATCTCTTAGGATATTATTTATAAATTAATAAATACGATATTACCATTATAGGATACGCGTGATCACCGTCCGACCGTCAACATACCGACAACACCGACGAAGGTACGGACGCGTACTGTAACACTAATTCTGATGTTTACTGTATACCTATATGTGATGGTTGTATTCATAGACTGAGCTTCTGTTTTTAAAAAGTTATTGAGCATTTATATACAGCTGTACACGGGTTATGGTATTGATAATGCCGTTGAGTTTTCCTAGCGCTGAGGACACGACTGTACATTGTGGCACTGGTGAATAGTACAGACTATAATAACGTTCATATGCAGTGGCTGTGTTCAGTTATTATCATTTACATGTGGATATTGCTGTGATATTATGAATAAACTGTCATACATATCTGTTACATAAACACGAGGTTAACCGTTACCTGAGGTTCAATGGGTATTGAACCTTAGCTCTTACCATAGCTTCAAGATCTGAAGTGAACAGGATCGAAGACGGGGTAAGCGGCGAGATATAGGAACCGGCTGGAGGAAGCCCTTTTGTTTTGTACTTGCTGATGATGTCATTTGGAAATTTTTTTTGTAACGCTGTTAACAGCTAACACATACATTACAGTGGCTACTTATCAGTTAGTTTTTCAATACTATTTACTTTCGATGCTCTACTCTGATCACGATACCATGAAAACGCTTTCGAAAATTGGGATGTTACATCTCCTGGCTCTTAGAGAGTTGGTAACAAGTCTTTCATGACCGACCTGCCACATGAACATTTTGATTTTCTCAGGAACCTGCCACTTCCACATAAGAGACCAAAATCTATTTGCATCCGATTGGTCGCAATCAGAAAGATAGGTGTAAGCAGATTTAACAGTGAAACATCCATCTTTGGCAGCATGCCAAGTGAAACAATCAGGCAAGTGGTTAGAAGGGATGGACATCCTGGAAATAGAGTTTATGATTGATAGAGGTAAGATGCCCCGCCATCCATTAGTATTCCACCTTCCATTACCCAAAATATGATCCCTAACCTTGTCATCAACATTAATCAAGGAAGGGTCGTGAACATAAGTTATGAGAGGTCGGTCAAGCGGAAGCCAGAGATCTTTCCAGAATTTAGTTTCATTCCCGCTATTAACCTTCCTTCCAATCCCAGCAAAAAATTTATGCCTTCCAAACAGAGGAGAAGTTTCTTTTTTTCGATACCTTAGGCACATTGAAGTGGCCAAAATTATACTTGGACCAAAGGCATTGAGCCCATAGAGAATCTTTTTTCGTCAAGAGGTTCCAACAAGTTTTCATAATAAAAGCTTTGTTCTGACGCCGAAGATTTTTGAAATCGAGACCTCCCTGCTTCTTAGCTTTCATTACTTTATCCCAAGCAATAAGGTGCATCTTTTTGACATCCTCATCCTGAGACCATAGAAAATTCCTTGAAATTTTATCAAGCTCATTAATAATACAAATAGGGAGAAGGGTTGACTGCATCTGATAGCTGGGCAAGGAAGATAGAACGGATTTAATGAGGACAGTGCGGCCAACCATAGTTAAGAATTTGCTTTTCCATGTGGATAGTCTTTCCCTGGTTTTTTGCACAATGTGATGATAGGTTGCTTTAGTAACCCTCCTATGAATTATCGGCACGCCCAGGTATTTCCCAAGATCATGAGTGATTCCAATGCCAAGCAGCTGACTTAACTCAAGGGCTCTATTAATATTGACATTTCTAGAGCAAAACATATGAGATTTGGCAAGGTTGATTCTATGGCCAGAAACTTCGCAGAAACTTTGCATGACGTTGTGAACCTCAGCCATTTGGTGAGTGGAGGCCTCAGTGAAAAGGATGAGATCATCGGCGAAGAATAGGTGAGAGATAGCGGGACTGCCTCTCTTGAAAGTGAAAGGTTTCCATCGCCGGGCCTCACACTCAGCCTTGATAAGGGGCCCCAACCTTTCCATGCAGAGGACGAAGATATATGGGCTTAGAGGATCTCCTTGCCTAACGCCTCTGGAAGGGGTAAAACTCGAACTTTCATCACCATTCCAGAGGACAGACATAGATGAGGTGGAGAGACAAGTCATGATGAGATCAATGAGATTATTGTCAATCCTCAAACAGGTAAGAGTATCCCTTATGAACCCCCAGTCAAGTCTATCAAAGGCCTTTTCCATATCGATCTTGATAGCAACAAATCCTTTCTTCTTGCCCTTCATAGTCATAGAATGAATGATTTCTTGCGCAATGATAATGTTATCACAACTGGATCTGTTAGCAACGAAGCTGCATTGTTCAGGGCTTATAAGTTGGTCCATGACATCTTTGAGCCGATTAACTAGGATCTTAGTGATGGCTTTAAAACTGACATTACACAAAGATATAGGCCGGAAGTCTTTTAGGGAAGAAGGTTGGTCGACTTTAGGAATGAGAACAATCTTGGATTTGTTAATAGTAGACATAGTAGAAGGGTTGCTAAAGCATTCCTCAATAATATCGCATAATTTATCCCCCACGGCGTCCCACTGAGTCTGGAAGAAGTGAGCCTGAAGGCCATCAAGCCTTGGAGCCTTAAAAGAACCCATGGCGAATATTGCATTTTTTATTTCCATCCTTGTAACTCTTCTAGAAAGCATACACAACTTACGAGCATCAATAGTAGGAAAATTTGAGCACCACCCGGTAGGATCCCTCACATTCGAATCACGAGTATAAAGCTTGGAGAAGAAATCCTGGGCCATAGTCTTGGCAAGGTTGTGGTCTTCTATCCATTCTCCTTCCTCGTTTTGAATGGCTCCAATACGCTGTCTCTTCCTTTTAATCACTGTTGAAGCGTGAAAGAATTTGGTATTTTTGTCTCCGCCCTGAAGCCATTTCACCTGGATTTTTGGAACCAAGAGATTTCTTCCTGCGTAGCCAGTTTGTGATATTCAGCCCAAAGATGTTTTTCTAACTTGAAGAGACCAGTTCGCAAGTTCATTTTTTGACATCTATCAATACCCTCCAGGCGACGAATGAGCTCTCTTTTCCTTCTTGAAAAATTGCCAATTGGGTTGTCATAGGGTAGATTTTTGAAAATTTTGAAGACCGTGGAGCCAATTGTTGTCCCGCCAGGCTTCATTGATAATGTTCTTGAAATCATTTTCCAAAGTCCAAGCCACTTGGTAAGAGAAGGACCTCTGGGGACGAGGTGTTAAATTCGAAGGTTTAGTATTAACAACCACAACCCTATGGTCAGATTTGAATTTAAGCTCATGTCGGACAGTGAAAGCGGAAAAGATATTAATCCAGGTGAAGTTTGAGAAAACCCAATTCAGTCTTTCTTTTAAGCCCCGCTTCTCCCAGGTGAATTTTTCGCCCAAGATATTGGCCTCAATAAGCCCAGTATCGTTAATGCGATCTAAATTGATGTATGGAGGCCCATGGGGGATCAGCTCCACCCATCTTGTCATTAGGTGATAAGTAAGTATTAAAGTCACCCAAGACTAACCAGGGGAGGTAGAATTTGTGGCAAGTAAACGAAGGGAATTCCAAAGAGCAGTTCGGCCAAGTAAGGTAGTTTTGCCATAAACAACACTCAGGAGACTGGTATTATTGGTAGCCAAGTCTCTGACTTGACAATGAAGCAACTTAGTGGAAGAAGTAAGGTAAGTAATATCATAAGAATCATAGTTCCATAAAATCCAAATGCCCCCAGAGAAACCAGTAGCTTCCACCCGCATCCAATGACTGAATCCAAGTTTCCGACAAACCTTATTAGCCCTATTGCTGCTTATATGAGGTTCCATAAGGCAAAGAATATTAACACAATATTTATTAATAATGTCTTTAACAGATATGGGAAAACCCCGGCTACCAGCTCCCCTACAATTCCATGATGCAATAATCATTAAAAAATAAATAAATATATATAAAAAAGGTGAGTTGGAAATACTTACCTGGTGACTCCAGGCCCACCTTTATGTTGCTTTCCGGATTGAGTCTCAGGTACATATGGACCTTTGGCTTGTAAGAATTCAGGTGCAACATCATCATTTGGGTCCCAATGCTCAGGAGGTGTTAAGTTAGTAAGATGGGAAGACTCCTGAGGTGGCCCTGAAGGTGAATTGGCAGGAGGGAGCTCTTTGTTGGAACTAGTAACATTGGCATTTGAGGTCTCCGATCCATGTTGAGGCTTAGCATTAAGATTACCCTGGACTATATGATGTGGGTCCGATGTCCCTTGGCAGATTTATCATTGGTTTTTTTGTGTTTATGTTTTTTGTAGCATCAATAGGATTGGCTTGAACAATTGCCATTTGTGTCTCATTTGAGTCCTGGCCCACCTGCGCATTGCCCAATTCAGCTTGGCCCACCTGAGTCATCTTTAAATTCCCATAAGCATTGGAAAGGTCCACCTACGTGTTTGGCAAACTCTCTTGGCCCACTTGTGATTTATTTCCTTGTGTCACATGCAAAAGGGCCCCATGTGTTGAATCCAAGTCATGCTGGCCCAAAGTCCCCATCAAATTGGATGGCCTAGTAGCATCATTTTGTATGGCTTGTTCATCGGTAGGGACCACAGATTTCATTTCTTTGACTTTATAAACAGATTTCATATTTTTCCCAAATCTGCCTTTTGACCGTGTGGAAATCCAGCTGGCGAAGCATGCCTTTTCTTTGCCTGCGTCATCGGTTTTGCCAACCCGTCTTTTCCATTTAATGAGTGTTCAAAGGGGCGGATATTCTGGAGTGTATTTTCGATTCCATGGCTCACGACGGGATTAGCTTGCGTCACAACGGCATGGCTCAATGTCTCATCTTGGAGATTAGCTATCACCGCATACCGCGAGCTGTGACCATGGGCGTACGGTTTCATCATCTTTCCTCCATTTTTTGAGATTTGGCGCGGGTTTTTCGAATCCAGCCGTTGGGAAAGGTTACTTCGGGTCTGTCGTTGGGTCACCAGCATCCATAGACCAAAGGTGTCCTCTTCCGTCGACGCCGCCGGATCTTTGCCAGGGAGTGATCTAGGAGGTTGCTGCGGTGGTTGGGACGGTTGATTGCCCTGTTCTTGATTTTTCGATGAGCACTTGAATGGACAGCTCTCCTGTCGGTGCCCAGCTCTTCCACAAGTGAAGCATATTGTGGTAAGGCCTTCATATTCAACATTGAATATTGACCCCGCAATAATGACTTTTGGGATTAATTTCTTCTGGAGATCAAGCTCAACACAGATTCTGACAAACCTTCCTCTCTGAATTTTTGGTGCAGATTCATGGCAGTCATGAAGAGTATTTAAATCAACTTTCAATGTGCGTCCAATTCGGTCCCCAATTCTTGAAATACAGTGCTTATTGTAACAGTGTAATGGGACATCAGGAATTCAAACCCAGGTAGCCACACGACCCAATGGATTTTGATAAGGATTGAAATATGGTGTCCACCTCTGTATCAAGACGCAGTGCCCTCTGATCACCCAAGGTCCTTCATACATAACCTTCTTGTAGTGTGTTTTCCATAGTTCCTTATCCTGGAATCTGATAACAAAGTAGTTATTAGGAACATCGATGAGCTCAAAATTAGAGAATCCCCATAGCTTGATCAACAAGTCCTTTAGAACAAATAGGTTGAATCTCCTTCCAAGGATAGTGAGAATGAGAGCATAGTTCCATGGCTCACACCACTCATTGTACTCTTCCTCAGTGCATGGCGCGACAGGGTATAGTTCCATAAGCCTCTTCATCTCAGCTGAGTCTTCAGGTACCTTCCAGCTTATTGTTAGCTATGATTAGTTTTGATGATGTCCTATATAGATGCCATTGTTATAAGCAAAAAGATTGAGTAATATAGTTATCTCCTACATTGACTAACTACTATGTTTAATGTAGATTAGTTCAAGTTGAATCATAGAGATTATTCAAGAAGAAGAGGAGATATTGAAATAGATTAATCCAAGATGAATTATAGAGATTGATCAAGAAAGTAAGAAAGAAGTTCTTGCATGCAATATAATGGGAATATCAGAATGTCAAGGAAGCAAGAAGTTATCAAAGGATTTTAGGAATAGTCAAGAGAAGAGGAGAAAGAAAGAGTTAGAATTATGGAGAATGATCAAGAGAAGAAGAAAGAAAGAAGAACTTGTTGAATGAAGTGAAGATATCGTTATTCAAGTTCTAAGATTGATGCTAGAAGTCTCCAAGGTCATACGGAAGTTGGAATGTGTCAATTTGAAGTTAAAGTAAGCAAAAATCAACTTCAGGATGAGAAAACTCGAGTTTGGAACACAAAACTCGAGTTTGGGACTCAAAACTCGAGTTTGGAACACAAAACTCGAGTTTGGGACACAAAACTCGAGTTTGGGACTCAAAACTCGAGTATGCAAGTGCTAAACTCGAGTAAGGAAGAGCTAAACTCGAGTATGCAAGTGTAAACTCGAGTTTGCAGCGTGATCAGCTCTTCAGCAACTCTGTTTCACGTTTCAGCACGGGCGAGGTCCGGTAATTCGATGATATCTCTCAAACCAGGAATCGGATTGACGTGAAATCAGTGGCATTTGAAACTAGACATCCAAAGCGTCATTTTGATATATAAATCAAGTCCAAAGGTGTCAAGATCAAGGAGATATGATTTTTACAAGTTGCCATAAGAATCAACGTCACAGTCCAGACCCACCTTCGGTATTTTGAGTGTAACTCACAAAATACAAATCCGATTGAGCTGAAATCAGTGGCATATGAAAATAGACTCAAAGAGCTTTCCATCAAGAGTTGAACGGACCAAAACGGAGTTCATACCAGAGAGATATGGCCCTCGAAAGTGGACAGATAATTTCAAGAAAGCAATCAAACTTGTTGAGCTTAAGTGCAAACTGCGGTATAGGTTTGCATACTGCAGTTTTGGACTTCCAGAAGCGAACCAGGTTTTTTAAATGAAGTCAATACTGCGGTATTGGTAGGCAAACTCGAGTATTGGACTTCCAGAATGAAACCAAGACTTTAAACGAAGTCAATACTGCAGTTTTCATAGCCAAACTCGAGTATTGGACTTCCAGAGAGCAACCAAGTTTTTCAGGCTAAGTCAATACTTCCACCTTTACTCGCAGTTTGTAAGTGAAAGTATGCTAAACTGCAGTTTGCATGAACATACTGCAGTTTTGGACTTCCGTGTTAACCAGATTTTTTTAAATGAAGTCAATACTGCGGTATTGGTAGGCAAACTCGAGTATTGGACTTCCCGAATGAAACCAAGATTTTAAACGAAGTCAATACTTTAGTTTGCGTAGCCAAACTCGAGTATTGGACTTCCGTGAGAGCAACCAAGTTTTTCAAGCTAAGTCAATACTTCCGCCTTTACTGCAGTTTGTGAGTGAAAGTATGCAAAACTGCAGCTTGCATGAACATACTTTGCAGTTTACAACGTTAAAAAATGATTTTTGAATTACACGAATTTGCAAATCACTCTTGTTTGATCCTATTGCTTTCATGAATCATTCACTTATGTTCCCGGATATGTTTAACAAGTTTATTGAGTGAATTTCAGTTAGCACAGATGAAGATTAATGAAGATCAAGGCAAAAAGCAAAAAAGTGCTCGGTGCATTTAATGCACTTCTCGCAAATCAACCTTCTTTTGGATAATCCACCTCGAGCACGCATTCTCAACGGTCAAGAATGCTTTCTTCATCAAGTAAACTCTTCCCCAACGGGCAAAACTCCAAAGAGCCACTTCAGATCAATTAATCACATGGATTAGTTGGAGTTTAGAGAGAGAAGCGCAGACCACACTTAATGATAATCAACTACAACGGTCGATTCATCCTACAACGGTCATAAACGGTCACGAGACCTTTCTCTATCTATAAAAGTCATGGACACAAGCGTAAAAACGTGGAGACACAAGATTACAATGCCAAAATGCTGATACTCGCTTCTACATCATTTTCACTCTGTTTACTTGTCTAGATAGCTTAGAGAGTGAAATGAATTGTGTTTGTACTTCGGTGATTATTTATCCATTCCTTTGAGAGGAAAATTATTGTAAACACATTATCTTTTCGAGAGTTACTCAAGATTGGGGAATCTTGAGTGGGATATACATTGTGTTGATTACAACTTGTAAGGGGGAGTGAATCCTAGTGAGAGGATTACTTCGAGTACGAGTGTGTAATCAAGCGGTGTGTTGATTACAGATTGTAAGGGGAGTGAATCCTAGAGAGAGGATTGCTTCGATTTACAGATCGTGTAATCAAGAAGATTAAAGATAGTGGATTGAAAATCCCAAGTGAGGCTTGGGATCGGACGTAGGTCAAGGATAAGGCCGAACCAAGATAAATCTGTTTGCAAGCTCTTCTCCCTTATCTCTTACATTTCCAAAGCATTTACATTTGAATGTTTGTCAATTGGTTTATAACTCACTTCTTTTATACAAGTTGAATTTACTGAATTGAGAAAAGATTTTCATAGAATCTAAATTTTTATACTTCACCCAATTCACCCCCCCTCTTGGGTTCAGCCGGTACTTACACTTATTTGTCCCTATCATTTGTGAATAAATCATCTTCCTCCATAACGTGATCAGTATGGGCTACACCATTAAACCCCAACAAGGAAGCACGGTAAGAGGGAAACTTTTTCTCCATACATTCAGGCTTCTTTGCTGGTTTAGACTCTTGCTCTGTTTCTTTGTCTGTCATCTGGTCATCCTTGATGGCTTGAGAGGTTTCCTCCCATTTGGTTTTTTTCTTCTGGTCATCTTGCCCCTCGGCGGGCGGCCGGTCAAAGGCGGAGCTTGTGTTGTCCACTTCATTGTGCGAGAGGATTTTGGGAGAGTCCGACATTCTCGGGCAACGAATTTTTTGCGACGAAAAAAGTTACCACCGAAAACCAATTTTTTGTAGTGCAATAAATAGTTACAATTAATATATTCCTTCTGACCACTCAACGGTTAGGGCTATAGTATAGATTTTCTTTTGTTTTCCCCCACCACTCATGATATGACCTCTAGGGCAATCATTAAATTATCGAACTGGGTGGTCCAACTGATCAAACTGTCAACCGAACATGCTAGCGGCTTGGTTTGGACAAAAAAACCATTTTTATAATTGAACCATGTTGGACCGGAATTGAGATGATAATTAGCTTAAAACCAAAATTAAAATAGGAACGAGAATGTAAGACTCAGGCGCAATAACTCAATGCACAACTAATAACACAAAATCAAATATTATTGAATCACTGTGTCCACTGTCCATATCTATACAACATTATCCTTTCTATCCTAAATGAGTCGTGGGCTTTACAACTCAAGCATAATAACTCAATGCACACCTAATAACACAAACATCCTGAAATATTGGGCTTATTTGGGTTGGCGGTAAGAGCGGTGGCTTAAAAGTTATCTGACTTTAAAAAAAGCTCGGTAGGAAAAAAGTTAGTTTATAGATAATGATTTGTGTTTGGATTGATGGTAGTAGAAGTGACGGGCCCACGTCAAAAAGCTGAGAGCTTTTTGGAAAAAGATGAATTCTGGAGCTTTTTCCTTAACGGGCTTTTTGAGTGTTAGGAGCTTTAAGTCCAGTGAACTTAACACCGAACCCAAACACACCACGTTGAGCTTTTTCTCCAAAGCCCATTAACTCTACCGCAAACGCTCCTAATGCTAATTCCAAACAAGCCCATTGTAACTAATATCAATGCGCTTAACACCTCCTTTCAAGTAGAGGACTACATATATCAATCGTGCCTAACTTGCGCAAAAGCCTCTCGTGATCCTCACTCCCAAGCACTGTAGTGAAGACATCGGCTGGTTTTTACTGCTTATATGCTGTAAATCAATCATCCCCTCTAGCAATTTTTCACGCACAAAGATCTCAATGTGTTTGGTCCTTTCCTGGAAGACCGGAACTATCACAGTAAACTGGTACCTTCATGAGTCCCTTCACGTTTAGATCTCCCAACATTCAAGTAACCACACAATCTCTGAAACGACACTTCCTAGAGCTCTACATTTTGACTTCGTTAAAGATTTTGAAACCGCTTGTTGCTTTTTATGATTTCCAACAAATCATGATCCTCCTAGTTTGATAATGTGGCCACTCACTAATCTTCTTGTATAATGGCATGTTGCCTAATCAGAATCTACTTAGCATTCTGTTATGTTATGAGAACATAAGTGTGTAGTCTCAAAGGACTAATATATTGATGTAGGATCGAATAGCTCTCTCCTAAGTATCTATAGATGAGATACCAGTGAGAATAGAGGATTCGCCAAGGGGGATGGGGTTTGTGTTTAGTGGGTGAGTGCACAGTGATCAGCCGCATAGTAAAAGGGAGAGAGTAGAAAACTGATCATATCTTTAGGGTTTACCATCTATTTATAGAGGGTACCTTAGGGTTAGGGTTTGCTTGTCTCTTGTTGTCTTGTTGGGCCACACCTTGAATGGGCCTAATATTTGAATCCATAATAGTTGCCCCCAGCTGGTAGTTCAGGTCTCTAGGCTGCCGAGATGTACTGATTGTTTGATTGTGAAGTGCGGATTTTGCTAAAATATGTCCAGCTTATCCGGGTTGTGTAAGAAGAAATAAGATATCTTGCTTGTCTTTGTAGCGATTTTTTATTTGCACAAATCATTCAGTTTATATTCCTGTATTTAATATCATGTAAGCAAATCAAAATTAATGGAAAATACTTACTTTCCTCGCAAATAATTCAGCTTGCTTCGTTCTTGTTGAACTCGAATACTCATCCGAGATTGATTTCTTGACTTCCGGTTTGCATTAATCTCGGTTATTGATAATCATGTTTTTGCACTAAACAGGTTGTCCACTCTGTTGCATAATAAAGAGGAGGAGAATGCTCCATGAAAAACATGTAACTGTCAAAAATATGTTATTAGAGGTGATTATTGGTCTATTAGTGACAATAAAATCTGAGGAATTACTTGAACAGATAAAGATGTATTTTGATAGAGGAAATTTTTATGACTTCACTTCCCTTGTACGAGGTCTAGACGCTCCTGAAGATATTTATGAGAAGAAAACTTATCCACTTGAGTTTTCCACAGGATCTTGTGATCCGCAACTTCTCCCGGTAAGAATCAAGATAAAACAGCAAGAGGGGTGGGGTGTCTTCAATAAGCTCAACATCAAGCATGTAATTTCCCGAATGATTATTGTTGGAGAATAAATAACCTCCAAGTACTGGACGGTAGCTTCAGCAGCACCCATACTAACAAGTTCAAAAATCAAGCAATGCATCGAGGTCAAACTAAGAAGACAACACCACATTATGAGGAGAAGCATAGGTGATCCCAGCTCATCAAGCCTCCAGGAATTAAAGTAAGAAATTAATCCGTATCAACTCCTCAGATCCATAGTTCTTCAAGGTTCAGAAAAACACGAACTTCTCCATATAAGGGAACATCTTCCACTTAGTGCATTTATCAATTGGAGCAATCTTGCAAGATATTTTGTAACCAGATAGAGGCTTTAGCATCTCCATTCCAATGAAAGCCAATGTAAAAGACATAATTGCAGCAACAATTGATAATCACCCAATGTTATGGGAATTAGGTATCTGTGACAAAACAATTTGGAGGGTCCCAAGAATCATCATGTATTACACATCCCCAAAAATATATGCTGCTCCACGCCCTATTATGCTAACAACTGATGTAACAATGCTGGCCATTTCAGACCCATAGAAATTTTCTCCAGCACGTTGCAACTAAGACAAAAGCTCAGTATGAGTTACACTTTATCTAAATGCCAATTGAAGAAGCTTTGATTTTTCTGAAAGTGACGTTGTTGATGCCAATTGCAAAGAAATTGCTGATCCAGCTGCAAATTCCTCATTCATTTCTTCAGATTTTTGTGTAGACCCATCCACTTGTAAGAATAGCTCAAGTGGAAACTCTTTAATTGCAGCCTCCAGAGAAAATAATTTGCAGTTGCCATGAGGATTATTTTAGATTATTGACCCATTCTTCATCATATTTGCTCTTTGTAATTGAGCCTTTGTAGCCCGAGGAAGGCCTTTGAAAGAAATATCAATTCCAACAATTCTTTCAAGAGAAGTAGGGTAATTTAACAATGCTTCCAGCAAAATTCTAGATCCACATTCAAGAAGTATTGTAAGGTTTCCTCAAGAAGGGTTGTTGAGAGGAAGAGAAATAGCACCATTTAACTTAATCAAATGATAATATACTGCATCACTAATTTTTCATTTGCCTAACTGGTAAGGTGTATAGCCTTCAGGTAGACTGAGATTTTCAAAAAAGTCCATCCACTCAGAAAAATGTAGACAGATACTAAGTGAAGGAAGACAACAAAGAGTTCATTGTTGCCTCAATTGATTTGGAGAAACTGATGCTAAGCACTATCGCAGATGAGAAAGTGGATCTGCATTTTGCTGACACTTGAATAATTGGATTGGTCACCAACTGAGGAGAAACCATCGTTGACATCTACCAAAGGTGCAAATCCCTCAAAGATGTAGCTATCTTCAACAACTTGACAACTTCATATGACTGTCATGAAGCTTGTCACTGGATAATTGTACTGGCTGCCACAATAAAATCATAGCATACTGCAACAATCAATCATTGTATTATACGTTGCAACACTAAGCAAGAAACCATATAACTTCATCATCTTGAAGCTTTTAATTGCCATGTGTTATGGACCCGAGTAATGGGCCTAGCAGAGTCTGGGCCCAGCAAGGGTACTGTATGACAGGATCTTCCTCTATCAGGTAAAATGCCAATCACCTCATGATCATGCCCGCAATCTGAGGTAATGTAGATAATGGAGCAAACATGCCCAGATCGTGGAGACGTGATGGCGGGGGAACAGACAAAGACAACCAAGAGAGGGTCAAGCCCTAGGTGACCTCTATAAATAGAAGGATATTCACCAGGTGTACTCTCTCTATTCTCTATTCAACTATTTACATTCAGCCTCATTGTGCATACACCCCACCCCTCTGGCTATACGCCATACTCATGTTGCACGGTGATCATTAATCACCCAGTGTTATCTTTACCGTATATAGCATTGGGTAATCACCCCTTGGGCGTGTATACATCCTTGGGGACCTTTAGATCCAATATCAATCATCAGCTAACCCTTAGTGGCTAGACACTTGTGTTTTACACCAGAACACCATGTGACTTTTTCTAGCTGCAATAGGATGTTGCATCCTGATGGAAAAGAGCATCTGGTATGTCTACAAGTAGAGAAGTAGCCAAGAATGATATGCGTCTACGAGCCTCCAAGTTTGCTGGTACATCAATTGTTGGCAGAAGACACTCTAGCACGTCAAGTATTTTGCTGGAATCAACCATCACATCATCAGTTACCATCTCAAACATCTCTTGCAAGGCCTTCACAACTTTGCGCTGGTGGCTTTTGTCTTCCCCAATCAGAAGTTCCGCTAGCCCAATAATGCTATCAAAATTTAACTAAGCACCACAAGTGTACGGGTCATGAAAATAGTCAATGGCAAATCAAGGTCATCCCATAAAGACTCAGTCAAACTAGTGATTAGGTGTTAAATTTGAAAGTGAAGCTGAATACCCAAGATGGGGGTGAATTGGCTATTCTACAAAATTTTTGAAAATAACTCTGTTTTTCAAGTAATAAAACAGAGATGAGCAGAGCAAAGAGAAGAGCAGCTGGACATAGAGATTTATACTGGTTCGGTCCTAACAACTTGACCTACATCCAGCCCCCAGACTCTCTGGGATTTTTCACTATCACAAAGATTACACACTCTGTACTCAAGAGAAGTTCTCTCTCTAGAACTCACTCCCCCTTACAAGTTGTAATCAATGAACTCCCAAATCACCAAATCCCCTTGACTTGTGATTGTTTACAATAAATGATTGGCAGACAAAAACTCTCTCTAAGAGTGAATGATGATAAACACTGAAGCTTATAATGTCAAAAGACAAAATACAAGTGAAAACAGAAAGGTAGTTGATAAACTTGAATGCTTGTGCGTTTTCAGTTGTAGTAGTTGTTGGGAAGACTTGAATGCAGATCTATTTATACTCAGAGATCATTAAATGACCATTGCTATCCCAATAGATCCGTTGGAGAAGTTCTGCCAAGGGTAGGAAGTGGTTTTGGCTTCTTCTCTCTCTAATCTCAGCTTAATCCAGCTGGCCAAGTATTCAGAGTTGACTTTGTTTGAATTAATCCGTTGGAGAAACAGTTGCTTGTTGTAGAAATCATCCTTTAATGCTTTGCAACCGTGTGCAAGTGGATTAACCAAAAGTATGCAATTTTCTGGACATAGCATTTAATGCACTGAACTGCTTTTTGTTTTTTACTTTATCCCTCAATAAACATTCCTTATATTATCTGAAACTCACTAATAAAGTCATTAAACATAGCCTAGAATATCAGAGAATAATATTGCAAAGTATTAACATCAAACAAGAATGTTTTCCAAATTCGTTTGATTTGAATTTCTGAGTCAGCGTCACGAACTCGAGTTCAGTTCATGCAGGCTCGAGTTCGAGGCTTCATCTTGCAAAAGCATTTCAAGTTCAAAACTTCTAAACTGGAGGTTTGTAGTCAAACCTGAGGTTTTCAAAACATCAAAAGATTTCTTTGCTCTCGGGTTGATTCAAACTCGAGTTTGTAAATGATGAACTCGAGTCTATTCCATCCAGAGAGGAAATCACGATTTTGGGTCTTTGAAAAACATTGGGCAGAACTATGAACTCGAGCCTATTAGTGGGCAAGCTCGAGTTTGTCACTGTTTGATACAAAACTTAGTTTTTGTTTCCAAAGACAAACCTGAGGTTCTCTATGCAAACTCTAGAGTTCTTCTTAAGTTGGAAATGTCATTTCTCTCTGTAAAGATCAAACTCGAGTTCACGTCTTAGGCTCGAGTTTGTTCAAATTTTGAAAAACTTTGACTCGCTCTCGGCAAGTAAACTCGAGGTTTGAAAAGATAGGCTTGAGTTTAGTTCGTTTAGAAATTCTTAAGACTTCTTTGCCAGGATGCAAACTTGAGTTTGCAATGATGAACTCGAGTTTGTTTGTTCTGCAAAAACTTGTGATTTTACAAATTGGAGAAACTTTACTTGCAATGGAACAAAGTGTAGAGTATGTGAAAGCCTTGGATTTTTGAAAAAAATCTTCCCGCCAAAGGTAAACTCGAGTTTGTCATGACAGGCTCGAGTTTACAGGTTATGTAAACAAATGGAGATTTTCTCTGGGGGTTGGAAACTTGAGGTTTGTAAGTAGTGAGCTCTAGTTTAAAATTGTTTTCAAGTCAGGATGCTCTCTGCCTCTGGCAAACTCGAGTTTACACTTGTTAAACTCGAGTTTGCACGATATGTGATGAGACTTAGAAAGTCTCTTAAGTGCAAACTTCAGGTTTAGTCTCAAGTTCAAAATCTCAACCAGCAAGTTTGAGACACTATCAGTGGCGAACTCGAGTTCATTGAATCCATGCTCGAGTTCGTCTCAGACAGAGAGTTTTTAGATGAGATTTGTAAGTTGGAACAATCTTCTAACTTACCCAAAAACCATCTATGTAATGTTTACAATTGTTAGTAATCATCAAAACACATAGAGAACTAACAAAATTTCCTTCTTCTTTTTTTGTTTAAGTTGAGAAAATCAGAAATAAGATCAAACTTATTGTCATAAAGAGCAAACTTAATAAGAGCAATTTAATAGAAATAAGAACTTCCACTAAGAGCAAACTTCAATAATAAGAACGAGCAACCCAGAGTGACCAATCCCTTATTAGCTTCTTAAACATTGTTTTCATTAATTTAATTAGTCTTGATATCAATTTTGTTAATCTCGAGTATAAATAGCTATAAGTGCCTGTCGGTCCACTTACAACCCTCTCTTAAGTACAATTTGCTGTGTCTAACATAATTACTCAAGAGGCAAATAAAATCAAACATACTCTTCAATAATTATATGGGGCCATTAGGTATATGTCTATCCCAACCGCAAATAAAACCGTAATTTAATCCCATATTACTTAATCTCATAGCCTAATTAAAATTTCCTTCGTCAAGGTAAATACTAATTCTCAAATTCATATGCAATGATGGCCAATCACTAAATAGATAAATCTAAACGAGATTAAGTAACCAAAATTAATATCAAATTTAACTAAACAATGAAAACTAAATTTAATCAACCTATAAGTTCATAGGTCCTCTAGGCTGCAAAGAGAAATTAGCCAAACATGGCTTTAATCAACATCACATCACAGCAGCACAAAGAAATTTAGAGTTCAATAACATACTGGAAAACAAAACTAAGAACCTAGAATCAGAGTCAAGTAAGATAACAAAACCAAGAACAAGAACAACAATCAACAGCACAACTTCTGTGTTGTTTGCTTTCGGGTCAAGGTTGAAGATGATGAATAGTCTCCCAAAACCGTTGTAGCTCCTTTGTTCCAGACCCCTCATGCTCTCAATGACTCTGTTCAAAAATGTCGCCTCTCTGTCCAGCGAGAATCATCCCCAAAAACGGCGCAGTGTCTCTGTCTCCTTTTTCTCCACCGCTTTGAATCTTCTCTTCCTTTTTTTCCAATTCCTCCGCGCCTCTGTGTGTCTTTTCAGTGAAGAAAAATTATTCGATGAACAGTGCCTCCCTTTCCTTTAATTGCCGCCTCCCTTTGCTTAGATTAGGTCTTCCCTTTTTTCTTATTTGCTAAAACGGTGTCGTCCTCTTTCTTCATTCAAGTCCAGCCGCCACCTAGCTTTTAGTTTTTAGGTCTGATCTTCTCTTTTTAATTCGTAGGCCCAAATTGCATTCAATGCCAAATGGTCCAGAGCATTTAATTATTGTTTCATCTCTCCTGGTCAAAGTGAAAAAGCAAAAAGGAAATTATATAACAATAATACTTAAAACCTTAACACACCTAAATATTTCTATTTAATTAAAATTAAGATATTTACAATAAAATCCCCTAAGTAATGTACCACATCGATATCTTATCCAAATATCTAATAAATCCCTTTAATTTAGCATTAATGACTTCCCAAATATATCAAAATATACCTCAAATCTACTAAAAATGGGAAGTCATCACCCAACTATTTAAACTTGTTGAGCAGGAAGCATTTTCATTTTGAATGGTCTAAAAATCCCGAATTAAGACCGTAGCCCAACGGGATACAAGTTCAAAACCCCTTTTTGACTTTCTAGAATCAAGAAACCACGGCTCTGAAATCTGTATCTCGGCCATTCGAGATAGTCATCTCGGCATACTCCAGGAAGAGAGAAAATTAACTCATCCTCGGCAATTCACATTAGCAACCTCGGTATTCATTCTTCTCAGATACCTCGGTATTTTGAAGTTGAATCAAATCCGGTTATCATGCTTGTTTACGTACTGCACGAATCTGCAAGTACCTCACCCCATATAGCACCATTGAAAGAAAGCTCATATGACACTGAAAAAGAATTTCCTGTAACCTCGGATCTGTATCTCAGCAGTTCAGGACGGTAGTCTCGTCATCCACTCCTCCGAAATTAACACCCTAGCATTTCTGAAACTCGGATATTAACCTCGGTGACTTCAATCTACTTAAGAGCATATCGGCCATTCCAGGAAGGGAATCTCTGCCACTCCACTCTCAGCACAGTCGAGCTCCCACGTGTCATTCGCCGGCATCAGTTGTGAAGTACAAAGTTCGCTGAACACATCCTCTAAAAATGAATTTTTGTGCCACTGTCTAATGCTGCTGGTCCCACTCCCACCAACCGGGTTTGAGGAGATTTCCAGTATTTGACCGTCTTTTCCTAGCTCATAATAAATTGTTCACAGGTCGGCTTGCAATTCAAGTTTCGACATTAAGATGACGGGTTGCAGCTCGATTTTCATTTCGCTGGGTCGATTGCTGCACTCACACTAGATTTGTTGGAGATCATTGTTTAAAGAAAATGATGAGTTTCATCCATCAAAACTTCACTGGAGCCGAATCTTCTCGATTGCTGGAAGTTAATCGAATAGCCGGGATTCCAATCCGAAACACCAACAAACTATCTCGGCATCTCAGGATAGTAAAAAAAAAAAGGATAGGCAAGTACGGCAGCATTTACTCTTAGCAGAACAAAAAATCTTGTCGGTAATATCCAGTCTTGGCTTTCACATTAGAATCTCGGAGTTCAACCAAGACGCTCTCAAATTTCCATCTCGGCTTCATTCGCTAGTTTTAGTGAAGACCCTGATTGTTGGTAATCCTACTATCGTGCAGCCAATAACGACACTAGTGCAAAAAAGGGCTTTAAGACCGCCTCATTTAGACCGGATTATAGAGGATCAGGTCTTAAAAGTATGACCGGTGGCAGTTTCGTAAATATAAAGAACTTCTTAGACTGGACTTTTAAAGGGTTAGGTCTAAAAAATATGAGCGGTAGCGCTTTGTAAATATAAAGAACTTTTTAAGATCGGACTTTTAAGCTTTAGGTCTTAAAAGTATGACCGGTGATAGTTTCGTAAATATAAAGAAATTTTTAAGACCAGACTTTTAAAACATTAGGTCTTAAAAATATGACTGGTGACAGTTTTGTAAATATAAAGAACTTTTTAGACCGAACTTTTAAAACGTTAGGTCTTAAAAATATGACCGGTAGCAGTTTTGTAAATATAAAGAACCTTTTAAGACCGGACTTTTAAAGCATTAGGTCTTAAAAGTATGAGCGATGACAGTTTTGTAAATATAAAGAACTTTTTATACCGGACTTTTAAAATATCCGGTCTTAAAAATCTTACTTTTAAGACCTTATATTTAAAAAGTCCGGTCTTAAAAGTCTAACTTCTAAGATATTATATTTTTAAGACCTAATTTTAATAATATCCGGTCTCAAATTTTTTAAGACCTAATTTATATTCGGTCTTATAGATTGTTAATTTCAAAATCAAAAGCGAATTGTATTTTTTGCTTTTCTCGGTTAGTCTCCTTCCTTCGTCATCCTCCAAATTTTTCCCTTCTTTCATCAGTCTCTGCTAATTCCCTCATGAGCCTTCTTCCCCTTTAATTTTTCTATTCTCCTTGTGGCCACCGCCCTAATTCTTTTCCTTCTACAATCTTCCATAAGTTCGACTTCGACGATAAGAACAACGAACAAAAACATCCACTCTTCCTACGTTCGTGCCTAATCCGCTCTGGTAGTTCTTCTCGGGTGGTACTCTTGCTCTTCCTGGCTCGAAGAAACTCTTGATTTTTCGGCTAGGATGACCATCACCGTCGTCTACTGTAGCCTTGAGAAGATCTGAGACAAAATCCATTGTGAAGGCGGTGATCTGAGACAAAACAACAACAAGCCCAAGCAGTTCTGGCTCAGATCTGGACTTTATGTCCAACGGCGACACGCTCGCGTGATTCCTGTTCAGATCTGGCGACACGCCCGCACGATTCCTGCTCAGTTTTGGCGACACGCCCGCACGATTCCTGCTTAGTTCTTTTTCAGATCTAGGGTTTGTATTCATCTTTTTTATTTTACTTGTTGATGTTGCTTCCCTCATTTTTTTTTTTCAGATCTAGGGTTTGTATTCATCTTTTTTATTTTAGTTGTTGGTGTTGCTTCCTCTCTGCTATTCGGTCTTTGTTGCTGATGATGGCGGACAAACATTCAGATACATTGCCAGATCTAGATCTGGTTCAAAAACCCGAGGAATTTCTGATTCCCAGACCGGTGGTTTCGTTTGGGTTTTATTTTTTTATTTGGAAACATTTTTAAGACCGGATGTTTTGCTTATACGGTCTAAAAATAAATTTTTTAAGACCGGATGCACATCCGGACTTTTAAGACCCCCTGTAACAAGATCGGCTCCAAATTGGTCTAAGAGGGTGTTTTTTATCCGGTCTTAAAATCATTTTTTGTACTAGTGCGAGACCTATCCACGAAAATGATTTCTCGTTGCCGGCGTCTTCTGGGTCCTCTAAACGGAGCTTCAATGAACATCGTCAATCCCCAAGACTGAACTCTAGCCGGTGTGTATTCGTGTCATCTCTATTTCTGGTTTGGCTCCTTAGCTGGTGTTGGATCTTCTTTTCCGGTAAGACTAGGCTAGTTTCATGTTGAGTTTTGTTGTTTTGCACTTCCTCAATTTATGCCGATTTGCTATTTTTTGGTTCTATCCGTATTGTTAGTTTGTGAATAGTGACGTTGCTCGTCACTGTTCACAAGGGAAGAGAGAAAGTGTTTGTCGATTCCTCCACTGTTTGGTTGCTGCATTTTCTGGTGTTCTCCAATGTCGAGCCTTCATTCTGGGGTGTGTAGGCCAGTTCTTTGCTTCAAATGTTGCATTGTGAGACTCAGTTTAGTTGTTTTAGCACAGACGGCATTTTTGTTTCATGCACGTTCACTTGTTTCTAGTGTCTGGATTCTTCGTTTGATATGCTTTCCAGTACGTTTGTGAAATGCTCTTTTGTCTTGAATGCCATGCTCGTGGTTGGGTAACTTCGTTGGCATTCGATGTACTTTGCGTCCTCTGATGAGGAGTTTGTTGGTCCTTATGTGACCCATTTGTTGTTTTGCCTTCGGTGAGGTGATTGGTCTCTAATGAGATATTTTGGAGTATTATTTGGTCCCTGGTGAGATCGTTTGCTATTTACTTTAAGATTGCATGAAGAAGCAAGTTATTGGTGATTAGTGTCTGCTCACATTCAAGCTGCTTCTTGAGGGGGAGTGTGTGAAAATTGGGTGAAGAGGTTCTTAGGAAGAAAATTATTTTGTTTGGATTTATGTTTTCTTGTAACAAGTTGAGCATGATTAACATCTATGCTCCAACTTGAGGGGGAGTGTTAGGAAATAAATCAGTGTAAATATATTATAATTAATTAGTATCACATATAATTAGGGATTATAGGAATTATGAGTGATTAGAGAATCAATCATCATAATGAGTCATTACTCTCTTGTCTTCTCTCTTATGTATAAATACCCTATTGAACATATGAGTAAATAAATTCATTTGAGAGTATACTCTCTCTCTCTCTCTCTGCTTTTCTACACATTCTATAGGAACCTTCAAGGGTTTAGCTCCACTCAAACCTAGATCTGAAATAAGAAGTATATATTTTCTTTGGCAAAGAACAATACCCTTTTCTGATCTTACTAGCTCCAAACCCAAGAAATACCTAAGATGTCCTAGGTCCTTGATTTTAAAGTTGTTGTCTAAACAGTGGCAAAGCCACACTAGTGCCAATGACCGCACATGCAGACACAAAATACCTATCTGTTTCTGTTTTTCTTTGGTTTGTCTATCTCCAACTCTCCCCCAGCCGCTCAAACTTTTTTTTTCTTTCTTTAGGTCTTCATCTCCTCTTTTCAATTTGTGGGCCCATTTGCTATTTCAAATCTCCTTCAGTTACCTTATCCATCATGGTCCTTATCTTGATTATGAAAAAGCAAAGGAAAAGTTATATAATTATAATAATAATAATTAAAACCCTTTTTTTCTTTTTCTTTTTTAATAGAGAACTTATAATGTCTATTGTTTATTTCCTACACCGAAAATGTAATACCCGATAATTATCTATCTCGAATATTATATTTTAGCAAATAATACCTATTTGGAAATAGGTGAATATGTGGTTTTAAAACCTTGTAGGATACTTATTCTATTGTCTAGGGAAATTTCTAATGAAATTAGAGGGATTAAAAGTGTCAAAATCCCTAAATGCAATTATGGGCCATGAAATGCCCCGAAAATATTATGATAAATCCCAAGAGGCAATAAAATATTTATTGAAAATTAGAAAGTATGTTGTCTCTAATTTTAGGAATTTTTGGGATTATTTCCCTTGAAAAATAATGGGGCAAAATTAAATATAATTTTGGGAGCATAAGTTGCCCCATGATTTTTAATATGATATGTGGGACATAAAATACCAATGTCAATGAAATAGTTGTGAGAAAATGATTAATCCTAATTAAGAAAATTATCAACAATTAGAAAGTGATTAGTTAAGTAATTAATGGCTAATTGTTTAAGCCCGAACAAGAGAATATTTAAGGTAGATTATGGAAAATCCTTTAATTAAGTGTTTATGGCTAATATTAGCATAAAGTGTGCTTGCTAATCAATTAGAAAAGATTAAGAAAAATTGGTGAGATTAAGAACATGAAAACCCTAAATCCTAAAATATTGCTAATAATGGGATTAAGGCTCTAATTAAGCTTCTAGCTAATTTAGATAAATTAAAGAAAAAATAATAATAATAAAGGGAAGAGAAAACCAAAATTTGAGCGTGAAAAGGGTTGTGGGTTTTTCAAAAATAATATCATGATATTTTGTTAATTAAATAATAATATAATTAAGATATTTGTGGAAGAACCAGGTTGGATAAATGAGAACCGATAGAAATTAAATCCTATCTAGAAAACCATGAACTAAGTTTCTTAGGTCGACATATTACAAACAAGTGAATTTTTGTCCGTAAGTCGGTGTTAGCGGAAGTCATTTCCGTAAAGGCGGCGAATAAGGGATCGATGAAAAGATATTTTGTAAACAAAGGGCGATAAGAAAAGTGAGAACCAATGGAAAATAAATCGTAACTTGAAATCCTTGAACTAAGTAGAAAACAACTGGACATATTATGAAACAAAGTGGATTTTTGTCTCGAATTTGGCATTACCCGAAGTAATTTCGTAAATCGACAAATACGTTCGAAAATGTTCAACAAACAACGGAATACCCTTAATGGGATCAAAAATTTAGTTAACTCGGATATTTCCAAAGAGGAAGAATAGAACTTCAAGGCCGTGTTCCCGGATTTTTGAGATTTTCTAAGATTACGCGATTAGAACACCGAACGGGGGATTTTATCAGTAGAAGTTCATAAAGCATAATCCATGTAAAATTTAATCCACCAATAAGAGCAAAGAGTTGTGAGTGTGTGTGTGTCTAGTATTCAAGAGAGAGAAAGAGAGAGAGAAAAAGAAAATTAAAGCAAATTTGATAAAGTTTGAAATCCTAGAGTAAATTGGATAATGGTTTGAAATCCAAGAAATATCCGATGTACACAAGAAAAACTCAAAACAACAAATAAAGTGAGAATTTATACAAATTTAAATAGTTGTGAAGAAGTAGGAACCCTGGAGAAAATATAAGGACTTATCTTGAATCCACATAATTTAACCTTGAAGGTAAGCCTAGTAAAGGCTATTTTTGCAAACGTTGAAGAATAAGCTTAGTACAACCAGGGAATCTAATTAGACCATAAATCTTGATATTCAACTGCTAATCAAAAAGCATACTCGAATTTAAAAGTATTAGTGATTGATCAGGCAACCAAAAATGAATTTCGTTAAAGTAAAACCGAAGACTCAGTTGGAAGAAACTTCTTCATTAAGTATGGGTCCAATGGTTAAGATTAAAACTTCTTTACTAAGTTTAGATCCAAGGGTTCATATTCAAGATGAATTAAGTTTGGAAAAACTACCAAAATGCCATACCATTTCCCTATAAATAGAGGGCTTCCTCTTCATTCTCTTCACACCAAAAACCATTCTAGGCAAGAATGGAGTGAAGCAAGAAGGAGGAGGGAGTAGCAAGAGTCTTCAAGAGGTAAGCTTGTTTTTAGTTTCTAGTCTTTAGTTTTATAGTTCTTAGTTGTTCTTAGTAGTTCTTAGTATAAAGGTTAGTTTGATCTCTAAATCTTCCAAGAAGTTTTGATTTCATGTTGTTATGATTAAAACTGTCTTTATTTCGAAAATATGGTGGAAAATATTGTGGAGCAAAATTCTTGGAAGTTAAAGATCAAAGTAGCGAAGTTTCGCGAAATTTTCGGTAAAATTTCTGGGCAAACAGCGAAAGAAATGCTAATATTTTATGTTGGAAATGAAGCCCATAAATCACGAAACTTTCCAGAAATAAAGTAGATATGTAGGGC
Organism: Acacia acuminata; assembly: GCA_019022655.1. Taxonomy (NCBI): domain Eukaryota; kingdom Viridiplantae; phylum Streptophyta; class Magnoliopsida; order Fabales; family Fabaceae; genus Acacia; species Acacia acuminata. Next base: position 1,046,230 of record JAFJYI010000272.1, on the reverse strand, counting down.
TTTCCGAATATATATAATATGTAGCGTTTTGATTCCTGTACAAAGAGATACAACCAGTTGAAGTTAGACTATTTTTCTGGACGAAATTCTGGGCAACGTTGTGAAAGATAAAAACTGGGAATTTTTCATAAATTCTGGGTATATAAAAGTATTTTTACTTGAAAATAGACATCTTAAGGGTTCCGGAGAATTTTACGGATCCTCGTTTCGATGTTTTTAGATTTAATTATGATTTTGCGAAGTTAACCGAAAATTCTGCCCAGAAACTCAGCATAGCGTTTTTAATAAAATGTAAGGGCAAAATGGTAATAATAAAACCACCAAGGGTAGAAACGTAAATTAAACCCTTAGGATATTATTCTAAGCAATATGATATTTATCAAATATCATATAATAATCCGACGATAATGTATAGGATATCCGGGAAGTCCGGAGTCGGTTCAAAGGTCGGGCTAGATAGCCGTTACACGGTGAAAGGTACGGACGCGTACTGTAACACTAACTCTGATGTTTACTGTATACCTATATGTGATAGATATGTTCATAGACGTGACTCGTTTTTAAAAGAATTGTTCATACACATACGCTTTATACGGGTTATAGTCATGATAACGCCGTTGAGTTTTCCTAGCGCTGAGGACACGGATGTACACCGTGGCACTGGTGAATAGTGCAGACTGTAATAACATTCATATGCGGTGGCTGTGTTGTTATTACTTTTTATATGTGAACATAGCCGTGATGTCATGAGATAACGTCATACATAACCGTACATGAACATGAGGTTAACTGCAGATACCGAGGTTCAATGGGCATTGAACCTCGGCTCTTAATATAGCGTCGGGGTCAAGAGGACCGAGGATCGAGGAGAAAGGCAAGCGGCACGCATAGGGACTCACCGAAGACTTCCTTCTTTTGTTACTTACTTTGAAAACACTCGGTATAACGTACCGCTATCGTAACGCCGGACTTACGGCATTTTGAATATAAATATCGCTTACTCAATCGCTCCGATGCTATACTCGATGAAAAAAAATATATATACTGCTTTTGAAAATGGTATGTTACAGAAAAACTTTTATTTTAAATTGAAACCCGACCAAAAATGTATCCATATTGATATCTTTTAAAATCTTAAGAAAAATCTCTTTAATTTAGTATTGATGACTTCCCAAATATATCAAAATATATCTCAAATATATTAAAAATGGGAAGTCATCAAAGAATGCTTTTGTAATCGCTCTGTTATAATAGCTTAGTTGACTCTTGATTATTATTTTTCTATGTTAAGTTGAAGTTTTCTTTTCGTTTCTTATTTATATTCTTTTTTTTTAATGCATTTAAACTTTCCTTTAAAAAAAATTCGGGGCCCACTAATTGTGCGGACACAAACAAAAAATCTTAGCTCCGCCACTTGGTGCAAATGTGCCTTTATCTCATCAATCCTCTTAGTGCTATTTCCAGTAATTACCAAATCATCGACCTAATCCTAGATTATAGTAATTTTCTTTGGCATGCTTAATGGCAGACTTTGCCAATCCAGTGATATAGCAATAAAAGTTGAAAAAGACTTGAAGCTGGTTTGACCTTGGCTTGTTGAGTGTCCATACTTCATTCATATTATGCATCTAGTATGCAATATATGTGCTTTTAAAATTTAATTTTAGTTAAAACTGTTTAAAGTTACTCGTTTGTTGTCTGATAATGACATTCAGTGAAAATCGTTTAGTGTGCAGCTTTTGCCGTAAATAATTGTCAAAAACTTAAAATGTATATGGTAGTATTTGACATAGGTAAGAGAATTGAGAAAGAAAATCCAGTAGGAAAAACTCTTAATTTTGAATAATCATTTTATTTCTTGCGCTGCATGAAGTCCTAATTTCTATGGCCCCATTCATGTGCAATGCTGCTTTGCTTTCGATGTTATCTCATGCTGGCATTCTGAATGCCAAAAAAAAAAAAAAAAAAAAAAAAAAAAAAAAAAAAAGGCTGTGCGCCCTATTTCTGTTCCATCTATGCCTGCGTTTTAAATTGTTTCCCACTGTCTAGTCGCTGTTATCATTTGAAAGATGAATGATTTTATCTATTTAAAGTGAATGTTTAAATCTCATGAGTGTGCTTTTGTCTTATGTCAAGTGAAGATTGTGATTTATGAGTGACTAACTGGAACATTCCACTGTGTTGTGCAGGTTGAATTGATGATTTTTTACATGTAGCTTCCACTGTGCTTGGCCATGGCACTCAAGGAAATGGTACACTCGAGTGCCACACTTGAGTGTTCCAATTTCATACTCGAGTGAAGGCTATTTCCAGAGTGTTGTGCAGTGATTTGAGGGACACACACTAGAGTGAGAAAATAGACACTCAAGTGTAAAGGTCATTTTAAATTTAGACAGATGGAGGCGAGGTGAGTGCACAGTGCCTCATTGGAACCTGATGATCATTGAAATTTTAATGGTGAAAATGGAATTTGTCCTTTCCTACCTATTTTCTTCCAAAAAAAAAAAAAAAAAGTCCAATCTCCAATGCGAACCGTTCTATTCCTTTCTTTTCATGTTCATTCCTTCCTATTCTTTGATCCAAATGGGCCTCAGTCCACAAACATCGCAATCAGCGGAAGACTCATCTAGGGTTGAGAAGAACTTTCGTATCTCGGTGAAAGTTGGAAGAAGAAAGTGTAGACGTTAGATCAATCCTATGGCGGAAAATCAAGATGCAATTTTGAAAAAGGCACTGTATGACGTCGTAAATATCACTGAAGCTTTCTTCAACAAAACCAAGCATAGAAACACTGGGCTACTGCACAAGGCCTTGGGGATTCAACTTGCTTATGAAAATGTATGGGCTTGTACCACTGAAGCAAAACCAATATCAAAGTGAATGTTTAAATCTTATGGGTGTGCTTTTGTCTTTATGTCAAGTGAAGATTGTGATTTATGTGTGACTAACTGGAACATTCCACTATGTTGTGCAGGTCAAATTGATGATTTTACATGTGCCTTCCACTGTGCTTGGTGAGGGCACTTGAGTGTGAAATGGTACACTTGAGTGTTCCAATTTCACGCTCAAGTGAAGGCGATTCCTAGAGTGTTGTGCATTGATTTTAGGGATGCACACTAAAATGAAAAAATAGACACTCGAGTGTAAAGGTTGTTTTAAATTAAGATAGATGGAGGCGAGGCGAGTGCACTGTGCCTCACATGTCTCACTAGAACCTAGTAGTTGTTGACATTTTAAAGGTAAACATGGAATTTGTCCTCAATTTCTTCCAACCAAACAAAGATTTTCCAATAGACTATTTTCTTTTCCAGTGTCAACCAAACGCATTAAAGTAAAATATTTTTTGTTTCATTCCTTTCTTTTCATTCTCATTTCTTCCTCTTCTTTAATCCAAACGGGGCCTCAGTCCACAAACATCGCAATTAGCAAAAGACTCCTCTGGGGTTGAGAAGAACTTTCGTATCTTGGTGAAAGTTGGAAGAAGAAAGTCTGGACGTTAGATCGATCCTGTGGCAGAAAATCAAGATGCAATTTTGAAAAAGGGATTGTACAACGTCGTATATATCACTGAAGCTTTCTTCAACAAAACCAAGCACAGAAAAACTGGGCTGCTGCACAAGGAAGATTAGGGATTCAACTTGCTTATGAAAATGTATGGGCTTGTACCACTGAAGCAAAACCAATATCAAATATATATATTTTTGATAGAAAATATCAAATATTATTGAATCACTGTGTCCATTTTTATACAACAACTACCCTTTCTATCCTAAATGAGTCATGGGCTTTCCAACTCAGGCCCAAGAACTCAATGCACACCTAATGGCACATATATCGATGCGCATAACATAAAATCAGATGGCGTTGAGGCCTGACAATAAATGAGTTGAAAAAACTTAAAAAACATAACAATAAAAAATAGTGATTGACCCATAAAAAATAGTAATAAAAAAAAAAACCTTTTGTAGACATATGTGGTTGTTTTATTTAAAAAAATTTTTGTGTGTGTGAGAGAGAGTAAATTTTCAAACCAACATAAGTTTATGGAGCTTAATGGAAAGAAATTGAGGTTTGGATTTGAAACTTTGAGATTCCAATTTAAAAAATCACATATTTAATGTTACTGTTCGATCAACGTTGAAGAAGAAAAGGCAACAACTATAATTAATCTAGAAAATTTGAGTGAAAACGGAAAATTTTTGAAAAATAAAAGATAATGGAGTTACTTAGTGGGAGAGAAAGTTGTCTGATTAAGACTTGGACTTTAGAAAATAACACAGTTGATGGCGGAAGAGGGGCGGCGCCGCTAAGGAGAAAGAGACAGAGCGGGAAATGATAGCACCAAGAGGAAATTAATTATATTTAATTGAGAGATATTTATTCTAAAATTAATTAATAATTATTTCTAATCTTATTATCTAATAATAATTAATTTATCTTTTTTTAGATTTTAATATCCTCATTTTTTCTGTGATGTATTTGGTAAACTTTGAATTTCAACGTAACAAGTAATGCTGGATTTTCAAAATACAATATATTCAAAATTGAGATTATCTCTCCATTAATAGTATGGATTTTAAAAGAAAAGAGAAATAGGAAAAAGATCGACATTGTTAGTGGATGACGTGAAATAAAAGCGTTTGGAAGGTATGCATGAGATCATATGTGGCATGAGAATATTATTATTAAAATAGAATTGACTGCCACTAAATTTGTGGGTCTTGATTTTAGGGGAACAACAGCCTCATCTACCAAAAAAAAGGTGATTATTCTTTGAAGTTGAGACTTGAGACCCAACAAACTTAGTTAGTGCATGTTTTTACGATTGATCTTTTATAAGATAAAATAAAAGGTTAGGGGGTTAAATTTAGATTTTGAATTGTCAATGAGATTTTGTACAATAGACTCAAAGATTAATGGTGGCTTTATAAAATTTATTCTAAGGAATTTGTTAATCTATAAAATCAATAAGAGTTCGTGCACTTGAGTTGTTGCAATTTTATTAAGTGATGTAATTTGTAATTGATCCTCAACCCATTGATTCTATTTATTAAATTTTAATTTTATTGATGAAAATAATAAATAATAAATTAATAGTTGATCAATTTTAAAATTTACTACGTTTGCTTAATTTTCCATCCCCATTTAATAATGCATTAAACACGATGTTATGAAACTTCCATATATACTCCCTCTGTCCTTAAATAATTGGCAGTTGCCAAAAACAAAAAAAACTATTAAAGAATGTTAGCTCAATTTTTTTTTGTCTCTGTCAGACTTTTGTTTTCTTTCTAAATCTGCCCTTAATTAAATTGAACTATTTTTTAAAAGATCATTTATTAAGAGATATGGGGAAATTTCTATTTATAAAAAGATATTCTAAAACATCATAAAATTATAAATTACTAGTTTCCTCCAATGTTAAATGTAGGAGTTAGATCGAAGTTTAATCTATTCCTAAATACAATATCTCAATCCACTTTATTTCTCAAATCATGACACAACTAATTAAAGAATGTATTTTAGGAAAACCAACAAGAATTTTATACAAATAATTAATTAAAATAAATTTTTTAATTTCTGTAAAATAGTTGATTAGTTCTTACATCCAGGATTAAAGAAGTATAGATTCCAGCAACGGACAGAGGTTATAAATATATTATTATTATATGGTCATTAACACATTATATATTTGACTGTTGAAGAAATTTATTGTACCCTTCTGGAAGTTTAGAGAATAATTTGGATATATAGATTGTCTGACACATACACTGATACACAGACAAACTAGTTGAGGAAGATTTCTTAAAATCAAACCCGTTTAAGGCTCATATTACGATGGAACCCATTACAATATAGTCATCAAACAAGCAAATCTTAAACTTTAATAAGTCGCAACCGACGGATAATAACCTCAAACCACAAATACGATGACTTAAACCACTAATAAGGTTTCTCTCCAACGTAGTTGCCAGGAGGATCATAGTTACAGCCAATGAAAGTTCCTCCATTATCGCACCTCACTTTGCCACACCCAACACGAGCCGAATTACGCCAAACCACCTGAGTGTAGTGCAAGCACTGTTGCCCGCCAACGCATGAGTTGCTGTCATAGTCATAGTACGGCTTCTCGTCCACCCACATCTTCACGGCATCAGCTTCACTCATGTCGCCAGAGCTCCATGCGATGTTCTCCCATACTTGCCGCCGCCACCGGAGTGGACAAGCTGGCAGTCCCCTTTGCGCTGGTTGGCATAGTCCTGTGCGAATTGGGCCACCGTGTCATCCCACACGAGAGGGGGAATGCCCACCGCTGATCTGGCGGCACTGTGTCCGTTCACGTATTCTGCCTGCGAGTCTTGACCATGGACAAGGTGAGCCATGAGGGCAAACCCTAGAAGGATGAGAGAAGTTAAAAATGGTGATGATCTCATTTTAATTTGATGTTGAGAGAGGAGATGTTGGAGTTTAATTGGGAAAATGGGTGAGACATGGAGGTATTTATAGGCTTAAATCTTGGGGAATGACTGAAAAAAAAAATCATTATTTTATTGATTAACAATCTATGCAAAGATTTGGCTATTGGTGGAGATAAGCTTATTAAACTCGTGAGTTTAAACAAACTTTTGACAATAATATAAATCCGTAAGAGTTTATTTTTATCATGAAATAGATATTAATCGTTGTTATCAAACCCGCGAGTTGACTCTCTGAGTTTACCGTTTTTATGTTTCTACCTTTCTAAATCAAATCGAGTCTCTAGTAAACTTGTGTCAGCTGTAAACTCAGTTATTTTCCCTTATAAAATTGTGTTAATTTTTTCAATTTTGTCATCCCCAACAGCTTTACATATGTATTCACAAATTTCTTTATTAAATATAATAAATTATAAATGTTGATATATTTAATTTTAATTATTTGGATCTAAAATATATTTAAATCAAATTATTATCATTTTTTATATTTTAATAACGAGTTTACGTCACTGTCACGAGTTTGCTTAAACTCATGAGTTTGACAACCTTGGTATTAATAGTGTATTATTAAATAATTTAAATATAAAAAAAAACAATTTGATTTAAATATATTTTAAATCCAAATAATTTAAATTATATCTATCATCATTCATAATTTGTTACATTTAATAAATCAATTTCTATAAAATTCACATATAAAGCCATTGAGTATGATCAAACTGAAAATCTTAACACAAGTTCAAAAGCGAGTTAATGCATTTTTGGAAGCTAGAAACGTAAAAACAGTCAACTCAATGTGTAAACTCATGAGTTTATTCGAGTTTAGAACTGCCACAAGTTTACTTGAGGACTTGATTTGACTTAGTAAGGTAGGAATATGAAAATGGTAAACTCGCGAAAGTGTGACAACAATGGATGGAGCAAAATAGTGTCATGTGATCCATATAACTAACCCCACCTATAGAGATAAAGATTTGAAATGCATATGAATAGTTTTATTAGAAACTTTGAATATTGATTATTTATTTATATTTTTAATTATTATCATTTATTAGAAATATAATTCTGATATCGTACGTACGAAATTACACTATCAATTTAAGTTACGATTTTTTTTTTCCTAAAGCAGACTTGTTTTCTTCAGTAAGATTCTTAAAGCAAATTTGTTACCAAATGTTTCACCTTGATTAAGCCTTCAATCATGGGATTTCATAAACGGATAAATCAGAAATTTGAAGAATGAAATTTTCAAAATAAATTATTCTGTGATTCTGTCCCTGTGCCTCCTGGAAACATGGCGACATTGTCAATTTACCTTATTAGCTAAAAGGAATTGGTTCCGAAACTACCGATGACTTAGATAGAAGAATTTTAAAGGGAGTATAATTCAAAAGTTTCCAGTATGATTAAATTGAGAAACCGGATTATTAACATTTAGTATACAATTAATTACTTTGGCTTGATTATCGGAATATCTCTCCATGGAAATGGCTTAAGATCAACGGCAGAAAATAGAGAAAACATTTTTTTTAAAAAAAAAAGTTAAAAGTGGATGACTATAGAACAAAGCTCATGGAACCAACAAGCTTCAGGTGGTAAGGGGTCTCCCCCGTAAGGAGGATAACACAAGTTTGAATGCCAAAAAGCGCATTTATTGGAAGAGATGATAACTCTTTTTCTCTCTAAGCTTCAAGGGAGCCTCAAGGGAAACACTTGATCTAATGAAAAAGAGAGGGAAGAAAAAAGAAAAAAGACAAAGCTCTTGGAAGTCATGACTCATGAGACATTTTTACAGTCTTTCCCGTTACTTTTCAACGAAGAGAGACATTATAATTAAGATGAAATTGACTGCCACCAAGTTTTGCAGCTTAATTCAAGGGAACGATGCACCCTCATTCTTTTGAAAATTCTGTGTGTTTACATTGATGTCTATTTGTGTGTTTGTACTTTGTGTACATATAATGCATTCACATAAGGACATAGAGAGGAAAAATAATTATGAATATGATATAAAATTTGAACTCAAGCGAAGGATGACAGTATAAAGAGTATGTCTGTGTAATTTATTTAGATAATAAAAATATGTAATTCATTTGATTATATGAATAGAATATTTTTATTTATGTAATTAATTTCATATATAGTAATATTTATTCCTATTTATTATATTTTGAGATAAACTTCATAATAAACATTCATTACGTGCAAATTTAAGTTAAAAAATGCATGAAAGGCAAAATTATATACTAAAAGTATCTTTTAATAGGATTGTCCTAGTACATATAAGTTAGCCAAAGCAAACATTTTTTATTCTTTAGCTTTAAAAATGTTTTTAATTTGGTTTCTTAATTTATGAAGTGTCTTTTCATCTCTAATTTTAACACGGTTAATTTCACTGGGAAAAAATGTTCATATTGTAGTATGTACTATAGGTGTTAACAATGAATTCTCAAATGATGAGATGATATATTAATCCAATTATTTTTATTTTAAATCAAAATTAATTTGTCGGCATTTTTCGTTATTCAAACTAACAACATTAGGTTTTAAGGACAAAAAACTTATAAAATTAAAGGAACACACTAAAAGAATTAAAATTAGATGACTAGATATGCATTTTTTCTTATAATAAAAAGATGGAAAAGAAAATTTTGTTCCACAGACTTTTGTCAATTATCAATGCGGTCGTATAGTTTGTTCACTTACTATTACATACCTCTATTGAACTAGGCCCTTGTACCACTGTATAACCTTCTAGATCAGGTTTATGGTTACCAAAGGATAACCTCAAATAATAAGTACCCCTCAAATATCTCATAAACCATTTAACAGCTTTCCAATGCTCTCTACAAGGATTAGAGTGATAATGATTCACTGCACCGTCTGCATGAGCAATATCAAGTCTAGTAGATACTGTTGCATACATCAAACTCCCTACTGCTGAAGCATAAGTACTACTTGTTAGAATAGGAAATAAATCTGTTAGAATAGGAAATAAATCAGGATCCCTTGATTGATGCATTGATTATAGGATCTGATTATAGGACCCTAATTACTCATTATTAGTCTTAATTAGTCTTAATTAGGCTTAATTAGGCTTTATTGTATTTCCTAAATTATCTCCTATGTTCTCCCTTGCTTCTCTTATAAATAGGTTGTAATACTCATTATCTAATATATATAAACAGAGAGATGATACCTCTGAATTCTAATATGGTATCGAGCCAAGGATATCCGTCCGAGGCCATGAAAAGCGAGAGAAACAAGAGCGACGGTGAGGCGAGAGAAATAACACAGTGGAGTTTTCCGGCGACTCTAGGGTTCTCAGTACGCGGCGAGTGGGACTACACCACCTAGCCCAGAAGGACCGGAGGGCTCCGATCGGCGAACGCCCAGAGTCCGGTGGCCAACCGGCGTCTCCAAGGCGGCGCGTGGCGTGCACGCTCCCGACGTCCGCGACCTTGACGGCGCGTGGCGGCGCGTGAAGCTGATTTTTTTCCGACGGTGACCTCCTCGTTCGGTCTTCCCCTGTGATTTCCGGCCATCCCCAGTGCTCGTTGCATCCTCCGGTGAACTTTTGATTTTTCCGGCGACTCTCCGGTGAAAATTTTCCAGATTCCGGCGACTGATTTTCTTCCAGAAACATGGATTCCTCTCAGTTCCCTCCTATATTCGGGTCAATTCCCGGAAACACAACCGGAACCTCTCCCATGGTTTTTATGTCCGGTACCGATTCTCAAACTCAAATGTCCGGTACCGATTCTCAAACTCAAAATTCCTCATCTTCTTCCTCCTTAACTAGCAACCCAGTACCAAACAGAACCTCAGAGATGGCTTCAGAATTTTCAGACCATCACGTTATGGCTATTAGCCATAAGTTTAATGGTAGGAACTATCTCCAAAGGTCACAAAGCGTGCTGAGGTATATTCGAGATAAAAGAAAGGAAAAATACATTAATGGGGCAGCCCCTCAACCAGCCCCCGATGACCCTAATTTTGACACATGGTTTGCTGAAAACAACCAAGTCATGACGTGGTTGTGTAATTCAATGACCTTGGAGATCGATGAGGGATATTTGCTTGCACACACACGGCAAAGGAGATATGGGATGCCGCTAGAAGGACCTACTCCTCCCTTGAAAATACCGCCGCGTTGATTCACCCGAAGAGACAACTCCGGACTTACGACAAGGTAATATGTCGGGCCATCGAATATTATAATGCGTTGCTAAAATTATGGCAGCAACAAGACTTGTTTGAGGTTCATCCCTGGGAAAGTCTCAAAGATGCACAACTGTACAAGCAAATTGTGGAAGAAGGAAGGATACACGACTTCCTTTTGGGGCTAAACGACGCTTTCAAGAGATAAGGGGCGAATCATGGGGTCAAGCCACTCCCACTACTCTTTGAGGTGGTCAACTTTGTGCAATTTGAAGAAAGTAGGAAGCTTTTGAACCGAAGTGGACCAAGCCACGTTGAAAGCTCCGCACTCGCAGCCAGGGACCACACGAGGAACGAAAAGCTAGTAAATGGTGCAACTATTGTAAGAGGAAGGGCCATAATAGGGAAGAATGCCGGAAACTCCATGGCAAACCTTCCGGGAAAATCGAACTTCCAAAGTCACCTCACCACATCCGACCCAAAGGTGGAGAATGACGATCGCCTAAGTACGGAGGAACTACAAATGTTTCGTAGAATGCTTGATAAACAAATAAGTCTAGTTCTCGTTCCCAATGTGAACCTCGTACAATCGGGTAAATCTATTATCGCTCTCAACGCCGTGATGACTAGTGACGATACCTGGATCGTTGACTCGGAGCTACGGATCACATGACCTAACAAAACACTATTCCACAACCTTAAACTTTGTCCTGAAAATCTCAAAGTAAAGGTAGCTAATGGTGTATTCACACGGGTTGAGGGTATTGGCACTGTTACATTATCTGATCACTTGGCAATACATAATGTTCTATTTGTACCGGAACTTACTTGTAATCTGATATCTGTAAGCAAGTTGACTAGAGGTCAAATATGTCGAGTGATTTTTGATGATGGTGTATGTGTTTTTCAGGATTTAAGAACGAGGAGGACGATTGGGACTTCTAGAGAATGGGATGGATTGTTCTACCTTGAAGGATCAAACTCGAAGAGTAAAGATACGTGGAAGGCAAGACGGGCGCTAGTTAGCTCGAATTCACAGAATAATGATGTGTTGTTGTGGCACTGTCGATCAGGTCACCCTAGTTTTGATTATATGAAACATGTGTTTCCTAGTTTATTCAATAAAAGTTTTGTTCCTTTTCATTGTGAAACTTGCCAATTTGCCAAACAGACACGATCTTCATATCCCAAACAACCCTAAACTCCTTCTTCCCCATTCACACTGATTCACAGTGATATTTGGGGCCCTGCTCGAATAACTACCCTCACTCATACTAGGTGGTTTGTTACTTTCATTGATGATCACACTCGAACCACATGGGTTTACTTAATGAAAGACAAATCTGATGTTGCCAAAGTCTTTCGAACTTCTATACCTTTGTCCGAACCCAGCTCAACACATCCATTAAAGTCCTTCGAAGTGATAATGCCAAGGAATATATGAGCACAAACCTTCAAAGAGTTTCTTGATCACCAAGGAATTCATCACCAAACTTCTTGCACTTACACCCCTCAACAAAATGGGGTAGCCGAACGGAAAAACCGTCACCTGTTGGAAGTAACCCGTGCCTTGCTAATGGAACGCAATGTTCCCACCATCTTCTGGGGCGATGCCATCCTCACCGCGGCCTATCTAATTAACCGCATGCCTTCTAAAGTTCTCAACTATGATACTCCGATTCAACAACTTCTAGAACTCTTTCCCAATTGCCCCCTCATCAATTCCTTGCCTCCCAAGGTGTTTGGCTGTGTGGTCTTTGTTCACAAAAGAGAAGGCAACAAATTCAGTGCTCGAGCAGACAAGTGTATCTTCCTTGGCTACTCCTCTACTCAAAAAGGGTACAAATGCTACTGCCCGTCTTCCAAGAAACTTATTATCTCTCGGGATACAGTGTTCTCGGAAGCTGAGGCTTATTATCCCAAATTACCCATTCAGGGGGAGTATTCTGATATTGAATGGCTAATCTTGGAAACTACCAGTTCCAATACCTCAAACTCACCTGACACTTCATCTGTGCCACCTAACCTTATAGTCTCTCTTGACTCACTTGCTCCCACAAATCAGCCTAATCCATACATTCCACCCCAACCTGAACCCAATGAACTGGAAACACATGTTGAGATCAATTCGGGATGGATACGAATCACGACAGAGACAGAGTCCAGCTCACAAGTTCAAACTGAACCGCATTAATCGGTAGAACTATCTCTCCCATTCAAAGGAACAACCATGAATCCAATCCGGATTAAATCCTCGAAGAATCGGGTTGGCCTATTGCCTTGAGAAAAGGGGTAAGATCGTGTACTCATCATCCAATTCAAAGATTTGTCTCATATGGTAATTTGTCCGCAAAAATGCAAAGTTTTGTTGTAAACAAAGGTACGATAACCATTCCAAACACATTTCAACAAGCTATGGCTGATCCAAATTGGAAGCAAGCTGCTGAAGAGGAATTGAGGGCACTTAAAGAAAATAAAACTTGGGAGATCACGACTCTTCCTAAAGGAAAGAAACCAGTAGGATGCAGGTGGATCTTCACTCCAAAATTCAATCCCGATGGTAGTATCAACAAATACAAGGCGAGACTTGTTGCAAAAGGATACACTCGGACGTATGGAATCGACTATCGGGAGACATTTGCCCCGGTGGTCAAGTTCAATACCATCCAAGTACTATTATCACTTGCAAGAAACTTGGATTGGTCTCTATACCAACTGGACGTGAAAATGCATTCCCGAATGGCAATCTAGAGGAAGAGGTGTACATGGAGATTCCGATGGAGTCTTAGCTCCTAATAACGCTATGTGTAAGTTAAGCAAGTCATTGTACGGCTTGAAACAATCTCCGAGGGCATGGTTCGGTAGATTCACCAAAGCAAGAAAAGGGCTTGGGTATACTCGAGGATCGAGCGAGATGACACGTTGTTTACCAAACATGTCAATGACAAAATCACCATATTGATTGTTTATGTTGATGACATAATCATTCCAGGAAATGATGAAGAATCCATTGCTCAACTAAAAAGTGACTTGTCAACCGAATTCCGGTAAAAGACCTTGGCCAAATGAGGTACTTCTTAGGCATGGAAGTGGCAAGAACTAAGAAGGGCATCAATGTATCTCAAATAAGCAAGTATACACTAGACCTGCGTTACATGAGACAGTATGTTGGGCACTCAACCGGAAGGGGCACCAATGGAAGAGGGATGTCACTTACGAGATCAAACCAAAAGGTGTTCCGGCTAATTGGAAGATACGTAAGACTTGTGGGAAGTTGATATACTTAACCCACACTCGTCCCGACATTAGCTATCTTGTTGGAATAGTAAGTCAATTTATGCATCAACCACAAGAAGAGCACATGGAGGTCAGATACAGAATCTTGAGCTACCTAAAGCTTAATCCTGGAAGAGGAATATTCTTTAAGAAATGTACTACCAGAAACATTGAAATCTACACTGATGCAGACCATGCAAGGGATAGAGAGACCAGGAGGTCAACCTCAGGGTACATACGTGTGGGGAAATCAAGTTACATGGAGAAGCAAGAAATGCAGAGATGTGGTGTCACCAAGCGTAGAGACGAACGAGAGAGCTGTTAACAAAGGAGTTTGTGAAGGAATGTGGATCATTAGATTACAAGGAGTTGGGGATTCAACATGAAGGACCAATGCAACTCGGTGTGACAACAAGGCCAAGCATTGAAATGGTCAAGAACCCGATATCACGACCGAACCAAGCATGTTGATATCGACAGACATTTTGTTAAAGAGAAGATTGAAGCGAGGCATTATGACCCCCTCACATAAGATCCGAAGAACAAATTGCGTACATCCCGACTAAACCACTCGGTCGAACAAAGTTTGAAGGATTTTGTGGCAAGTCGGGATTGCTCGACATATACTCTCCAAACAGGGGAGTGTTAGAATAGGAAATAAATCTGTTAGAATAGGAAATAAATCAGATCCCTTGATTGATGCATTGATTATAGGATCTGATTATAGGACCCTAATTACTCATTATTAGTCTTAATTAGTCTTAATTAGGCTTAATTAGGCTTTATTGTATTTCCTAAATTATCTCCTATGTTCTCCCTTGCTTCTCTTATAAATAGGTTGTAATACTCATTATCTAATATATATAAACAGAGAGATGATACCTCTGAATTCTAATACTACTATAGAAGGCATTTTTAACGTTCATTTTTAGGACCCTTAGACGATTGTTTTCAAGATGTAGTGTATGTGAGTGTTGTTAAAAGTTTTAAAATAGCTGTATGTTTTTAAACTATCATTGTAAGTTACTTTCAATGACTGTTTTTAGAAATAGTCATTGTAAATAAGAACATACAACGTCGATTATATATAAAACCGTTGTTGTAATTAACTTACAACAAGACTTACAACGATGATTTTTTAAAAATAGTCGTTGTAAGTATGAGGACTACGATCTGAATATGGTGACCGACTATAGCTTCTTATGTAAGGAGAAGAGCAAGGAGACCGGCAAGGGAGGAGCTCACAGAGCAACAACAACCTGCAAGAAGTACATATTGACTTTAATGATGACCGAGCATGTCACACCAATCATATACAGAAACTAGGAAGGCCGGAAAGCACCACATAAGAATGAAGATAAAACACTTACCCCGAGCAGTCCTCAATCTATGATACCTGCCAGGGGTTGGAGTTCGACCTTGATGTCTTCTAGCTTGCAATGAATGCAAATAAAAAGCATGAGGCCAAGAAACCACAAAACAACCAAAGACATACTATGGCAAAAGTACAATCGAATACTAAACTATCAATTAGAAGAATATTTACAGAGCTAAGCAAATCATGAAACATGAAATTCAATTATATAATTACAAGAAAAGGAAAAAGAGAGAATGCAGGGCATACAACCCCAACTGTCTGATACTTATACGATATGTTTGATTTGCATGTTTAGCTAAGAGTTGTAAATTTGAGGAAGAGCTGCTTCACACTTCTAACCTGCTACAACAGAAACTTCACTTGGAAAGAAGCAAAAAGCTTTCAAATCTCACACATAACTATAATGTTGGAAACGCCAGAGTACGAGGTCGAAAAAATATGAATATATATATATATATATTTTTTTTTTTTACTTTGAAAATGATTGTTTTTGAAAAAACAATCAAAACTTAAGCAAAAAAATTGAGAGAAAAAATTAATTGAGTTACAACAACTGTCTTTTCAAAAAATAGTCATTGAAAGTACTTTTAACGACTATTTTTGAAACAGTCATTGAAAGTTTTATTTCAACGATTGTTTTAGAAAAATAGTCGTTGAAACTCACAAATATTAATTTTTATTTTATTTTTTGGCTTAACTTTTGATGATTGTTTTAGAAATATAGTCATTGAAACTCACAAATATTCATATTTTTTGAAATTATAGCTTAACTTCCAATGACTGTTTTTTTTTTTTTTTTTTTTTTTTTGTTATTAAAGTAACTTTTAACAATTGTTTATCCGAAACAAATCATTGAAAGTTAAGCCAAAATTTCAAAAATGTCATTGCCTCCTTTTTAGCTTCTGTTTTCTAAAAACAGACGTTAATTAGTGTCATTAAATAAATTTACTTTTTGTAGTAGGGAAGGGACCTTCCTCATTTTCTCCTTCTCTTCATCAGTAATAGGACATTGTTTATTACTCAATTTAAAGTGAGGAGCAAGAGGACTACTTACCTGCTTGGCTTTATCCATGAGAAACCTTTGAAGTGCCTTTTGAATGTACTTCTCCTGTGACAAGTACAACTTCTATGCTTTTCTATTTCGAGCAATAGAAATACCCAACATTTGTTTCGCAGCACCAAGTCCTTCATGAAAAATGACTTACCCAACTGTTTCTTCAAGTCATTTATCCTGGAAATATTTTTACAATAATGAGAATATTGTTCACATCAAGCAAAAGGATAATAAAATCATCATTAGAAAATTTTTGTGTAAAAACAATGATATCATAAGCTATTCTTTATAACCTTGCTCCTTTAAGACGGATTCAAATTATCTATACCATTGCCTTAGGGCCTGTTTCAAACCATAAAGACTTCTCTTCGATTTAAAAACATAATCTTCTTTCCCTTTTACTTTAAACTCTTTAGGTTGTTCTAGATAAATTTCTTCATCTAAATCACCATGAAGAAAAGATGTCTTTACATCCATCTTTCATTTTTCAAATCAAGACTGGCTGCTAAGCCAAGCACTGCAAGAATAAAAGTCATTTTGACTACTAGAGAGAGGATTTCACAAAAATCAACACCTTTTCTCTCTCCATACCCTTTAACAAAAAGTCTCGCCTTATACCTTGGCATTGGGTTCTATTCTTCATGTTTAATTTTAAACACCCACTTGTTTTTCAATGGTTTTTTACCTTTAGACAATTTAACCAATTCAAAGGTATGACTATCACTGAAGGACTGCATCTCATCTTACATTGCCCCAATCTACTTTTCCTTATGATCATATTCAATAGCTTCATTATAACACACTGGTTCCCCTGCATCAGTAAGTAAAACATGCTCATGTAGCGAGTATCTAGAAGAAGGTTGACAATTTCTAGTACTCCTTCTCAATGTGCCCTCAGGAATCTCTGTTTGAGCATTCTCATGTTCCTCTCTCACTATAGGAATAGGAATATCAACATCAACTTCACCTTGTTCATTGTTTTGGGCACCATGGGAACTATATCAAATCCATCTGACACACAACTGTTATGGGGTGATGATTCCTCTGCTTCATCAAGATCTTTCATAAATTGATCCTTCATGAAAACAACATCTCTATTTCTAACAATATTTTTACTAGTAGGATCATACAATTTGTAACCAAACTCATCCGTACTATAACCAAGGAAGATACATTTTTTTGTCTTCATATCAAGCTTTATTCTCTCATCTTTACGAACATGAACAAAAGCTTTACAACCAAACACATGCAAGTGATTATAACAAACACTCTTACCATACCAAATTTAATTTGGCACCTCAAACTTCAAAGCAAAACATGGTGAGTGATTAACAATACGAGCTACAATATTCAAATTAGCTTCAGCCCAAAAGAATTTTAGCAATCCAGCATGTGAAAGCATACATCTAACTCTTTCAACAAGCAGTTTTTATGATGTACAAACTTTGTAACAGTTATAAGATGTACACAAAATATAAAGTTTACAGGTAATATGCATATAACTCAAAGTTTGTAAGGGTTATATGATGTACACAAAATATAAAGTTTAAGGGGATATATAATTAATTGTTGGAGGTTGTATGCACGAACTTAAAATTTTATGGTGGTTTATCATTAAGTTTTAAATATTAAGGGGTTATTTATAGATGATTCAAAGTTCAGGGAGTTTTGTATAATTTACATTTTTAATATTTTTTTAACCTTATTTTCAGCTTTAAACTTCAATCGCCACACAATGTGGTCAATCTTTGCGGCTTAAAATCATCCGTTAATATCGTTAGTTAAAGTTGTTTTTTCCAATACATGTCACATGCTTCAGTCTTCCGACAACCTTTTTTCTGCTTTCAACTCAGTAATTGACAAAAGTTTCTTGAGGTTTGTTCATTCGTTTGAATATTGTAACACTTCTCTTTTTACTTTCTGCGCACTCATTTGATCAAAATTGGGGCCTAGCTAATAATTATTGTTCTTTAATTTCCTTGTGATGTTTGAATCAACGTTTTTTTAATTGGGCTTTTGAAGAAAAAGCTATTTTAAGCCATAAGCTAAAATTTTATGCTTTTGGCTTTTCAACGTGGGGAAAGAACAAGTTTCTATCATGGAAAGAGAAGAAATAAAATACCTCATGAAGAAAAAATAATGGGTTCCACTTTCTTTTAATAAAATAATATTTTGGTCCTTATTATATGTTTACTTGTGGATGAAAATTTTGGTATTGATTATATAAGTCCACTTAAAGGTTAACAATGATTTTTATATAAAACAAAAGGTTATAATGATTGTTTTCTAATTTTATCCTTATTTATGACCGTATTCAAAGAAAAAAATAAATAATTAAATTTAAGGTAAATTGGGAAAATTCCCTCATTATAAATTTAATGGGCATCAATAACCTAATAAGTTTGCTAATTAAATTTTTAAAAGGGGAATTTTCTCCAGTTTTCCCTCAACTTTAAGTAATTTAGTATTTTCAAATTTTCCCAATAAAATATGAACTACATTTTTTTTATTAAATTCATATCATTTTTAGTCATTTTACATCCAAACTTGCTATTCAATTCAATTTTCAGTTTATCAAACTGACTTTTTCAAAAATCAATTCAAACATAAATCATATCATACAATCTAACTTTTACCCTATCTTATGTTTACAAAAGTCATATTGAAAAAAAATTACACATCGCTAATTCAAACAAACCCAATGAGGTGGTTAATTAGTTGTTCGATTTTTCTGTTGACGTAGTTCTTGAATTAATCATCTAGTTACCCTAAATATCTATATATGGGACTTTAGAATGTCATTTATGGGTGTAGGGAGATTATTAGAGAGAGTTACTCCCTGGCCTTGTTTCTCAATAATTTGGGATTTGTTCGTCAATCTTGAATACCGATAAATTAGTTTTAAACATAAAAGATTCTATAATGTCATTTGTTGTATCCTTAATGCTCTCTTATAATGAATGAATATATTTTTTCCATTCTTTGTTCAGTATTATCTGCATTTATTGATCTTCCTAACAAAGCTTAACTATAATTGTAAATAGTGAATTATTCTTTTCCTTACAAGGCTGCGGGAAAATCATTTAATTAATTGATAATAATAAAAATTAATTCTAGCTTGAAACAAAGAAGACCCATACTATTGGTGATTAGAATAAAAATTATTTTTTGAAATAGGATGAAAATGAAGGAATATTGAATTTCTATCGTCCCCTTTTTATTTGGTTTGATGAAAACAATATAAGAATGAAAAGATAAAATGAAAATATTTTTATATTATTCATTATTAATTTCCAATTGCTACTTTTATGTATTTTTTAAATAACATCGAAAATAACAAATGTTCAGATTAAATTATAATAATTTATAACTAGAAATATTCACACTTGCCACATCGATTTTTTTTTATGTGATCAAGAGTATCCCAAGTCACTTTGAACTTGAAATTAATCCCTTTTGAGGCTTATAGTTGAAATGATTTTCACCTCTCGTCCTTCTCAGTAATCACACTTGTATTGTTTTCCTAATGGGGGTTAAGACCACCACCTCAACTAACAGCTTTTTGTCACTCACACATCACTAAAATGAACAAAGTTCACGGAAAATTTGTCCACGTTGCTTGTTTTCCATGATACAGAATCACAATTATTTCGGAAATATTATTTAATTACCTGAGGACGGTCATTCATCACTAAATGCCGATCAATCAAACAATAAATTAATTCTACTTTTATTTTTTAGAACCAAGACATTGTATTAGTCTAGATTATGTTATAATCATCTTCGTGATGAAGAACGTCAGCAGATTTGTAAGTGGAATGATCCGTGAAACCTTTTTTTTTTTTTTTTTTTTTTTTTTTTTTTTAGTAAGAAGTTAAATAATTAAACTCTAAATGAAGTACTTGCATGCCTTATCTTTTAAAAATAAACCATCATTTATTCATTTTCCATGGAAAGCAAAATCAACGGAAGAAAATTATAAATCAACGTTAAACAAACTCATGAGATTAGATTTAACGTGTTTTTGAAGTTAAATTATCCATAACACCTGAACTTTTGACTATGTACAAATACTCTCCTTAGCCTTTAAAACTTTATAATAAATCCCTAAACTCTTAAATTAGATAGGGAAAAGGGGGACAAAATTTACTTGAATTTCAAAATCCTAAAGGATTTCCTACTAAAATAAGTCATCAATTCCTATACTCTTATAGTCAATAATACTTGTAGGCAACAAGACTAATTTGGGATTTTGAAGTTTAAGTGGCATTTTCTTGTATTTTTCCTAATTAGATAACTCTTATACCATTAAATTTGTATATCATGTATCTGCACACACCTTAAAATTTATGGGTTATTTACATATTAATAAAAGTTCGATGGGTTATATGCACACAAAAATAAATTTTAAGGGTGTATATAATTAATATTTCGTGACTATCTGCACAAACTTAAGAACTTGGAGTGGTTTACTTTAAATTTTTATAAGTTAAGGTGTCATTTATATGTGGTTCAAAGTTTAAAGGAGTTTGTGTAATTTAGCCTTTTCCAAAATAATATATTTTAAAAAGTTAATCTTAGCTTGCAATACGAAGTGAAACCTGATTGCTAATTCATAAGGAGGCATGTGAAGTTCTGGGTCCTTCAGTTTATTTTGTCACTATTATATATAGTATATATTCACATGTACTTAATTAAATGCATGATGATAACACTTGAAAACGACATTTGAAACCTGTTAGTGACCAATTCCGTGAATCAATCAATATAAGACTTAGTACGTAAATGCCCTTATTATTTTTAAATACCAACCAGTTTTCAGAAATTACATTTTTTCCCCTTTGGCAACTCCCAATTGAAATAATTTTATACTATCATATGAGTGAAAAACTCTCTCTTAATAAATTTTTAAACTTAGGACGGGTCTTTTAAGAGAACAAGCATCAAAATATACTGAACCAATCACCATTGTTTTAAATATTATCATTTTAATATTTATTCATATAAACAAAAAATTAAACACAATTTGCATAGTTGATTTATTTCATTGAAATTTGTTTGTTATATTAAAATAAACCGAGTCACCCTATAAACATGAGACTGAAGCTAATTATTGAGAAAAGATAAAACTGTTGTTTCAAATGTATTGAGTAGGTAGAAATTGAATATATAATAAACATAATATCATAACAAGAATCTGTATTAACTAAAAAGAACATATAGAGAACATTCAACAAGTTTGTATAATATGGAAAAACTATAAAATGAACTCACAAGACTGTCGTATTTCGAATGAACAATGCAGAAATCCGGGCCCAACTTTCGTTGTGTCCTTAAGACAATTTTGCTTCCTCAATACGGATGCCGAAGGTTTGTTGAGCAATTGTCTCCTAGGATAGAGCGGATTATTCGTCTCCAAAAAGATATCTCTGTCTGTTTGAAGCCAGTGGCGGAGCCAGGATTTAATATTTGTGGGTGCACAATTAGTGGGAGGCATTCAGGGGCAGCGCCCCCGGAATTTTTTTTTTTTAAAGAAAAGTTTTAAATGCATTAAAAAATAAAATAATATAAACAAGAAAAGAAAAGAAAAATTTAACTTAACATAGAAAAATAATAATCGAGAGTCAACTAAGCTATTACAATAACGATTACAAAAGCATTCTTCGATTCTTTATTCCTTGAAAATATTGCATTATATCTTCATCATCAATCCTATCAAACATATCACGTTCAACATAAGTTAGCATGCATGAGTTGAACCAATCATCACTTATCCGATTGCGCAACTTATCCTTAACAAAAGTCATTGCAGAAAAAACCCGCTCAACACTAGCGATTCTGCTACCTAAGAACGAGTGCCATCTTTATCAACAAATAGACCAATGGATAAACAATATCCTTTCTCTTCTCAACCATCTTCAAAGCAAGGTCAGAAATTGTTTTCAAATTGACAAAATCAGCTCTTACATCAATAATAAAATTACCGAGACTTGAAGAAAGAAAAGGAATATCTCAAGCTCATCAAACTACAAAGGATAGAATCTAGCAAACTCAATCAACTTTTCTTTGTTAAAATTAGCAAATAAATCACGAGGATCAAGACAACTCAAACACTCAAGCAATTTGGTATTGACATTATCAAATCAATCACCCAACTCTTGAACCTGAGTATCTATCACTTTGTATTAAATAACTCCACCTTAAAGTAGTGCAAGAATCTGAATGATTCCAATCTTCATCTTGATCTCCCTTTAGGACAATAAACATCATTCATATTTGGAATGTCAATATCATATTTATTGGCAAAAATGTTCGTTTCTTGAAGCAATTCATCAAAACCATTATCTCTCACCTCTTGTAAATGAGACTTGACTACCTTCACTAAACCAATTGCATTTAAAAGGTCTTGATCTTTCCTTTGTAGTGCTCGTGACAACTCATAAGAAATCCCCAAGATCAAATTCATAAGATGGAACAAGAATGCAAATTGAAAATCCTATATGGCATACAAAATGCAACTCCGCATCGTTCTTGCAAAGATCATTTTTCGGATCGTCTTCAATAATTTTCATCAAGGAAATTATTGGAGAAAATAATGAGATAACACTTGTAACCGTACCAAAATGGGAACCCCAACGAGTGTCTCCAAGTCGCTTTAAGGTTGTCTCTTGATTTAAACCTTTTCTAGTTGGTATTTCACCGCGAGCAATTCTTTCAACTATTTGCTCATATTGATTCATTTGAAGAATTTCCTTCTGCTTGCATGAACCACCCACAACGGTAGCCATCTTTTGAAGCATGTCAAAAAATTCTTGAATCTTTTTGTGATGTTTTGCAACCTTCACAAGTGCCAATTGTAACTTATGAGCAAAACAATGAATGTAGAATGCAGATGTGTGGTCTGTCAAAATCAAACTCTTAAGCCCCTTGAATTCACCCCACATATTACTAGCACCATCATAGCCTTGACCGCGACATTTAGACAAACTTAAACCAAGTTTAGAAAATAGCCCATCAATCGCTGCTTTTAGTGATTGTGCAGTAGTATCTGAAACATGAATTATGCCAATAAAACATTCAATAATGGACCCTTTTTGTTTACATACCCAAGTACAACTGTCATTTGATCTTTAATTGCAACATCACGAGCTTCATCAACTAGCAAGGAAAAGTAATCATTGCCGAGATCACTAATCATTGCTTTAACAGTCAAATCAGCACAAGCTTGAGAAAGATCTTTCTGAATCATTGGTGAAGTCGATTTGTAATTATCGGGGGCATTTTGCAAGACCACATGACTCATCTCTTTGTTTGGCTTAGAATAAAAACTTTAGAGTTTCAAGAAACAAACCTTGTTGATTTGAACTCTTAGATTCATCATGTCCCCGAAATGGTTGATGTAAAACACCCCTACCGGCCTCGCCCTTTACGGGTGGCGGATAGTGTGATTCTAACAATCCATTTGGATCTTTTCAATTTGGCATATGCGGAAGCGTTCCCAAACACATACTTAAAAATTAGACACCCGGCCCTATATTATTCGTATTTAAGCGTCAACATACTTCAAGGCCATCGTCATAGCTATCGGGTGTCTCGCTTTATTCATTCTTTCTACGGCAACTTCAAGCACTCCCTTCAATGTGCCGTCTTCAAGTGACACTCCATTCTCAGTTAGCCTGGTTCAACACTTCTCTATCGTGCTCACCGCCTAATGGTTGGTGGTAGGGGTGAGATTCTGGGAATCTCGCAGCAAACATTACCGAACAATGCATGTAAGATAAATGCTAGTGTATGATATGCTTGCCTTACATAGGCTCATATTAACATAATGACATTTCGCATGCTACAATGCTTCATAAAACATACTCATGGCCATAGCATAAATAGAAACAGCTTCAACCATTCAAATCGTTAAACAAGCAAGTAAAGCAATCATGCATATTATCACACAAGCAGATAAATCAATACACACAAGTAGGGTAAGTCCACTACCTTAGCCTATGTCCTCCGCTGGTACCTTTTCTTTCAACCACGGAGTTGCTCGAAGCTAAGTATCTTCCATTCGTTTTCTTTCTTCTTCTTCTTGACTTCTCATGGCCCTAAACACGTCGTCATGTTATTAGAGCCAAGTAAAACAAATACCTAATGGCTTATCTTTGCCTCATAGGCATTCTTACACCCTTGGAGTTCATTCTTATTACCTTTGGCCATTTCTTTCTTAATTTCGCATGGTAGCTAAAAGCTATCAGCATTTTGGCCTAACTTCGAAAAATCATTATTAATTCTACGAACTCCGATTGGGGTGGTTCTATTTGTCACTAATTGAGTCTAGTTTCATGTACTAATAATCACTAGACTTATTTCTTGCTGTATCATTCCCAGTTTTTCACTAATTCTTTGCTGTCCAGAAAAACGTTTCAGGTTAATAGGTCAACTTCAAAAATTCGTATCTCTCAGGATCCTACTCTGATTAAGGCTTATGACCTATTAAATTAAACCTTGGTATGTCTAGTTTATATCTGCAAAATTTCACAACGAAACTAGCACATTTACTATTTCAAAATTGAGCCCAAATACGACTGTGCATTTCTGAAAACTGACAGTGTTTCAGTTTTTCTGTTGAATTTTGGAAATTCAGAATTCTCTTTGTGCACATCGGATTTGGGTGTTCTTTGGCTCATATTAAAGATTATGATGTGTACAAAATATCCACAAAACTTCAGGGTCAAAGAAGATCGTTTGCCCTGATTTTAATTCAATTGAAACTCACTGTTTCAGCAGCAAATTCTTTTTCCAGAAATGTATCAGCTTATCTTTTCATGTTCAGCAGCAATTAATTAGAACCCAATAACACATACATATACGTTAAGCTTCAACTTTAACGACTTCAGAACCTCATGCATGTATGTTAGACCTCAAATGCTCTCTGTTTCGTGACCCAAAACCAGAGTACCAACTTGCATGCTTTTTCCTTAACCCATACAGCAAGAGAACGAAAGTACAGAATCGTTGAAGCTAGAAGAGAGAGATTGCTCACCTTAGTTTCCGAGTTTCCTGTGTTTCCTTCTCACTCTAGCAGTCGACTCCCTCTGTTTTCAGTTTGTTTTTGTGCAGAAACAAACCACAGTAATTCTTCTCATGCAACCGTAAATGTCACCACTATTCAAACGCAGATCAGGCTTGCATGTGGATCGACTTCCTTCTCAACTTCTCTTGGTTCAGTTTTTCTTTTTATTCTCGCTCTCCGACTTCTCGGTCTAAGCTCAAGTCTGCATGCGTGGTTCTTGCTGTCCCTCATCCACTCTATTGTTTTCTATGTTCTCGCCGAAAGGCCGAAACAACCAAACGAACTTGATGTTTAATTCGCCTTCGACTCTCACTCTTTCTCATGCTTCATCGTGTTTTTCTCAAAGATTGTTCTCGCTTCCTTCTCTCGTTTGGGAGTTCCGGCCGAAGAGGATAAATGGAGGTGTATATGGTCGCTGCAGAACTCAAGAGAAATCGCAGAGCATGGTGGCGTGTTGGAGACACGAGAAAGAGTAGTGGAGCATGAATACATGCCGGTTGAATAAATAAAGGGAGTATGAATATTGTTTCCACACCGAGCTTCCAGAGAGGAAATGGAGCATTGCATGAACGCGATGATCTGTCTTAAAATGCATTGAACAGTGTAATCTCTCGCCGTGTGTTAGACCAAAGGAATAACAAATGTTGAGTTAGAGAACTTAGTGGAGTATGGGTTATTACATGAAGAATGTGCTGTCTTAAAATGCATAAAACAGCTGTGCCATTGCTGCCAGCTCTTCATCTGTATTTTCATGTTGGGCCGAGGAGAGTAACGGGTTGGAGGAAGTTGGGTGCTGTCTTGGGTATATGAAAGAACGTATAATAAGGGAACATGGACGCTGAATAGGTTATCTTTAGGCCCAAAGAGTTTAATGAATAATTAACTAAATAGTTGAGCATGAAAGGGGGCCCGTGACTTTTAAAGAATAAGGGGCTACGTTGGTCTCTACATGAGAATATGGATATTGGAGGAGTTGGAGCAAAGTGTGTATTGTGGGGCCAACTCCAAAATTATTCTACTAATTTTCTTTATTCTCTTTTTCATTCTGATATTGTACCATAAGACTACAACAATTCTTTTCTCAAAATTCTGATTACACATACCCTTGACTAATCATATTGGGCTTTGACTTTGTTCCAATTCATTTAGGGCTTGGGATAGTAAAATCACCTCTTTACCCCTTCTTAATTTCGGCCCCGGGTTTTCAAATAAACTCTTAAATTATTCTAGGGCATTAATTTTAATAATTCTTTTCCCATAAATTCAAAGAGTATAGGCCTTAACTTCCAACATCAATTTTATTAATTGTTCAGGCCAAATTTCCACCATTAATTCCAACACACTATTTCTAATTTCCAAATTCTAAAATTCGGGATGTTACAATACTCCCCCCGTTCAATAAAATTTCGTCCTCGAAATTTGATCGTTTATACTTCGGGGAATAATTCTTAGACATTTAGTCTATCCCTTTCTTACGCATGCTCACTAAGCACGCAACAAAACCATTCAATATTCTCATTCTTCCCGCACCCGTGTGTTGTATTCATTCATAGGACTCACTGGTCCATTCTCACAACGCTTGGTTACTTAGGCTTCTCTGCCCGATACATTCAACTTTTTAGCTTATTTCATTTTGGCCTTTCAGCTTATTTCATTCTAGCCTTTCGGCTCATTCTATTCTCTTACCATTGCGCTAGATATTCTTGCCTTATTGCCCAAGGAATTTCCCTCAAGCCATAGGCATCACGACTACAACTTGGTACAGTCCGAGTGTTCTTCCAGTCTCTAGATATACTCTAGTCACATAGATCTAATGTCACCCTGCTAGGTAACAAACACAGTGCTAGGCTTTTTTTTTTAATTCAAGTTCTCAAACTACTTTCTTCTTGACTAACTCTGTAGCTAGCAAGTACTATCTAACTCAACCAGTTCATATTTCTAGACCATTCTATCGGTTTTACTCTCGTATCAACAAAGTTACCAACCGCACCGCTTATAAATTCAAAACATCAATGATGACAATTACATCATCACTTTCAAATTCTTCTATGTTGTCTCATATTCAAAGTTTTGATTTTCAAATTCAAACATTCAAAATTCTCGTGGTAGCATTTTTCAAAATTGCACTATAAAAAGTAGTGCTTTCACATTTTCAAGAAAAACATAATCGCTGCCAGCTCAAATTCAAGAAAATACATTCATTCTAGTGCAAACCATGATGGTCGCTTCATTTCAAACTGTAATATTCTCT
The DNA here is from genome assembly GCA_019022655.1 of Acacia acuminata. Classification (NCBI taxonomy): domain Eukaryota; kingdom Viridiplantae; phylum Streptophyta; class Magnoliopsida; order Fabales; family Fabaceae; genus Acacia; species Acacia acuminata. The sequence goes on along the minus strand of JAFJYI010000272.1, from coordinate 1,018,567 downwards.
TGCCGAAGTACCACACCCGCCTAAACCGCCGGGCATTCGTGGTTACCCCACATTCTAGGGCACTACCTCCGGATTGACCGGCGACAAGATTACAAAGATTCAAATTCCCTCATCGGATTATCGCCCCCGCTCAACCGTGATGGCATACAGGTTACCCCACATTCTAGGGCGTTACCTCCCTACCTTGACCGGCGATGAGTTTTCTTTCATTCTTAGATTGAAGTATTCAATTCGATGTGTACAATTCATTCTTTCAATTCTCGCTCAAAATATTCAATTTGTTGTGCACAATTCTTTCTTTTCAATTCTCGCTCAAAATATTCAATTTCGTCGTGCACAATTCTTTCTTTTCAATTCTCGCTCAAAATATTCAATTCTGTTGTGCACAATTCTTTCTTTTCAATTCTCGCTTCAAATGAGCTTTTTCAATGGCAAGCGTTATAAAAACATTCTAAACACATCTCGGCAAGATCCAAGAACCGAGTATTTCTAGAACAGCTTTCGACCTTTCCAAGCTTCAGATCGCTTTCCCAACCACATAATTCAAAATTCAATTTCAAATTCGGGTTCAAACCCATTCTTCAAGACAACACCATTTCAAAAGTGACCATTACCCCGGTTTCAAATTTTGTTGAAAACGTTTCATTCAAAAATTCAGTTCATAAAATTCAAAAATTCATTTCCAATTCGGGTTCCACAAGGATCCCTTCCGTAAAACAATATCGTTCAAAAGTGACCACAAAATGGGTCTCAAATTCTGTTCAAAACATTTCATTCGAAATTCATTTCAGAAAATTCACAATTCTACAGTGTGCATTGGCAAATTCAAAATTCAATTTTCAAACATTCACAGGAACTAGACAACTGTCATAGAAGGTCATCACTTCTAAACACGTTCTAAACTTTATCATTGGCTACCCAGGCCGTGCATAGGACTCTCAATTCTTTCTATGCCTATCATTCTCACCACGCTTCCACTGCGCTACTCTAACAGGTCTGCCCTTCTGGTGAGTATCCTTCGTAGGTAGCCCTCATACACATCGGCACAACATTCTAGTGTCTTAATTCATTCAATTCAATCGCATCTACCTATTCTAGTACCTCAATTCATTCAAATCATTCTATTCAATATCCTAATACCTCAATTCATTCAGATCAATTCAACTGCCCAAAGAATCAATTCAACTATTGTCTAATTCTTAGGTCATGATTCAATTAGTAGCAACCCTTTGGATACCTATTCAACTTCTTGGTTCATCAACCTTATCGTATTCATTCTAGTATTCTCACGGCATCCGTAAGGATCACCATATTTCATACCTCAAGGCACTCAGACCATAAATCAAGAGGTTTCAAATTTCTATGACACTTCCTAGGGGTTATCCATTATGAGATTTCTCTCGCCTAAGCACACTTAATCATGGACTTCCGTTAGGATCCAATCCAAAGGTTAGCTAGGCATCAAATTCTCTAGAGCTCATACCCTTTTCGATTAGGTATACATTACTAATGCTCAGTTTCTTGTGATTATGTAATCAAATATCAGTATTCAAAACCTAACTTCTGATTGTACTTCTAAATTAAGAGCAGATAATTCTATTACAAAAATTTCCATTCTAATTCTGACTTATCAATCAAAATTAGCCAAGTATCGATACAGATACTATTCACTTCATCAGAGCATTCAAGCCGAATGAATGCTCTGATACCATTATGTAAAACACCCCTACCGGCCTCGCCCTTTACGGGTGGCGATAGTGTGATTCTAACAACCCATTTGGATCTTTTCAATTTGGCATATGCGGAAGCGTTCCCAAACACATACTTAAAAATTAGACACCCGGCCCTATATTATTGATTCTATATTATTGAAGTTGCCCTATATTATTGGATCTTTTCAATTTGGCATATGCGGAAGCGTTCCCAAAACACGAACTCAAAAATTAGACACTCGACCCTATATTATTCGTACGGAAGCGTCAACATACTTCAAGGCCATCGTCATAGCTATCGGGGTGTCTGCTCTATTCATTCTTTCTACGGCAACTTCAAGCACTCCCTTCAATGTGCCGTCTTCAAGTGACACTCCATTCTGCAGTCTGGTTCAACACTTCTCTATCGTGCTCACCTGCCTAATGGTTGGTCGTAGGGGGTGAGATTCTGGGAATCTCGCAGCAAACATTACCGAACAATGCATGTAAGATAACCGCTAGTGTATGATATGCTTGCCTTACATAGGCTCATATTAACATAATGACATTTCGCATGCTACAATGCTTCATAAAACATACTCATGGCCATAGCATAAATAGAAACAGCTTCAACCATTCAAATCTGTTAAACAAGCAAGTAAAGCAATCATGCATATTATCACACAAGCAGATAAATCAATACACACAAGTAGGGTAAGTCCACTACCTTAGCCTATGTCCTCCGCCGGTACCTTTTCTTTCAACCACGAGTTGCTCGAAGCTAAGTATCTTCCATTCGTTTTCTTTCTTCTTCTTCTTGACTTCTCATGGCCCTAAACACGTCGTCATGTTATTAGAGCCAAGTAAAACAAATACCTAATGGCTTATCTTTGCCTCATAGGCATTCTTACACCCTTGGAGTTCATTCTTATTACCTTTGGCCATTTCTTTCTTAATTTCGCATGGTAGCTAAAAGCTATCAGCATTTTGGCCTAACTTCGAAAAATCATTATTAATTCTACAGAACTCCGATTGGGGTGGTTCTATTTGTCACTAATTGAGTCTAGTTTCATGTACTAATAATCACTAGACTTATTTCTTGCTGTATCATTCCCAGTTTTTCACTAATTCTTTGCTGTCCAGAAAAACGTTTCAGGTTAATAGGTCAACTTCAAAAATTCGTATCTCTCAGGATCCTACTCTGATTAAGGCTTATGACCTATTAAATTAAACCTTGGTATGTCTAGTTTATATCTGCAAAATTTCACAACGAAACTAGCACATTTACTATTTCAAAATTGAGCCCAAATACGACTGTGCATTTCTGAAAACTGACAGTGTTTCAGTTTTTCTGTTGAATTTTGGAAATTCAGAATTCTCTTTGTGCACATCGGATTTGGGTGTTCTTTGGCTCATATTAAAGATTATGATGTGTACAAAATATCCACAAAACTTCAGGGTCAAAGAAGATCGTTTGCCCTGATTTTAATTCAATTGAAACTCACTGTTTCAGCAGCAAATTCTTTTTCCAGAAATGTATCAGCTTATCTTTTCATGTTCAGCAGCAATTAATTAGAACCCAATAACACATACATATACGTTAAGCTTCAACTTTAACGACTTCAGAACCTCATGCATGTATGTTAGACCTCAAATGCTCTCTGTTTCGTGACCCAAAACCAGAGTACCAACTTGCATGCTTTTTCCTTAACCCATACAAAGAGAACGAAAGTACAGAATCGCTTGAAGCTAGAAGAGAGAGATTGCTCACCTTAGTTTCCGAGTTTCCTGTGTTTCCTTCTCACTCTAGCAGTCGACTCCCTCTCTGTTTTCAGTTCGTTTTTGTGCAGAAACAAACCACAGTAATTCTTCTCATGCAACCGTAAATGTCACCACTATTCAAACGCAGATCGGGCTTGCATGTGGATCGACTTCCTTCTCAACTTCTCTTGGTTCAGTTTTTCTTTTTATTCTCGCTCTCGACTTCTCGGTCTAAGCTCAAGTCTGCATGCGTGGTTCTTGCTGTCCCTCATCCACTCTATTGTTTTCTATGTTCTCGCTGAAAGGCCGAAACAACCAAACGAACTTGATGTTTAATTCGCCTTCGTACTCTCACTCTTTCTCATGCTTCATCGTGTTTTTCTCAGCATTGTTCTCAGTTCCTTCTCTCGCGTTTGGGAGTTCCGGCCGAAGAGGATAAATGGAGGTGTATATGGTCGCCGTAACTCAAGAGAAATCGCAGAGCATGGTGGCGTGTTGGAGACACGAGAAAGAGTAGTGGAGCATGAATACATGCCGGTTGAATAAATAAAGGGAGTATGAATATTGTTTCCACGCTGAGCTTCCGAGAAAGGAAATGGAGCATTGCATGAACGCGATGATCTGTCTTAAAATGCATTGAACAGCAGTAATCTCTCGCCAGTGTGTTAGACCAAAGGAATAACAGCTGTTGAGTTAGAGAACTTAGTGGAGTATGGGTTATTACATGAAGAATGTCTTGTCTTAAAATGCATAAAACAGTCATGCCATTGCTTTACCTCTTCATCCGTATTTTCATGTTGGGCCGAGGAGAGTAACGGGTTGGAGGAAGTTGGGTGCTGTCTTGGGTATATGAAAGAACGTATAATAAGGGAACATGGACGCCGAATAGGTTATCTTTAGGCCCAAAGAGTTTAATGAATAATTAACTAAATAGTTGAGCATGAAAGGGGGCCCGTGACTTTTAAAGAATAAGGGGCTACGTTGGTCTCTACATGAGAATATGGATATTGGAGGAGTTGGAGCAAAGTGTGTATTGTGGGGCCAACTCCAAAATTATTCTACTAATTTTCTTTATTCTCTTTTTCATTCGATATTGTACCATAAGACTACAACAATTCTTTTCTCAAAATTCTGATTACACATACCCTTGACTAATCATATTGGGCTTTGACTTTGTTCCAATTCATTTAGGGCTTGGGATAGTAAAATCACCTCTTTACCCCTTCTTAATTTCGCCCTGGGTTTTCAAATAAACTCCGAAATTATTCTAGGGCATTAATTTTAATAATTTTTTTCCCATAAATTCAAAGAGTATAGGCCTTAACTTCCAACATCAATTTTATTAATTGTTCAGGCCAAATTTCCACCATTAATTCCAACACACTATTTCTAATTTCCAAATTCTAAAATTCGGATGTTACAGTTGACCATTTCTAGTAGGTATCTAGCACAATCTAAAGAAGTTTTCATCCGAATACGATAATCAATTCTTTGTTGTTCAGAAATATTTGAAAAGGCAACATCAATTTGCTTCATCAAATCTTGACAAGCTTGATAACATCTATTGTGAACACTCTTATGATCTCCAACATGAACTTTGATTCTATCCTTCTTTTGCCAATTTTTGAACCCCACACGACAAATGCTTCCTCGCGTTGAACCACTACCTCCAACCTCCATATCAAGTAGATAACAATACAAGCAAAAACATGGATCTTTTGATACACCGTACTCCAACCAAGAACCAAATTCTTCATACCATTTAGGATTGAATCTATGCATTTTTCCATACATTTTCGTTTGAGGGAATGATTTAAGAATTGGTTGAGTTGGCCCCTTGAGAAAATAAGCTCTCCGAATACCCTCTCTTTCTGTAGGATTTGATGTCATTGAATAAATTGAAGGTCTTTTTCCCGGATCAGCTTCAAGATTTTCTATATTAACTTTTGCTTGAGGTGTTGATTGAAAACTTTGAAATTGAGATGCTTGTGGCGGTTGATAGGATTCTTGGACAGTTAGAACTGAAATACTATTTGAAACTTGCTCACTTTGACATTCAGATTCTGTATTTGTGGGTTTTAGACGTTTGAAATAAGATCGTATCTTTGACATTTTCTGAAAACAAAACAGTCAAAAAGTTGAAACAAAATAATAGAAAAGGCAATAAAAAAGACCCACTCACATATTAGGACTAAAATAATATCAACTAAAAAATTTTAACCGGGAGGCATCACCATTTCCTTCAAATTTCTCCATCTCAAGAAAATACAAGACATTGAGAATTTGTTTGGATTCAATGGGGAAAAAATGCAAAAATATATTTCGAATTGAATGACTGATAGATTAAACTAACAAGCATAAATTTCGAATTGTGTAAATAGATCAAAAAGGAACCTCGCATCTACACATACACTCACAAATCACACGCATAAATATATATATATTTTTTAAAAAAGCACTACATGGTTGATGGTTCAATGGCCAAAGCATTGATTTTGACCAAAAAAAAAAGGTAAAGCATCTGACATGCTCACAGCCTCACACGCATAAATAGATAAAACAAAAAAGCACTAAATGGTTCAATAAGCAAAGCACTAATTTTGACCAAAAAAAGAGAGGCAAATCCTGACACGCTTACATATCAGTTACCACACGCATAAGTAGATAAAAAAACAAAGGAATAGGAAGCAATTTGAATATTACCTATCGTGAGTATCGTCTATCTTCTGAACAAGAAAAGTATAGTCTATCCAAGATTCCAAGGCAAATGACGCTGAAGTTCAGATCTGGACTTGGCGCGGCAAAGGGAACTGCCGAACTGGACCAGAGAAGGGCGAAGATCAAGTTCAGATGAGAGAACGGTGACGAGGGGCTTAGATCAGTTTCAGAAGAGAGAACGATGGCGAATGGCTTAGGGCAAAGGTTCATTCTCAATAGCTATTCTCTTATGCCTTCCAATATTTACGGCCTTTTTTGTGTGTGTTTTTTTAGAAAATAATTATTCTAATGTTGCCTAGCGAAGAGAATGTCAGAGATTTGGGATTGCAAACAGCACATGATTTCTTTTGTTTTTTTGATTTTTTTTAAATATCCTCAAAGTTTTTGTCTACAATTGCGTTCATGGGCTACACCGTAGCTCCACCACTGTCTGAAGCTCAAGCGAATCCAACGAAGTCTGCTTTCGGAACGCACAAAATGTATATGCAAAATGCAGAGAGAGAGTGTGCAGGAGAAAATGTGATCTAATCTGTGACTAGGGCGCCCTATTTATAGACTCTGGAAAAACATGATCCGATGGACTCGTCTGTTGCTGCGAACTGGTGCGTTGTTCAAACAGACGCACCAGAACAGGACGAACAGAGGCGACATGTGTCTGTTGCCGGCGAACTGGTGCGTCGTACGAACAGACGCACCAGAACGAAGCGAACGGATCGCAAAACGCAACTGCTGGTTGGAAAACTCGGAGAGGCACTACAAAATTATTTAAACATTTGGAAATTCAAAAAATTATTTAATAAAAAATTATTTTTTAATCCAACAAATAATTTAATAAAAATAATTTTTTATTTCGGACTCAAGCGAGACGACCGACCGGGTGGGCTGCGTGCACGACCGACCGAACTGAGCCAAGCCGACCGGACGGACCGTGGCAGTGGCGCGCGCATGTATGGTGGACCAAGGGTCACCTAAGTCCTCACCCCTCCACAAAAGTGGGTTGTCCCAAGGGCCCAATTAGTAGGAGCCAAGTTGGGGCTTATATACCCTCCAACTTCTCTCCAACTAAGCAATGTGAGACTATTCTCTCACACACACATTCCTTCTTACTTTTTCCTCTTCTTTTCCATCCTTCTTCTTATTCATAACCCATGGGATTTTCTCCTAAAATTCCAACAATCCCCCACATGGATAAGAAGTTAGTCCATCATGACCAAATGCAAATGATCATGTATGCAAAGTGCGGTTCCTCTACGAGAAACAACTGCATCGAGAAAGGTAGGGGTTACCTTTGAACCTTCTCTAGTAAAAACCTATCGGATATTCTGGTCAATTGGTGGACGTGCATCGTTGCTCCTCTAGCATCGTTGGTTCTCATACTGTGTCCATTTTGGCCCTGGACACTGCTTGGTTCTGTGAGTGTTCTAGAGAATCGACCGTTTTAAATTCTCATAGAAGCAGCCCGCACTTCACACTCACATAGGTGATTCTTTGTGATGTAAGTCAGCATACATCATTTGAACACATCAGATTAAGAAACCATTAAAAGCTTAAGGGTAATATGCACTATTTTGTCTAGGAATGAGTATGAGTTAAAAAAAACTCCACAGTGTTAACAGTAGATCATCACTTAGTTGTCTCTTTGAACCTAGTTCGTGGGATCTCCACTCTCCTAGGTAGAGTTACCGCAATAATCAACAATGGATCGGCCTTAAACCCATTCCTTTGGACAATTTCCTACTATCTTTCTAGGAATCCCTTTAGTCAATAGATCCGCTACATTCTCTTTTGATTTCACATAATCAATTGAGATGATTCCATTTGAAAGTAGTTGTCTAACGGTATCATGTTTACGACGTATATGTTTAGACTTGCCATTATACATGACATTCTTGGCTCTACCAATAGCTGCTTGACTATCACAGTGGTGACTAACTTTGATAATTTCTTTATATTTAATCTGTGTGAAGGAAACAATTTTGTGCATTGAGTTACATGGAGAGGCTATTGATTTGTTGTATTAATAAAGCCATAACTCAAGCTATAGGTTACACAATAAATTAGCTAGTACATATATGTTGTTTTACACTCTTTGTTCAACAACAAAAGCACTATAGTCTCTATCCTCTAACAGAAGTTGTATATTTTGTGTGTGTTCATAACCGTGCTTGTTATCATGGTCCTGTTTAATGTGGGGATTCGAGGTAGTAGATCGCATTCCAGTTACACTCATAATTTCACAATATCAAATATTGTATAATAAAGAGATTGTATAGAGTTTGCAAGGATGCTTGAAGCTAAAGAACATGCTCTATTACATGTTTAACATTTTGGCACTCCTGTCTCTATTATAAGTGGCCCATTGCAACAACCTCACCTGTAAATCCTGTATTTCGAGCCTAGAAATTTGAGATTTAGCTTGTGAAAGGCAGATGACCAGACCTGGCTCAAGGGGTGTGGTAAAAGAGGATTAATATCATATTATTGAAATATATGGAATTTTTAGTATTTGTTTTAATGTGATTGGCTAAATTAAAGAAGAAAATAGACTTTATCATATGATCATAAGAAGACATCTAGAACAAGGCCACATGTCTTCATATAAATTAAAGATTAATTAGAGGGGACACATGTATACCCTTATCTAATAAGGATTAAAGGATAATATGACTCTTCCAAGAGAGTCAAAAATTGTGGCTAGGTGGAGATAAGAAGGAGAAAATGCCAAATACACATGGAATGCTAGAAATCAAAGGAGGAGACACCTAAGCTACCAAGTGTTTGCATAATATTTAAAGAAGATTAGATAAGGGCACATGTACATACTTGATTAATTATATGTGACACCTAATCTTCTTCTTCATTAAGCAAACAATTACAACCACAAGAGGCATATAATTGAAAGATATTTTGTGCCCAAAGATGACATGTGGCATGACAAGGAGGAGAAAGAAGAGAAATCAATATTTCTCTAGAAAAAGGAAGAGAAGCCTAGAGATTTCAAGAGATAATTACTAAGGGTAAAATGGTAAAATTGCAAAGAGATATTTTGGGTGCCAAGAACTCTATATAAAGAGAACTTCACCCCTTATTTGGCAACATGAGGACACCAAACACACACATATAAGAAAGAAGAAGAGAGTAGTGAGCTTGGAAGCTAAAGTAAGAAGAAGGAGTGCAAGGAAGATTAAATCAAGGTAAGGGAGTTATGAAATTTATTATGCTTCCTTCAAATTCATGTAGTTATGCTTGAGATCTTAGTTAATACCCTTGTATGATATTATTAAAGCCCTAGTCATCTTTGCAAAGGAGTTCAAGAAGAGGTGGTCAAAGAAAAAAGGACTTTAAACAAGTAAGTCATGTTCCATAATCTCTTATGTTTGTGAAAGAGATTTTGGTCGACAATTGGAACATGATGATATGATTTTATTTTGGTAATTTTGATGGTTTTAAAGTGTTTAAAATGGAATTTTGTATAAGAAATAGTGTAGAGAATGATTTTGTAAGTATTAGGGTTAAGATATAAAGAAACATAACTTGAGAATTTGAAAAACCAGCAGGGGTATTTTCATCACTGGGAATTATTTATGTGTCCCTGGCCTTGACAATTATTTTTAGCTAAAATAGACATATCAAGGGTCACGTAAATTCTTGGTACACCTCAATCAGATGTTTCTATAATTAGTTATGAATTTTTGAAATTGGCTCAAATTTCTGAAAATTTCTAGGATATATGTGAAAATGAAGGATATATTATCAATAAAGGGATACTCATTAATAAAAAGAATTAATGAGTTTCAAATGGTGAAAGAACCCTTCATATGAGTAATATAGTTACTTATTCTTAAGGAGAAGTTATATGGATGATGACACCATTTATACTAGATTACTTTAGGTCCATTATTTTTATTTAGTAGCCAGGGGTTTGTTATTCGAACTGATTAGTTATTTGCAGATAAGTAACCTTAATCTCATATGCTTTCTATGACTTTGTATGTATGCTTTATCATGGTTGTATATGCATTCGGTGTTATCGTTTTCCAAGCGCTTTGGTATTGGAACCCGCTATGTGCAACCCTTGGCTTTTATGTTTGCCTTACTAAACAGTGTGTTATGTGTTGTTATGACTGCTTGTTCCGGATTAGGCTTTGAGCCTCGTTGTGTGCGACCTACTGAATGCTCTATTATTTATATTTATGCTTTTAATTTCTTACATACTCTGTATATACTCTGGGATCTTTCAAGATTCCAGCCTTTGCTACTACCTGTATGTGTACAGTTAAATGGATGTAGCTCCCAGGTGAATGTTAGCAAATGGAGGTGTAAGGGCCGGTTCCAGACTATTTGGAGAAATTTTATGTCATTATTGCTTTAATTCTATAGCCAAGATTTGTAATTTATTTTCAGTATACTAGGCCCAAACCGTATTACCCGTTGTGTTGCGCTATAATACTCTAATCTGTGATATATTATTGGAAGGGTGTAATACTCAGAGTTAATAATTAAGAGGATATCACACTACCCGCCACCTAAAATAGCGAGGCCGGTAGGGGTGTAACCTCACCAAAATCAAGGAGAGGTGATTAAGTCACTTTGTATCAAAATGAAATAAATTTTCAAATTTAATCATATTTAATAACGTGAATTACATCCAAAAATCATAGAAGTTGCAAATAATAAAATATTAAAAAGGAGTAATTTCTTAAAATATGCATTTGATATCTCATTCCATGAATTATAATAAGGATACTCTATTTTGTTTGTAAAGTGACACATAATAAGGATATGAATGATATTAATTAATTGATATCTTCAATGCATTGAATTTTAAATAACAATATTCATATATCTACAATGACTGCAAAAATATTGTCCAAATCATGAATTTAAATAAGCTTGGAATAAAAACATAAGTTTGAACTGTAAAATCAAGTTGTAAATTCATAAAAGTTCGATTTTGTTAATAAATAGGTGTTAAAAATATACAATAAAAATATAAAAATGACTGAATTTGATTTAAATATATTTTAAATATGAATAATTGAAATTAAATTCATAATCATTGATAATATACCATACTCAACCAAAAGAAATTCCTATGATGTTTATATATAAAGCTATTGGAAGACCAAAAAACAAAAAAACAAAAAAGTAAAGCTATTGAATTCGAAAAATACTAATACGACATTAAGAGTAAGTTGACATAATTTTGTAAGATCGATAAAAACATAAAAACAATAAATTTGGTATATGATTTCATGAGTTTAACTGAGTTTATATCTAATATAGGTTTAAGAGTGAGTTCACAAAATTTTGTAAATTGCCATACCCTTTTATATCTCAAAATTTATCATAGTTTTTATACACAGTTCAATGGGCAAAATAGAACTAGCATAATATACTGATATAGAGGTCTTGCTACATAACTGAAGTCCCCACAGGGTTCATACAAGTATTTACAAATTTCCAAAATTGTCTATTACAAAGGATAAATAACCAATAGTAGCTCTTGGCCCGACCCAGCATCATCAATTACCATTATCCACTGCTTTGCCTTGTGAGCTGCGTCCACTATGCCTTCACACTCTAAACTAGTGGAAATGTATGAGATTCAAATGAATATCAGTATAAGAGTTAATTTCACATAAAAATGCATGCACATTACATGGTAGTCAACCAACATTTAGCACATTCAACATTCAGATATCACATATCACATGCAGCATCGACTGCAAACAAGGATCCAACAAATCCCTTACCACAGTGTTAGGTATTCAACTGTACATTGACCCATATCATTTGAATTAAAAGTAGGTTTCGAGACCCAATGACCATTGGTCCACTAGGCCCTACATTCCTCATGTGTTCACGACACATATCACATGAATGTTCACACATGCATATAAAATCATAAATAGTATTTGAGAAAAGTTACTACCTGAACGCCTTGCCAAATTTGTATCCTCACTAGAATTCTTCTTGCTCTGCTTATCTTTTGAGCCAATACAAATGTCAAATCCTATAATATATGGAGATGATTCATTATTCAATATAATCTTAATAACAATATTAAGATTATGTCTTACTAGACCCACCCAGTTGGTTATGATACATTATGTACTCTGTCATCTTCTCACACTTAGCTATCTAGCCCTTCAAGTCTTACTTAAAAATTCCCAATTTAAGGCTAGATGCACTTTGTTCAAAAACATGAATATTTCTAGACTTAATAGAAATTCCGCTTTTAATATCTCTGGGAACTTGGAAAAATCATATCTTGGTCTCAAATAATCCAAATCAAGTTATTCCAATTCCTAATTGTAATATCCTGAATTTTGGGCATAAAGACTTTAGGATAACCCTAAATCAGACATAAGACTAGACCCAGTTCAGGATATGTGACAATATTATGAAGGGAATTTTTCTTGTTGTTTTAGTGGAATTTAGTTGAACATTTGGTTTCTCTGAAATTTTAAATCTCGGGATATAATGTAATATACAAACATTTGTCATGAGATTAATATTTCAATGACCAATAGAGGTCATGATTTTGGTAAAAGAAGGTTATGTGAATTATTTCTTAATAATTATGCTTGAGAAATTAAGGGATATGACACTAAGTTGGAAATCACTTGTTGATTTTAGGAACAAGTGAAATTTTAATAAGCATGTGGCCAAAGGCAATATGACACAATATTGGAACTTATTTTCCGGGGCATTTCGTTGGACAAGGACTATAACGGATATGAAATGTTAAATTATAAAGTAACATATGAAAAGTCAAGAGGAGTAAGGGCTAATATCTTGTGTGTTTAGAGTTGTGCCAAGTGTTCCAAAAGGGAAGTCAAGATACTTGTGGTATATGGTAAGACAACAATACAAGATTAAAGTCATTATATGTAAGACCCTTAATTGTGCCAAATGTAAGGTTAGGAAACTGCCAAGTTTTGCAAACAATATCAAGCTTAAAAGGATGATGTGTTCAATTAAGGGTGGAGGAGGAAGGAATTATGGAATTTTGACAAGTAGGCATGAATATGAAGATTAATAAGAAGCCACATATGCTTATTGTTGACCACACATCTTACCAACCAATGTGAATTGTAACTTGACACTTGTTTACATGGGAAATGAACACATAAGCATGGAAATGAAGGATTAATATGAGGACACATGTGCACATATTTAAGATGGAAAAGATGATTCATGGCTTCTTGGATAAGCCATTATTCTAAACGCTATAGTTTAGCCAACAATGCAAGATTATGAGAATGAACATGAATTGTGCCAAGTGTAAGGTAAGGAAAGTGACAAGTCTTGGAAAGTAAATAATAAACCTATGTATGTGGTGCATAATTTGGCCAACAATTCAAGAGAAAGGGATGAAAAAGGGGTTGATGTGTTTAGCCATACAATTTGGCACCATAGGAAGGAAACAAGTAGACCATAAATTTACCATAAAAATAGAGTAACATGGAGAATCAAAGAGGGCCTAGAATCAACCAAAAAACGTGGAGCCATGAAGAACTAAAGAAAAGTCCAAGTTTGGACATGAAAATGCATGAAAAATGAAGAAAATGAAAGGGAAATTTGGTAATATACTAAGAGGGATACTTTTGCATGGTTCCTAACCATTATTTAAGACCATGAACTCTCTCATTTATTGCCCTAAATTCAAAATAGGCAAGAAGAGAGAAGAGAGAAGGGAAGCACACAAAGAAGGAAGGAAGGAAAGAAAAGAAGTTGAGAATTAAGGTAAGGAAGTTATGAGTTTTGTTGCATTTCCTTCTAAGTTCATGAATGTTCATGAATATACCTAAAGCTCCATTAAACAATTTGTGCATGATAGTTTGGAGGCTAGGCCAAAAGATTAAGAAGTTTAAGGAGGAAAATTTTCAAGGAAAATCAAGCACAAGTCAAGTAAGTTACCTTCTTAACCTTCCTATGACTTGGTAACTTGAAATATGGTTTCTTTTTCATGATTTTTGGTTGCTAAAGACATTAATATTCCTAAGGGGAGGTTCTGCTCAAGTTGATAAAAATGACTTAACATGAGCTTTAAACCAAGAATATAACTTAAGAATGAAGATTAGGCAAGAACTATGAGACATATGGACTTGAAATGGTAATTTATTCAAAGTAATATTTGAATTATGGGTAATTGCAAAAGTGATAGGATTTTTTATAATTATAGGAAGTACCATCACCGGGAGCTTTTAAAAGAATTTGGAGAAAGTAATTGACAGTATAAGTTTGCCAGGTAGTAACCTTAATCCTCATATGCTTTATATAACTCTGTATATATGTTTTACCATGGTTGTGTATGCATTCGATGTTATTGATTTCCAAGCGCTTTTGTATCGGAACCTGCTGTGTGCGACCCTTCGCATGGTTATGTTCCTTATTAAGCAGTATATGTTATGTGTGACTGCTTGTTCTGGTTTAGGCTTTATGCCTCGCTGTGTGCGACCTATTGGATGATGTATGATTTATGGTTTTCTTACATACTTTGTATATACTTTAGATATGAGATTAACGGTTACTCTGGGATCCTTCGAGGTTCCAGCCTTTGTTGCTGTTTGTATATGGTACAGTTTATTAGATGTAGCTCCCTGACTGACATAAGCAATTGGAGGTATTAGACCAGTTCTAGATTATTCGGAGAATTGTTGTAATAACTTTATGTAATTATATTCTAGATTTTGTAACCAAGATTTGTAATTTATCGTCAGTATACTATACCTAAACCGTTTTACTACTGCGCTGCGCTATATTGCTCTGATATGTTATATATTACTGAGAAGGTGTGGCAATTGAATTTAATAAATAAGAGGTATCACATTACCCGCCACCTAAAACATTGTGAGGCCGGTAGAGGTGTAACACTAATTAAAGCTCTATAAGTATATTTTAGAAGAAAAATAATCAATGAATCAAAGTATAATAGTGTCATTTCCAGAATTTCACAGAATAGTCATTACTTGAATCTAGAAACACGATTCTCCACATTTCATGACCAAAGTTCAAAAATTCATAAATTTCGTTATACTTATCCAATTTAATGTGATTTTGAACTCATTGTAAATATTATCATGTGTATTGTAAGACCCCAAATCCCATACTACTTACTATGCCCATTGACACGTAGTATGTAGGAATACGGTGCTACAGGTTAGAGTAATGCGGAACGGAGAGCATGCACTTACGTTTGGACAATAAGTATCTGATATAAAATGAAAGTGGAGCTATATACCCAAGAAGGGGGGTGAATTGGGTTAGAGAGCATGCACTTACGTTTGGACAATAAGTATCTGATATAAAACGCTCAGCATAAGCTGGTATATTAAAAATCCTGAAGGAAATATTCATGTGATACAATTATCCGGAACTTGTATAATTAAAATTCCAACATAATAACTATACAATCTTAAACCAAGCCTTAATTAGACTTGTGGCTGAGAATGATAAGCTTTTCTGTCTCATCAAATACTCGAGGTTTCCTCGCATACTCGACTATTCTCACGAAGCTTTCGACTTTGGTCATGTATCATCGCCAAACCTCGAAATTTAAGCAAGAATTACTCACAACTCATTGGGATTTACCATTCCCAATTCTCTTCTAATAAAATTGAATGACTCCTTGGGCAAAGGTTTTGGTGAAGATATCAACCAAGTTGAAGATGAGTTAGGATGACATGACTTTGACATCTTTCTTGACGAATCCCTTATGAAATGATATCACATCAATATGCAAATTGTGCTTGTGTTGTCACATGCAAGTTGATTCCTAGATACCAAGACACAAGTGAACCTCCAAGAAACTCACATTGGCCACTTGTGCTTTTTCTATCGGTCTTGTATCCGGCACTGTTTAGGTTGTCCTTTGAGAAACCCGATCGTCAGTACTTGCACACATCCCTACCACCCGTATGTCGGGGAGTCTAATAGGAATGATCTCCATTCCTCTATATTTTTGTGATATTGAAGTCTTTCCTTCTTCATGATGCGGTTGAGCTCATAGGAGTATCGGCTCCATTGCAATGATTCATCCAAACTTCTTCAGCAGATCATTGAGATATTTGGTTTGAGATATGAAGATCCCATCCTTCTTTTGCTTAGTAGTTGAGCTCTCCCATCATAGACATCTCAAATTCTCCACCATATTCTTAGCAAACTCTTCACACAATGTATCATTAGAAGCACCAAATATAATATCATCAACATATATTTGCACAATTAAGATTTCATTAAGCTTGTTATTCTTTATGAAGAGAGTTGTATGCAATCGCTCACCAAGCTCTAGGAGCTTGTTTAAGACCATATAGGGCCTTCTTGAGACGATATACATGATTGATGGACGTTTTCAAAACCGGGAGGTTGTTCTACATAAACTTCCTCTTGTATAAAACCATTCGTTCGAAAAGAACTTTTCACATCCATTTGATATAGTTTAAAACCTTTTAATGAAAGGCTAGAAGTACTCTTATGGCTTCCAATCTTGCCCTTTGGACATAAGTTTCTTCATAATCAATTCCTTCTTCTTGATTATAGCCTTTGGCAACCAATCTTGCTTTGTTGCGGACAATGATTGCGGACTCAATCACGTTTGTTCTTGAATACCCGTTTGGTGCCAATGGGGATGGTCTTTGGGCCTAGGTACCAATCCCAAACTTGATTTCTATCGAATTGATGTAACTCCTCTTGCATTGCTATCACCCAATCATTATGGAAAGGGCTTCATCAATCTTAGAGGTTCTATATGAGATATAAATGCGAGAAGGTTACTTCATTCAAAGTACTATTTCGGTTTTTACACCCAATTGATATCACCTATAACTTGGTAAAAGGATGATTTCTAACCAAGCTCTACGATCGGGATTTTCAATATTGTTTTTGGGATCAAAAACATTTTCGGGATTTTCAATAGAACGAGGAGTTTTCGAAAAGATTGATTTTTGAAAACATTTTCTTCTTCAGGCTTTATCGATTTGGATTCTTGTATTGACTCTTCAACATTACGAGTGCGAGTATTGAAGACTCTATAAGCTCTACTCCTATTTGAATAACCGGAAAGATACCTATATCAAATCCCAAGATTCTCTTTACCATTATTGTGCATTGGCATCCAAAGACGTGTAGGTGGGTTGAGATTTGGCTTCCTTCCCTTGTAGAGTTCATATGGGGTCTTGTTTGGCTTTCCTCAAATAGGCTCGGTTGGAGATGTAGCAAGCCGGCGTCAGCCCAAAACACTTGAGAAGTGTTGTTCTCATTTAACATTGCCACAGCCATCTCGGTGAGGACTCTATTCTTCCTCTCAGCGTTTTGTTGAGGAGTCCTTGGATGAGAAATTGTGATCAATCCCCACATCGTCACGGAACTCGGCGAGCGTTGTTCTCAAATTCGCCACCATGATCGGTCCTTATACACGGAATTGCAAACCTTTCTCGTTTCTGGACCTTTTTGGCAAAGACAACAAACTGATCAAACGTTTCATCTTTAGATGATAAAAATATTGTCCAAGTAAATCTAGAGTAATCATCAACTATGACCAAGGTGTAAAAACTAGATCCATATGAAGTAATTGAAGAGGTCTACTAGTTGAGATCTCATTTTTTGCTTTGAAAGAAGATTTGGTTTGTTTTTTCCTTTTTGACAAGCATCACAAACTATATCATTTTGAAATTCAATTTAGGAATACCAATGACCAAATCCTTTTTTGAGCAACTTGTCAAGTTGAAACATATTAACATGAGCTAATCATTTATGCCATAGCCAACTCTCATTCAAGTTACTAACAAAACAATTTTCTTTGCTAGAAAAGCAATTTCCATCTCTAGGTGCTCTAAATAAGGCTTTAATTTTCAAATCATCAATGGAGACTAAATCCTTTCTAACAATCAAGCATTCATTTGAATCAAAGATGACTAGGTTACCCTTGTTGCTGACTCACACCAGGAGGTTGTGACACGGTCCTTCTACTAGGTAGACATCTTTGATGAGAGGACCTTCATTGTTTCCTATCTCACCCAATCCCAGCAATTTTCTGATTGGTCTCCTCCAAATGTGACTCTACCACCATCCTTTGGTTTTGATTGAAAGGAATTTGGATTCATCTCCGGTCATGTGCTTAAGCACCCATTTGCATCGATAAATCAAGCCTTAGGTACCCATCTTTTTTCTTGGGTCCTTTGGAGTTAGTTTTGACCTTAGGAACATAAGTTCCCTTCGATACCCATTGATAATTACCCACAGGCTTAATTTTTCTTTCATTTCTATGAAAGCAAGATGAAGTAGAATGACCCTTCTTATTGCAATAGTTACAATGTGCAAAGGGATTTGAAGAATGATGATTTTGTGAAATAGTTCATGTACGTTTTTTTGACCATTCTTCTTCTTGCCTTTCTTTTATCAAAATTCCTATCATTTATAAATCGTTGTTGTTTCAAAATCACATCAAGCATTTCACTTCCTTTAGTGAATTTTTTCGAGTGCCTTTGTAAGATGTAAATTCTTTTCTTCAAATCGGACACTCTTCATTTTTCTAAAGAAAGAGAGTTTTCAATTTGTAATTCAAGAATATTTCTGTTTTTCAATTTGAAATATTTTTCGTGAGTTTCTCAAATTCAAATTGAGGTCATATGCTCATCAAATAGATCATCATAAGGAGGTTTGCAATCCCATATACCTCTTCAAGTTTAGCGTGCTAATCTTCTTCTTGACAACTAGGCATATATTGGCTTTCTCTTCCTCATCCTCATCATCTTCATGTACTATCACCCAGAGGAGACATAAGCTTTCTTCTTGTATTTGCTGAACTTTTTCTTTTCTTTGTCTTTGTTGTTCAGGCGACATTGACTTGATGTAGCCAGGCTTTTGACATTCGTAGTAGATGATTGGCTTCTTTGCCTCAAAGCTACCCTTGTGAAACTTCTTAAAAAAGCCTTGGTCCTTCTTGTACCCAATATAGTTAATAAAACCCTTTAGCTAGGCCAGGTAAAGTCTAACGAAAGTCTCTGTAACACCCCAAATTCCATACCACTTACTGTGTCTGGTGACACATAGTTTTAGGAAAATCGACGTGACACATAGTTTTAGGAAAATCGACAGAGTTTGAGGTGCTACGCGTTAGAGTAATGCGGAACGTAGAGCATGCGCCTACATTTGGACAATGAGTAACTGCTATAAAATGCCCAGGCATAATCTGATTAATTAAATATTTCCGGAAGGAATATTCATGAGATACAATTATCTGGAATGTGTATAATTACAACTCTTAAAAAGCAACCATACATTTTTAAAGCAAGCCTTAACTAGACTTGCGGCTTGGAACCCAATACAGTTACTCCAACCTTTTGGCCAGGCCTGGTAAAGTCTAATGGAAGTCTCCTCGTCTTTCATGGCGACTGATGACTGAACCACATAGACGATCCTTTCTTAGTTTAAGCACCAAATGGTTTGAAATAACTTTATCGGATTCATGCCAGAAACCAATCCCATCAGACTTCTTTAGACTCTCGTCTTGATCGGTGCCTCTTCATGTCTCCGTCCATCGGTGCTTCTTCACTGATCTATCCATCAGCGCCTTGTCAGATCCAGGTTCCTTTCCTGAATCTTTAATCAAGGCTGAGATTCAATCGAATTGAATCTCAGGTAACAATTAACCTCTATAGCAGATATAACAATATATGACAGATATTCATTACTTATCAGCATCAACCATACATAACACACAGCAAATGTAAGGTTACAATAATACATAGCACACAACACATGTAATGATAACAGCACAACAATGCATAGCACACATCAGATGTAATGTTTGCTATATTTGCACTAACTAGTGCCACGACAGCTCCTCTTGTCCTTAGCGCTAAGAAAACATACTACGACATTATCATGACTATAACCCGCATAAAGCTGTATGCATATAAACATGTGACCTAAGCCTCACGAACTTAGTCACGATGCATGACCCAAGACCTAGTCTTGTCCATGACTTCATGAATCAATCAATCATATACAATCATACAAGATATAGGCGATTAAAGTTACTAGTACGCGAACGTACCTTTCACCGTGTAATGGCCAACATGCTTGACCTTTGAACTCGACTCCGGACTTCCCGGATATCCTATACATTATCGTCGAATTATTTCCTCTTCCATGATATTATAATTAATGGAAAAGTCTAAACCTAGACTGATTAGATGGGTCTTGTTGCTACAAGAATTTGATGTGCATATAGTTGATACGAAAGGAATTAAAAATCAAGTTGCCGATCATTTGTCTAGAATTGTGAACCCTTCTGATCATGTGAATGATTTGTTGGTGAATGAATGTTTTCCTGATAAGCAATTGTTTGTTGTAAGTAGTTGTGGTTTGCAATGGTATGCCGATATTGTGAACTATCTTGTGTGTGAGGTATTACCTCCTGATTTGAATTTCTACCAAAGAAAGAAGTTTTTGCATGATGTTGCCTACTATATTTGGGAAGAACCATTTCTTTTTAAGAGATGTGCTGATTTGATTATTAGAAAATGTGTGCCTGAGGTAGAACAAGAGGAAATTTTGAATACATGTCATGCATCTGCATATGGGGGACATTATGGGGGCAAAGAACTGCATCAAAGGTTCTTGAATCTAGTTTTTATTGGCCTGCTTTGTTTAAAGATGCTCACCAATTTGTTACCAAGTGTGATAGATGTCAAAGAACATGTAATATTTCTAAGAGATATGAGATGCCTCAATCTGGAATCCTTGAAGTGAATAGTTCGATGTTTGGGGGATGGATTTCATGGGTCCCTTCCCATCTTCAAGAGGAAAAAGTACATCCTTGTTGTTGTGGAATATGTGAGTAAATGGGCTGAAGCTATGGCTTGCCAAGCTAATGATTCTAACACAATGGTTCGATTCTTGAAGAAGTATATCCTAACAAGACTTGGCACCCCCAGAGCAATCATTACTGATGAAGGGACTCACTTCAATAACAAGAATTTCAAGGCTCTCTTGGAAAAATATAGAGTGCACCACCGAATGTCACTTGCATACCATCCACAAACTAATGGTTTGTGTGAATTGACTAATAGGGAAATTAAGAGGATTCTTGAGAAGATTATGGGTCCAACTAGAAAAATTGGTCCGACAAGCTTGATGATGCTTTATGAGCTTATATGATAGCTTTTCGTACTCCAATTGGCATGTCACCATACCGTCTGGTTTTCCAAAAAGTGTGTCATTTACCACTTGAATTGGAATATAAAGCATGGTGGGCAATCAAGAAGCTAAATATGGACCACCATTAAGCGGGAGCTAAAAGGTTGTTTCAACTGAATGAGTTGGAAGAATTCAGACGTCAAGCATATGATAGTGCAAGACTATATAAAGAAAGAACAAAGAAATGGCATGACAATCATATCTTGAAGCGCTCTTTTGAACCAGGGCAGTTGGTGCTTCTCTTCAACTCAAGACTTCAATTATTTCCTGGGAACCTTTAATCAAGGTGGTCTGGTCCATTTAAAGTGGTTTCGGTGTCATCAAAAGGTGCAATTGAAGTTAAAGATGAGAGAACAGGAGATTGCTTCAAAGTAAATGGGCAAAGATTGAAGCATTACCATGGTGGTGAAGTGAACCGACAAAAAATGGTTCACCGCTTGTCATCACCTACTTAGATTGCTGGTATAGTCAGGCTGAGGACTATAAAACAAGCGCTTCTTGGGAGGCAACCCAAGGTTTAAGTTGATGCTTTGTTTGATTTTGTAGGATTGTTGAAAGCTCCTGATGAGGTGTTCCACTTTGGTAGCAAGGATTGAGAGTGTAAGTCAAGGACAAATAGAGGAGTTTTCTTCTACTTTTCTTTGATTTGTTCTATTTGATTGTTGATGATCTATTGCTTGGGAATACGTGCTGGTCTTAGTCGGATGTGCATGTGATGACTGTTTGTGATGATTATTGAATGACTGTTAGCACTTGAGCTGTTTAATTGGTGAAAATTTGAAATCTCTGAAGTCATCACAGAAATCTCTAAAGTTGGTGTTACCTTTACACTTATATATGGTTGCTCTTCACTTCCATTACTTTTTGTTACTTGTTCACATTGAGGACAATGTGACATTTAAGTGTGGGGGTGAGGGTATCCTGGATTTTACATGACTTCCCTTGTCCTCAGATTTTTTGGAAAAAAAAAATCTTATGGAAGTTTGAATTTTACTCGTGAGCATTATCACAACTGGGTTAATTTGAACATAAAAAATGAGTGAATTTGATTAGGAATTGATTCTATGTTCTTTGAATGTTAGTAAAGAGGTAAAGATTTGGTTTAGGTATTTTGCTTTAGAATGTCAAAAGAACCTGTGAGGAATTTGAGCCTTAAGTTTCATTTCTCTCAAGAGGGAGTACACCTATTGTGATTTTATCTCTAGAACTTGTCTTGAATCTCTTTTGAAGTTTGAAATCCTTTTGCATGCACAAAGATGATTTAGGCATTCATTTTATAGTTAGTTCGGCCAAATGTCCATCCTTATCACATGAAAATCATTTGCTTACCCCATTTGAGCCTTTATTTTTTTAAAAAAAAAAAGTATAAAAAAGAAAAGAAAAGAAATTTGCATAGAATAAATAGCCCTTTGTTTGAGATATGCAATTTTTATATGTTTTCCTTCCCATTCATTTTTGTTACTTTAGTAAGTGCTAAGCGAGCCAATTTAGAAGAGTGAAGGAGTTAGGAAGTCAACACCATAAGAGTATGTGTAGGTAGTGAAAAGCCAAAAGAAAGAAACAAATAAACAAACAAACAAAGGAATATATGAAAAAAACAAGAAGAAAGAAAAAGATTGTTAATAAAATAAAAGTTGTTTACATATAGTGTTAGTGAGTTTGTTTTCTGTTGGTGGGTATTCCTTCATTCTTCATCATGAATTTCATTAAATTACTTGGCACTAATTAAAGTATTCTCCCATACCATTTGATCACTTTCATTTCATTATCCGACCTTGATCATTAAAACCTTGAGAAAGTCCTTTTGATTTGAGTGTGCAATTGGATAATGTATAAAGTGGAGATTGAGATGATAAACAAGCTTATGGTAGATAAGTTGCAATAGGTGGAATTGAGTGAAACACAAGCCCTAGAATATCTTGAGAAATGAGTGTAAACACTTGACTTGTGATGGACATTCTATTGTGATTTATCTTTGCCAAATTAATTACCATGCTATTTGCATTTTTGGAAGGTGGAAAAGATTTCTGAGAAGGTTTGTTTTAGTGCTTGCTTTAAAAATCTTGCTTCCATGGTTTTCATGAATTGGTTGTTTTAGAATTTAAAAATCTTGAGGACAAGATTTGATGCAAGTGTGGGGGTGTGATGACTTCTCAATTTTAATAGATTTTAGATATATTTTGATATATTTTAGAAGTCATCAATACTAAATTGAAGAGATTTTATTGAGATTTCAAGAGATATCAATTTGGATGCATTATTTAGGGAATTTCAATTTAAAATACAAGTTTTTGAGTTTAGGAAATAAATCATAGTAATGAGAGGTTTTGAATAAATTCAGTTTTATTATTATTATTATTAACATATAATTTCCTTTTCTTTTTCATTGGCGTAAGGATCAAGGAAGGTGATTTTTCTTTACGGATTAAATGCTTTGGTCCATGTGAAGATTGAAGGTATTTGGGCCCACCAAATTGAAATACCTAAAGACCTAAAATCAAGAGGTGGCATTTTGGGAGAGGTAGCACTATTCAACTATCATCATAATTTTCACTGGAGAATAAAAAGAGAGAGGCATATTTTGGAGGATCATTGTCATTATTCGCGCGAGAGAACAGAGTAGCACAGCGAGTTGCGTTTTCTTTGTGGACTGAGGAGAGTCGAGGAAACAAAAACAGGGGGCGCCACGTTTGATTATCATCATCTGCACCAATAGAGATGCAAGGTGCTTTGCGAGAAGAGAAGGAGGAATCAGAGGCAAAAATAGGGGCTGTTTGTCTTAACTGTATTCATTTGCCTTTGCTTTCTGTGATGATTTTTGTCTCTGATTTTATTATTGTTGTGATGTTTAAAGCCATGTGTGGCTAACTTTTCCTTTTCAACTTAGAGTATTATGAACTTGTTTGAGATTTAGAAATTGTTCCCACTAATTAGTTTTGCTTAATATAAATTCAGTTTATTTAATCTTGTTTTTATTATTCATTGTTTAGTGATTGGCCACCATTAAACATGTTTTTGAGATTTAGGATTAAACATGACGAAGGAAATCTTAAATTGACCTTGGATTAAATAGTGTGGAATTAGATTTTAATCTAATTTGCGTCTAGGATAGACATATACCTAGAAGCTCCACATAATCAAATTAGAGTGAGCCCGATTTAAATTGCATCTTAATTAATTGTGTGAGACATTGCATAATTATTTGAGGTAGATGTATAAGTGGACCAACAGGCACTTATGAACATTAATACTCTAGATTAATCGATGAAGTTAAGTTAGAATTAATTTAGTGGGAATAAAATCTAAGAAACAAACAAGGAATTAGTATCTCTAAGTTGTCCTCCTTGATATTTGAATTCTCTCTCTGTTTGAAAGTTCTTGTTTTTATTAAAATTCTTTTTATTATTATTGGATACAATTCTGATTTGCTCAACTTAAACGAAAAAGGAAATTTAACACCTAATCACTAGTTTGACTGAGTCTCTGTGGGATGACTTTGATTTGCCACTAACTATTTTCATGACCCGTACACTTGTGGTGCTTAGTTAAATTTTGGTAGCATCATGTCCCGTAATCAAAACAAGGCATAGAGCAACTTTTATGTGGTCCAATGGAAAGAGGACACATGATGCATTCTAGACCATACACGCGGCGCATTATGGACCAAACACGTGGCACATTCTGGACCGTACCCGTGTTCTATATATACCCCTTCCCCCTCATTTGTCTTTAGGCCATTCTTGGCCAAAACATGGAAAAGAGAGGGGAGAGAGAGGGAAAAACGAAATGCAGAGCGAAGGAGAAGAAGTGAGGCTAATTTCACCTCCCATTTGGTGTTTTTAGCTCCCGGGGCCTTCTCCAATGTTGTTCCTCTTGGCGAAAGCAATGTTTCTATGGTTTTGGACTCTTGATATGAGGTGTTTGGTGCTGTTTACATGGTGGAGGTGCTTTTACATCTCCAAACCGATCACAGAATCAAGGTAAATAGGACTTGGATCCTTACTCTACTCCTTCAATCTTCATAGACATTCATAAGACCTTGATGAATGATTCTTGCAAGGTGTTTTGAAGTCTTGACTGAAAATATAAGGGAGTTCAAGGAGGAAAGTTTCAAGGAAAAGATAAGATCAAGGACAAGAAGTATCGTTATTCGAAGCTTTAAGGAATTTTGGAGTTGATTATCAGTCTAAGATTTACCAAGTAGTAACCTTAATCCTCATATGCTTTGTATGTCTCTGTATGTATGTTTTACCATGATTGTGTATGCATTCGGTGTTTTTATTTTCCAAGTGCTTTGGAACCGGAACCCCTATAATCCATAAACTTCAGTTTTTCGTTCTATATTTCTTGGTTTCATATCTCCAAATTCCCTTATCCTTTTTCGTGATTCTTGAGCCAAAATCGTGTTTTAAAGCCATCTTTCACCTCGTTTTGAAATTGTTCAAATCCGACTAGAGAGCATGTTGGAGGCTAAATTTCTAGTGGGAAATTCCATTCCTAGTTGATCCAATCATCCTTTTCTTTCGGGAATCATATCATTGTGTTGTTTCTCTTGGCGAAAGCAATGTTTCTATGTTGTATGCTATTTAGACTCTTGTTCCGGATTAGGCTTTGTGCCTCCCGTGTGTTATTTACTGAATATGTGGGTTGTATTTATGGTTTTCTTACATGCTTTGAATATACTTTGTGTATGAGATTAATAGTTACTTTAGGATCCTTCGGGATTCCAATCTGTCTTGCTACCTGTGTATTACAGCTTGTTGGAAGTAGCTCCTAGGATAAAGTGGTAGATGCTAGCACATGAAGGTGCCGGACTAGTTTCAGATCATTCAAGGAAGATTTGTAATATCCTACCAGTACACTACACCCAAACCGAATGTATGCTCTTCTGCGTAATTTACTCTGATACATGTTGTTAAGTAATATAATATAAGAATTAGGAGGTATTACACTACCCGCCACCCGAAAGGCAAGGCCGGTAGGGGTGTAACATTCTAGTCTTAAAAACAATTTTTAAAAATTCTATTTCCACATCAAAACTTGTTTGAGTTAAACTTAATTGAACTCACTCATTTTGTTGACCAAATCTCCATGGAAACAATCTTTACTTATCAATTTATTACTTGGCGTGACCCGTGCACTTGTAGTGGGAACAACCACCCTTAAATATAAACTACTTAATGTGTACAATCAATTGAGGTACTTTAAGAAAAAATTATAAATTTGGGGGACAAATAAGTTAGGGTTTTATATTTAAGACGAAATCAAATCTCTAACTAGTTTTTATATTAAGCAGATGAGTTAGTATGATATGTCTTGAACACTAGTCTTTTCCGTCGATTTATGACCAGAAAATATTCCAATTTGACTTATAAGCAATTGAGCGTGTAAATTAATGGGTAAATGTGCAAAAATACACATGTATTTTATCATGAGAAGCACCCAACACCATATGCTCTTTTCAGGTGCAAAAATACACATGAACTTTTAAAATGGGGGCAAAAATACCATCTCCGTCGTTTTCGAGTTATGTTGACCGTTAGTTTGACCCAAAATGCTTGACATGGAAGCTGATTTGGCTATAATAAAAATCTTAATTGGTCATGTGGAAAAGATAAATAAAACTAAGAATATTCCATATGGACCCATAAATATTAATTTATTATTTTTAGGGAAAATTTTTTTAATGCCTCTCACCCATCACAAATCCGACTCAGCTCCATTAGCAGGTACCGTCGTTCTGCCACCGCACCTACTCTAGCACTGGTGGAGGCATCACCTATGTCGGCATCAACAAGCTCACGCACCAGCCTTGTTCAAGCACCTTACGATAGACTGTTCCATAGGCTCCGTGATCTATAGCACGCCTTATGTCCAATTTGGAGTAATCGATTTCCCAGTCTTCCTTCTTCTCCCCGAAGACGTTCTCGACGAACCTTACTCAAGTGCTGTCCGTTGTTTATCCCAGTCCTTGAAATCAATCTTATCAACTCTCACACATATTCCTCGATCGGTGAAGATTGCGCTCTTCTCCTTCACCTTTGAAGGAGAAATCTTATCTTTCGAGTTGGATTTTTCCATCGCATCGTCTTCCCCGGTGGGTATGACACCCCTTCCAATCGAGGAGGTTTGGCAAAATAAATATCTCTCTTTTTTATATATTGAAATTAGAATGGAATGAGTCGATGG
The DNA here is from genome assembly GCA_019022655.1 of Acacia acuminata. NCBI lineage: Eukaryota > Viridiplantae > Streptophyta > Magnoliopsida > Fabales > Fabaceae > Acacia > Acacia acuminata. Next base: position 990,998 of record JAFJYI010000272.1, on the reverse strand, counting down.
ATGATGAGAGAATAGAAATTTATGGTGGAGAAACTTCCACGAAGGAGATGCAGGCAAGAGAGACGGAGTGAAATATAATGCACGGTGGTTTCCATTTGAGAGACTAGTTTGGGATCCAAAATAGATAAGTAGCAGTAAATTAAACTCGATTAGAAAGAAATATCTGAATTGTGTGTATTTGTGGAGGTGGTGTTTTGTATATATTTTTCCTGAAAGAATTAATGGGTGTTTGAATTGAATATTCACTTCAAGAAAGAAATAGTTGAATTGTGTGTATCTGTTCATTGCATTTTTGTGTCTTCTCAGGTTCTCATTCTCTCATCAAATTTGGCAGGCGCCCCGCTTAACAAATTTGTTCAATTTCATACTTTTTCCCCCTTCATACTATCTTCTTCTCCTTCTTCGGTTTGTTTTACTGTCAACTCAGGTCTGAAGATTATTATTGACATACAACTTGCTCTTTCATTTTAATTTTCTTCTGCGCTCAATCTGGGCTTCAAGTTTCCATTTAAAATGGTGCTCAAACAAGGCTGGTGCGTGAGCTTGTGGATGTCAACGCGGGCGATGCCTCCACCAGCGCTGGAGTAGGTGCGGCGGCAGAACGATGGTACTTGTTAATGGAGCTGAGTAAGATCTGTGATGGGTGAGAGGCATTGAAATTTTTTTCCTTAAAAATTATAAATTAATATTTATGGGTCCATATGGAATATTCTTATTTTAATTTATTTTTTTCACAGCCAATTAGGATTTTTATTATAGCAAATCAGCTTCCATGTCAGCATTTTGGGTCAAACCAACGGTCAACAAACTGAAACTAACGGAGATGGTATTTTTGCCCCCATTTTAAAAGTTCATGTGCATTTTTGCATCTGAAAAAAGCATAAGGTGTTAGACACTCCTCAGGATAGAACACATGTGTTTTTTGTACCTTTACCCTAAAATAATTAATCAAGTACATTTACGTTTTTCATACAATTAGGCATAACAAATTGAAAACAATTGAATTGCATGTCCAAAATTTGGCTCATTGTCACTGGTCCAGTCTTATTTAGCCTCCATTAAAATTAGTGCAAAATAGATTATAGCGAGATAGATACTCCCTTTTGTTTTTATTATAAGGCACTTTTAGAAACTGTGGATAATGTTTACTATAAATGAGTAAGTCATCAAATCAAGTACTCTTTCAATCCTAAATGTAAGACCTAATGCCCCCTATATTTAAGACCAAAGGTAATATTATTTATACTATTTACAAATTCTCCCTATTTAAAATTTCATTAATTGTACTTTCTATGGTTTGTTGGATGCAATTGTGACGGATCGAAGAAGATTAGGCCTGAAATAGCTTAAAGGAAGGCCCAAGTTAAGATAGGTCAATGTATGAGTATAAGAAATTAAAACAAAAGTTGTGATAGAGGACCAATAGGGGTTGAGTCTAGTAGAAGTGTAATACCCTAATTTTCGTAACTCTTATAAACATTGTATTTTGGAAAATAATTACTAAAATACAAAGGTGAATATGTGTCTCAAAGAATTATAATCTATTGATTATATTTTTGTGCAAATTTCACTTTGGAATTAATTACAAATGGTTAATTATGAGACTACATATTAGGGGTATAAAATGTGACATTAAATCACATGAAATAATAGCTATTTTAAATGATCATAAGACAAGAAATGAGAATAGGGAAACACTTAGTTTAATTGTTATCTATTAACAATTATCCTTAACAAAATTAGCTTGCACTAAATAGAGATTAGTGGCATATGTCTTCAAGTTGATAAAAGACAATGGAAATAAGTAAAGATTAGAGTGCATAGACCTTGATTTAATTAAGCATTAATTTTCATGATGGGTTAATAAATCAAATAACCAATGATAAATGCAATTAAAAAGGCATATAAGCATTGGATTAAGAGTTAATCAAGCTTTGTTAATCAACTTTGAAAAGTCAACAATAGCAACCAAGATCAATGGTTAAGATTGTTGCACACTTAATTCAATCCAATGGTCCTAATTAATTAATTAACCTTAATCCTCTTGTAATTGAGTTAGCCAATGAGAAATCAAAGAATTGAGCTTAATACTCATAAAATTAAATGGACCAATGAGAAAATTAAGCTATAGATTAATGGTGAGGATTAATCTTGAACAAGCACAAATAAATCCATTGGTCTTAATAATCTCATAATTAAGCTAAATCCATGTCATAATAAGGGAGCCAATAGGAAGCTAGAGTTTTTGTTTGTGTGACACATTAGAAAACACAATTCTTGAGTCAAAATGAAGAGGAAGGCCACGGTTTGGTTAGCTTGTGAAAGAAGAAGGAATAAATATATTAATTGCTCAATTGAACACATGATAATTAGCACATGGGAGCATTAATTAAGGGGGACAAATTGGAAGGGGTAGTTAATGGGATTACATGGGCTCATCAATGCAAAAATGGAAGAGGATAAGGAGAGAGAGAGAGAGGGGATTATTTAATATTATTAAATAAACACATGTGTTTTTTTTTTTAAAAAAATCTCCAATAGTAATTAGGGTTTTCTAACCACAATGAAGGGATAGGATCAGGTCTTAAAAAGTGAACTGAATCCAATGGATGAAGATCAAAGTGGTTGGGTGTGGAAATTTCATGTGAGCTTAGAATTTTTCCTATAAATTGAGAGCAATCCTCTCTTCATTCTTCACACCAAATCAGCTCCAAGAGGTGATTTCTAAAGAGTGGAGAGTGAGTGAGGAGTAGCTTCAAGGAGTAGAAGCAAGATCAACTAAGTTCTTGAGTTTTAGTCTTTAAATTCATAGTTAGATTATGCTTTAATCTTTAATCTTCAATGGTAGTTTTGTTTTAATGTTTTTGAGCTTAAAAATGAGTTTATTTCAAAAATTTGATGGAAAATATGATGGAGCAAAATTCTTGAAAGTTGAAGATCAAACTAGCGAAATTCTGGTAGAGTTTATGGTTGGGAGTTTTTATGGAGTCAGCCACGTTGAGGCTATCATTTTATGTATAAAATGAAATCATTAAATCATGAAATTTTACAAGAATAAATTAGACATGTAGGGATTTCCAGATATATAATTTATGTAGCATTTTGAGTTCTACACAAGGAATAACATATTTTTAAAGTTAAGCTTTTTTTCTGTACGAAAATCTGGGCAGCGTTGAGAAAACATTAAACTGGGAATTTTTCTTGGTTTTTTTGGTCTGAGAATATTTTTTCTTGAAAATAGACATGTCAAAGGTCATGAGGAATTTTATGGAACCTCAAAAAGATTTTTCTAGAATTATTTATGATTTTTCAAAGTTACTGAAAAATCTGCCCAGAAAATCCAGCAATGCGTTTTTAATAAAATGTAAGGGCAAAATTGTAATAACAAATCCACCAAGGGTAGAAAGGTAAATTAAACCTTTAGGATATTATTCTTAGCAATATGATACTTATCACAATATTGTAACACCCCATTTTTCAAAAGCGGAATAAACTTTTTCCATCAGAGTAGAGCATCGGAGCAAGTAAAAGAGTGAGTAACTGATATATCATTAACTATGGCGTATCCATCTGTTATTAATGTACAGTACATTTATCCGAGTAATGTCATAATGTTACAAGTCTACAAATAGGAATCTTCAGTCGGGTCTCTAGCGTGCTGTTTACTCTGCTTACTCTTGTCTTCGGTCCTCGGTTCTCTGAACCCTGATGCTATAGTAAGTGTAACATCCCATTTTCAAAAGCAGTATAAATTTTTTTTTTCATCAGAGTAGAGCGTCGGAGCGATTGAGTAACTGATATTTGTATTCAAAATGCCGTAAGTCTGGCTGATTACAGTAGCGGTAAGTTATACCGAGTGTTTTCAGAAGTAAATAACAAAAGTGGAAAGTCTTCGGCTGAGTCCCTATGCGTGCCGCTTGCCTTTCTCCTCAATCCTCGGTCCTCCTGACCCTGACGCTATGTCAAGAGCTGAGGTTCAATGCCCAATGAACCTCAGGTATAACGGTTAACCTCATGCTTATGTGTGACAAAATATGTATGACAGATATTCATAACATTACAGCATCAACCAATACATAGCACCCAACAGATGTAAGGTTACAACAATACATAAGCACACAACAGATGTAATGTCAATCACAACAACAAGACATAGCACACAAGCACATGCACGATCAACCATGTTTGCACTAACCGGTGCCACGACAGCTCCTCGTGTCCTCGGCGCTAGGAAAACTCAACGGCATTACCAAGACGTAACCCGTATAAACAAAGCTGAATGTATAAACAAAGTGAACTAAGACGAGTCTTAGACACGGTGCATGACCCAAGACCAAGTCCTGTCGATGACTCTATGAAATAGTCTATCACATATAAGCATACAATAAGCATCAGAGTTAGTGTTACAGTACGCGAACGTACCTTCGTTGATGGAAAACGATCCTTTTTGACAGCGGTACGACAGTGGTACGTGATTACAGATATCCTATAAGGATAATATCATATTATCAAGGCCCAACATCATAATAGGCATTTTAGGTACAAATTACCATTTTGCCCCTAACTCTCCTAATTGACGGAATTTCGCCAGAACTTCGTTACTTTAACTCTAATCTTCCAAAATTTTGACATATCTCCATCTCCAATATATTTTTGAAATAAATATCATATTTATCCCTGAAACATGATATCTAAACTAACTTGGAATATTAAAGATTAATCTAGCATTTCTACTATAACTACCGAAGGAACTACCAAAGCTTAAGACTAGGGACCGAAGAACTTACCCAAAGACTTCGCTACTCCTTTTCCGAGCTCCTCCTTGCTCTCACTTTTCTCTAACCTCTCTCTAGGATTCCTTTGTGAATTGGTGAGTTTGAAGAGAAATGTGAAAGGCTATTTATAGCAAAAGCCAAAGGATCTCATCCCTTGGATCAACCTTTGCATCAACGGTTAAGAAGACGAAGATGTGGCCTCTTGCAAACCATTCACTCTCCTCTCTTCTCTACCACAAATTTGCCCCCCACATGTCACCCCATGTCACCAACATGATGTCATCCATGTGCTTTATGAACTTCTACCGATAAAGTCCCCGTTCGGTGTTCTAATCGCGTAATCTTAGAAAATCACAAAAATCCGGAACACAAATTTCCTTGAAGTTCTATTCTTCCTCTTTGGAAATATCTGAGTTAACTAAATTTTTGATCCCATTAAGGGTATTCCGTAACCTGCCGAAGATTCTAAGCCGAACGCCGTTCTACGGAAATTACTTCGGTAACATCAACTTCGGGACAAAAATTCACCGATTCATAATATGTCCAGTTGTTTTCTACTTAGTTCAAGGATTTCAAGTTATGATTTATTTTCCATTGGTTCTCACTTTTCTTATCTGCCCTTTGTTTACAAAATATCTTTTCATCGATCCCTTATTCGCCCGCCGGTTACGGAAATGACTTCCGCCAACACCAACTTCGGACAAAAATTCACTTGTTTGTAATTTGTCCCGACCTAAGAAACTTAGTTCATGGTTTTCTAGATAGGATTTAATTTATCGGTTCTCATTTATCCAACCTGGTTCTTCCACAAATATCTCTTTTATATTATTATAATAATAATACAAATATCATGATATTTATTATTTATATTATTATTATTTTATTTTTTATTTTTATTTTTATTTTTTTTCCGTCCTCTTTTTTTTTTTATTTTTTTTTATTTCGTTTTTTTTCTTTTCTTTTTTTTTTTCCTTTTTCCTCTTTTTTTTTCCCTTTCTTTTTCTTGAAAATATCATTCCTCCCTTTTTAATTTTACTTTAATTATCTTTAAAAATTCTCCTATTGGTTCTTTTGTCAAAGCTTAGATAATTAGCCATTAATTACCTAACTAATCACTTTCTAATTGTTGATAATTTTCTTAATTAAGATTAATCATTATCTCACAACTATTTTACTTACATTGGTATTTTATGCTTCATGTAAAATATTAAAAATCATGGGGCAACTTATGCTCCCCAAAATTATATTTAATTTTGCCTCATTATTTTTCAAGGGAAATAATCCCAAGAATTCCTAAAATTAGAGACAACATACTTTCTAATTTTCAATGAATATTTTATTGCCTCTTGGGATTTATCATAATATTTTCGTGGCATTTCATGGCCCATAATTGCATTTAAGGATTTTGACACTTTAATCCCTCTAATTTCATTAGAAATTTCCCTAGACAATAGAATAAGTATCCTACAAGGTTTTAAAACCACATATTCACCTATTTCCAAATATGTATTATTTGCTAAAATATAGTATTCGAGATAGATAATTATCCTAGGTATTACATTTCTCCCCGTTAAATAAAATTTCGTCCTCGAAATTTGAACATATAAACTCAAAAGTTTATCTAGACCTCCAGTCTATTCCTTCCCTATGCATGCTTACCTAGCACGCATCCTGCTATTCAAAAGTCTCATTTATCTTGTACCCAGGCATAGTACTCAATTACAGGACTCACTGATCCATTCTCACAGTGCTTGGTTACGCAGGCCTCATTGCCTGACTCATTTAGCCTCTTGGCTTACCACACATTGGCCCTCCGGCTCAATATACTACCACAGCACTGGAGATTCTAGCTCACCGCCTAGGAAATCATCCTCGTGCTTTAGGCACCTTAACTACTACCCGGTACAACGAATGTTTTGCTAGTCTTAAGATGTATTCTAAATATAGTTATTATGACAATCGGCATTTCACACGGTGCTAAGTATCACCGGTCTTATGTTCTAGGGGCACCGCCCGTGCACACTTGCACACTAGGTCTTATTACCTCGGACCTCCGCCCGTCTATTTCATCTCGAGCCTTTCCCATTCAAGCGCTCGGACTACTTTCGCTAACTTAGCACTATAGCTAACAACTACTATCTACCTTAACTAGTTTAGTGTTCTAGACCTTTCTAATAGTTCCCGTTCCAATATCAACTACACCGCTTTTCAACACCATAGCAATGACAAACACGTCATCGCTACCCAAAATCATTTTGTTGTCTCATTTTCAAATTTTCACACATTGAAAATTTTCCGTGGTCTCAGTACATTTCACAATCTACACTATACCAAAAAAGTAATAGTGCTATCACATTTATGAACATAATCGCTGCCAACACAAATTCATAAAAATACGTTCACTGTCGAACCAGTTTTAAAAACATTTACTACCGGCACTTATCTTTGAGGGAGATGATTCATTTCACAACATTTTTAACAATTGAGAGCTCACGCCACCATTTCAACCACTTGGTACAAAGTGAGCGCCCTATCCCAATCCCCAAATCCGGCCTCTCGTATCCTCCGGCCTCAAATCGAGTCACCAGGCATCAACGGTACCATCAAACAATGTGGGAGAATCCTCCGCCCCTCCCATAAGAGACCCGAGTGTCCACCACCGTGGAGAGCCCGTCCACGACGCTGCTCCCGGGCCTAACCCCCGCACGTTTGGTGTCCGAACCGGCACATAAAGTAGCGACCCTATCTACCGGTAACTCGGTCCAGCCATAGATAGTCGGGTTACTAGACAAAACATACGCCCAGGCGAAATGTTATGGATTGGGTGCGTTCACCGCCGGTGCGATTTTCATTCTTTCAAACAAAATCCCTCAAAAACTCTTTGTTCAAAAAGAGCTTTTATCAAAGGTCGATGGTTTCAACCATTTTAAAACATCGGCAAGACCCAAGAAACCGTGTACATTTACAACGACTTTCCGGCCTCCCGCTTCTATCTTGCTTTTACCACAACACGGTTGAAAACTTAGTTTCAAACTCTGGGTTCTAACAAAACCCCTTTTATAAGACAACATCATTTCAAAATAACCATCACTGTGGTCTCAAATTCTATTGAAAACATTTCACTCGAAAATCAATTTCAAATATTCACAAGTTCGAAAAATCAATTCCGAAATTTCAAATATAGCAAGTGTATTTGCAAGTTTAAAAATTCAATTTGTAAACCTCACTCAGGGAACCGGAGACAACTAATCTTAGATGGTCATCACAAACTACATGCATCCGACCTCTGTCCTTGGCTACTCAAGTCACTCATTGAATGCTTAATCTATTCTACTTTAATCTTTCAGCTATTCTGGACATTGCCCGCTATCCTCGGGTTTCACGAACTTCTCGGGACACTCTTGTATTTGTTATCTAACAACCGTGGGCTTCGCGCCCTATAGACACACTAGTCTCACAGGACTTAGGGATTTTCATCGAACTTGTATATGTCTAACGACCTATGGACACATCGGTCCCAAAGGTCCTACCGCCCACCATGAACGTTTGAGGAGTACACATCACCACTTTATCCTCACGGACATACCCCAATCCCGTGCAGCCTCAACCGCAACCACCGGATCCAACGATCCACGATCATCGCATCCTCCGGCCTCACGTACTCCCGGTCTATCGACTAGAGCCGAGTCTCCAAGCATCGCGACGTTGACCATCATCATGGGCCATACACCCTCCCGATGTGGTAGGAATCATAATTCCCGATTGGTGTATTCATTTTGGTGTGTGCTTTCGTCTCTCAAAAACTCATTCATTTGGAACCATCGATACGGCACCTTTAATATTGATTCGGTACTAGGTATCAACCCAATAGTGAATTCAACTTCCTCTCTTTTGGTGGTAATCCGCCGAGAGCTTCTAGAAACAACTCGGGGAACTTGTTCACAACTAGAATTTCTTCTTGTGCAAGTTCGTTCTTGCTTGGATATCATAGCACAATATATGCTATACAAAGACTAGAGCACCCTATGGCGATATACTTGGATTACGTAAACTTTTCTCTCTAGGGAACCGATTAGATATGGGACTCGCTACAATGTACTTACCTTGAGAATCGATACACGGTAGCTCTACTCTATGGTTCGTTGTGATGGCGGCTTCACTCTACGGTTTGTCGTCACGGTGGCTTCACTCTACAAGTTTTCACTCGCGCTTCACTCAATCCCTCCGATTGGTCAGCACCTCCGGCCGAACCCTCCGTAGGTAGCCCTTTCCGAAACAGATCTCCCCGTATGTAGCCACCTCCGATCACAACTTCCCATAAGTAGTACTTTCTTCAGTTGACCGTCTCTGGATTATAACGAGAACTCAGATCTCTATCAGGTTACTAACCCTTTAGTGGTTTTGTAATTCTACTGTCTCTAGGTCTACTACCCTATCCAGGGTCATTTTATTCATGGACTTTCTAGCTCCAGTCAATAGCCTTATCTCCATTTCCCACTTCTTTGGGGATCTATTAGCTACTAACATCTCTAAGGTTATCGGTTCCACCTCGAAACCATAACCTGTGGTCACTGAGGTTTTAGCTATCGTAGGGTTCCGTTAAGGAACTAACTCTCAGGTATTCACACCTAAGGCAACCTCACTCACATTTTCTCAGGGTTCCTACTCTCGTGCACGGAACCTAGGCAATGCTCAGTCATACATTGACCTAAGCACTGTCTCTGTCTCAAGCCTATTATCACTCCATCTTTTCTTATAGTATCCCAAAGGATTACTATGTTTCACACCGCAAGGTATTCAGGTCTTTGTTTGAAGGATATCAAATTCTTATGCTATATCCCAGGGGTTAAGAATCCTGAGATTTCTCTCGCTTAAGCACGCTTAATTTCACAACGTCTATCGTATCTGGTACTAATATCAGTACACATACCACTGCATACCAACCACTCTCATAGGTGCTAGTACGGCATAACCGCCTCCCCGAAATACCGGGTACTTTCCCCTTTTTATCTAACAAATCACCACCATCAAGGACTTAGTCAAAAGACCCTCATCCCGAGTCATGCCCCGTTGCACGCATGGTGTCCGGTCTTTGCAAGGCGGGGATTTTCCTCTCGGGGTAACTTAGTAAGTTACTTTTTTTCTACAAGGAAACTAAATCAATAGTCACTGTCTACAGGAAAACCTAAGCAGTACCAAATTCTCTGTAACGATTGCCTTGAAACACTGGGTGGGGATTTAACTCAGACTCCAATTTCTATATCAGAAGTCCTAGAGCTTTGCAATAGAACCCATATTCTATGTTATCTATTATATCTTTGAGTCTCATCTGGCGTGGCCCAGCTCCATATATAAGCTCTGGTTTAGAATGGAAATAAATGCCCAGTACAAACTGGAGATTATCGGAATTATCAGAATTATCAGAATTATCGAAATTATCAGAATTATCAGAATTATCAGAATTATCGGAATTATCGGAATTATCAGAATTATTGGAGCCTAATATCGATGTACGTACAGGGGATGGATACACCATCCCTGGTTTAGAGTGGTGCACCGACGGAGGGTGGTACACGGTTCGGATGGTACACGGTTCGTTGGTATACTGCAAGTAAGGTGGTACTCCGACCTAAGCTTATATCAGTACTCATTTTCAAAACATGCTCTTTTAAAAAGGCGTAGAGCCTAACTCCATTACTCGAACCAAATGGCTAGGTAGGTGTCTATCATGGGAGCCTCACCGTGCTAGGGTGACTGATTGGCTGATCCATATAGACTAGCCCTGCCTTCGGCACCAAAAGGTTCGGAATAACTTAGATAGATCTATGCCAGGACAACTGCTCTGATACCAAAATTGTAACATCCCATTTTCAAAAGCAGTATAAATTTTTTTTTTCATCAGAGTAGAGCGTCGGAGCGATTGAGTAACTGATATTTGTATTCAAAATGCCGTAAGTCTGGCTGATTACAGTAGCGGTAAGTTATACCGAGTGTTTTCGAAGTAAATAACAAAAGTGGAAAGTCTTCTAACGAGTCCCTATGCGTGCGCTTGCCTTTCTCCTCGATCCTCGGTCCTCTTGATCCCGACGCTATGTCAAGAGCCGAGGTTCAATGCCCAATGAACCTCGGGTAACGGTTAACCTCATGCTTATGTGTGACAAAATATGTATGACAGAGATATTCATAACATTACAAAGATCAACCAATACATAGCACACACGGATGTAAGGTTACAACAATACATAAGCACACGAGATGTAATGTCAATCACAACAACAAGACATAGCACACAAACATGCACATCAACCATGTTTGCACTAACCGGTGCCACGACAGCTCCTCGTGTCCTCGCTAGGAAAACTCAACGGCATTACCAAGACTCGTAACCCGTATAAACAAAGCTGAATGTATAAACAGTGAACTAAGACGAGTCTTAGACACGGTGCATGACCCAAGACCAAGTCCCGTCGATGACTCTATGAAATAGTCTATCACATATAAGCATACAATAAACATCAGAGTTAGTGTTACAGTACGCGAACGTACCTTCGTTGACAGAAAACGATGCTTTTTGATAGCAGTACGACAGCGGTACGTGATTACAGATATCCTATAAGGATAATATCATATAATCAAGGCCCAACATCATAATAGGCATTTTAGGTACAAATTACCATTTTGCCCCTAACTCTCCTAATTGACGGAATTTCGCCTGAACTTCGTTACTTTAACTCTAATCTTCCAAAATTTTGACATATCTCCATCTCCAATATATTTTTGAAATAAATATCATATTTATCCCTGAAACATGATATCTAAACTAACTTGGAATATTAAAGATTAATCTAGCATTTCTACTATAACTACCGAAGGAACTACCAAAGCTTAAGACTAGGGACCGAAGAACTTACCCAAAGACTTCGCTACTCCTTTTCCGAGCTCCTCCTTGCTCTCACTTTTCTCTAACCTCTCTCTAGGATTCCTTTGTGAATTGGTGAGTTTGAAGAGAAATGTGAAAGGCTATTTATAGCAAAAGCCAAAGGATCTCATCCCTTGGATCAACCTTTGCATCAACGGTTAAGAAGACGAAGATGTGGCCTCTTGCAAACCATTCACTCTCCTCTCTTCTCTACCACAAATTTGCCCCCACATGTCACCCCATGTCACCAACATGATGTCATCCATGTGCTTTATGAACTTCTACCGATAAAGTCCCCCGTTCGGTGTTCTAATCGCGTAATCTTAGAAAATCACAAAAATCCGGGAACACAGCCTTGAAGTTCTATTCTTCCTCTTTGGAAATATCGAGTTAACTAAATTTTTGATCCCATTAAGGGTATTCCGTAACTGCCGAAGATTCTAAGCCGAACGCCGCATGCGGTTACGGAAATTACTTAACATCAACTTCGACAAAAATTCACCGATTCATAATATGTCCAGTTGTTTTCTACTTAGTTCAAGGATTTCAAGTTATGATTTATTTTCCATTGGTTCTCACTTTTCTTATCTCGCCCTTTGTTTACAAAATATCTTTTCATCGATCCCTTATTCGCCCACGGTTACGGAAATGACTTCCGCTAACACCAACTTCTGGACAAAAATTCACTTGTTTGTAATTTGTCCCCTAAGAAACTTAGTTCATGGTTTTCTAGATAGGATTTAATTTCTATCGGTTCTCATTTATCCAACCTGGTTCTTCCACAAATATCTCTTTTATATTATTATAATAATAATACAAATATCATGATATTTATTATTTATATTATTATTATTTTATTTTTTATTTTTATTTTTATTTTTATTTTTTTTCCGTCCTCTTTTTTTTTTTATTTTTTTTTTTATTTCGTTTTTTCTTTCTTTTCTTTTTTTTTTTTTCTTTTTCCTCTTTTTTTTTTCCTTTCTTTTTCTTGAAAATATCATTCCTCCCTTTTTAATTTTACTTTAATTATCTTTAAAAATTCTCCCTATTGGTTCTTTTGTCCAAGCTTAGATAATTAGCCATTAATTACCTAACTAATCACTTTCTAATTGTTGATAATTTTCTTAATTAAGATTAATCATTATCTCACAACTATTTTACTTACATTGGTATTTTATGCTTCATGTAAAATATTAAAAATCATGGGGCAACTTATGCTCCCCAAAATTATATTTAATTTTGCCTCATTATTTTTCAAGGGAAATAATCCCAAAAATTCCTAAAATTAGAGACAACATACTTTCTAATTTTCAATGAATATTTTATTGCCTCTTGGGATTTATCATAATATTTTCAGGGCATTTCATGGCCCATAATTGCATTTAAGGATTTTGACACTTTAATCCCTCTAATTTCATTAGAAATTTCCCTAGACAATAGAATAAGTATCCTACAAGGTTTTAAAACCACATATTCACCTATTTCCAAATATGTATTATTTGCTAAAATATAGTATTCCAGATAGATAATTATCCGGGTATTACATTTCTCCCCCCGTTAAATAAAATTTCGTCCTCGAAATTTGAACATATAAACTCAAAAGGTTATCTAGACCTCCAGTCTATTCCTTCCCTATGCATGCTTACCTAGCACGCATCCTGCTATTCAAAAGTCTCATTTATCTTGTACCCGGGCATAGTACTCAATTACGGGACTCACCGATCCATTCTCACAAGTGCTTGGTTACGCAGGCCTCATTGCCTGACTCATTTAGCCTCTTGGCTTACCACACATTGGCCCTCCGGCTCAATATACTACCACAGCACTGGAGATTCTAGCCTCACCGCCTAGGAAATCATCCTCAGGCTTTAGGCACCTTAACTACTACCTGGTACAACGAATGTTTTGCTAGTCTTAAGATGTATTCTAAATATAGTTATTATGACAATCAGCATTTCACACAGTGCTAAGTATCACTGGTCTTATGTTCTAGGGGCACCGCCCCGTGCACACTTGCACACTAGGTCTTATTACCTCGGGCCTCTGCCCGTCTATTTCATCTGAGCCTTTCCCATTCAAGCGCTCAGACTACTTTCGCTAACTTAGCACTATAGCTAACAACTACTATCTACCTTAACTAGTTTAGTGTTCTAGACCTTTCTAATAGTTCCTGTTCCAATATCAACTACACCGCTTTTCAACACCATAGCAATGACAAACACGTCATCGCTACCCAAAATCATTTTGTTGTCTCATTTTCAAATTTTCACACATTGAAAATTTTCCGTGGTCTCGCACATTTCACAATCTACACTATACCAAAAAAGTAATAGTGCTATCACATTTATGAACATAATCGCTGCCAACACAAATTCATAAAAATACGTTCACCTTTGTCGAACCGGTTTTAAAAACATTTACTACTAAAGGCACTTATCTTTGAGGGAGATGATTCATTTCACAACATTTTTAACAATTGAGAGCTCACGCCACCATTTCAACCACTTGGTACGGTGAGCGCCCTATCCCAATCCCCAAATCCGGCCTCTGTATCCCTCGGCCTCAAATCGAGTCACCAGGCATCAACGGTACCATCAAACAATGTGGGAGAATCCTCCGCCCCTCCCATAAGAGACCCGTGTCCACCACCGTGGAGAGCCCGATCCACGATCGCTGCTCCCGTGGCCTAACCCCCGCACGTTTGGTGTCCGAACGGCACATAAAGTAGCGACCCTATCTACCGGTAACTCGGTCCGGCCATAGATAGTCGGTTCTACTAGACAAAACATACGCCCAGGCGAAATGTTATGGATTGGGTGCGTTCACTGGTGCGATTTTCATTCTTTCAAACAAAATCCCTAAAAAACTCTTTGTTCAAAAAGAGCTTTTATCAAAGGTCAGCGGTTTCAACCATTTTAAAACATCTCGGCAAGACCCAAAGCGTGTACATTTACAACGGCTTAAACTCCCGGTCCCAAATCTTGCTTTTACCACAACACGGTTGAAAACTCGGTTTCAAGCTCGGGTTCTAACAAAACCCCTTTTATAAGACAACATCATTTCAAAGTAACCATCACCGTGGTCTCAAATTCTATTGAAAACATTTCACTCGAAAATCAATTTCAAATATTCACAAGTTCGAAAAATCAATTCCGAAATTTCAAATATAGCGGGTGTATTTGCAAGTTTAAAAATTCAATTTGTAAACCTCACTCGGGAACCGCACAACTAATCTTAGATGGTCATCACAAACTACATGCATCCGGACCTCTGTCCTTGGCTACTCAAGTCACTCATTGAATGCTTAATCTAACGCTGTCGGCTACGGAAATTACTTCGGGTGACACCGGAGATTCTAGCCTTACCACCTAGGAAATCATCCTCAGGCCTTAGGCATCTTAATTACTAACATCCCATTTTCAAAAGCAGTATAAATTTTTTTTTTTCATCAGAGTAGAGCGTCGGAGCGATTGAGTAACTGATATTTGTATTCAAAATGCCATAAGTCTGGCTGATTACAGTAGCGGTAAGTTATACCGAGTGTTTTCGAAGTAAATAACAAAAGTGGAAAGTCTTGGCCGAGTCCCTATGCCTCGTCGCTTGCCTTTCTCCTCGATCCTCGGTCCTCCCGACCACGACGCTATGTCAAGAGCCGAGGTTCAATGCCCAATGAACCTCAGGTAACGGTTAACCTCATGCTTATGTGTGACAAAATATGTATGACAGATATTCATAACATTACAGTATCAACCAATACATAGCACACAGCAGATGTAAGGTTACAACAATACATAAGCACACAGCAGATGTAATGTCAATCACAACAACAAGACATAGCACACGACATGCACGATCAACCATGTTTGCACTAACCAATTACCACGACGGCTCCTCGTGTCCTCGCTAGGAAAACTCAACGGCATTACCAAGACCGTAACCCGTATAAACAAAGCTGAATGTATAAACAAAGTGAACTAAGACGAGTCTTAGACACGGTGCATGACCCAAGACCAAGTCCCGTCGATGACTCTATGAAATAGTCTATCACATATAAGCATACAATAAGCATCGAGTTAGTGTTACAGTACGCGAACGTACCTTCGTTGACGGAAAACAATCCTTTTTTACGGTATGACGGTATGTGATTACGATATCCTATAAGGATAATATCATATTATCAAGGCCCAACATCATAATAGGCATTTTAGGTACAAATTACCATTTTGCCCCTAACTCTCCTAATTGACGGAATTTCGCGAACTTCGTTACTTTAACTCTAATCTTCCAAAATTTTGACATATCTCCATCTCCAATATATTTTTGAAATAAATATCATATTTATCCCTGAAACATGATATCTAAACTAACTTGGAATATTAAAGATTAATCTAGCATTTCTACTATAACTACCGAAGGAACTACCAAAGCTTAAGACTAGGGACCGAAGAACTTACCCAGCACTTCGCTACTCCTTTTCGAGCTCCTCCTTGCTCTCACTTTTCTCTAACCTCTCTCTAGGATTCCTTTGTGAATTGGGGAGTTTGAAGAGAAATGTGAAAGGCTATTTATAGCAAAAGCCAAAGGATCTCATCCCTTGGATCAACCTTTGCATCAACGGTTAAGAAGACGAAGATGTGGCCTCTTGCAAACCATTCACTCTCCTCTCTTCTCTACCACAAATTTGCCCCCCACATGTCACCCCATGTCACCAACATGATGTCATCCATGTGCTTTATGAACTTCTACCGATAAAGTCCCCGTTCGGTGTTCTAATCGCGTAATCTTAGAAAATCACAAAAATCCGGAACACAGACCTTGAAGTTCTATTCTTCCTCTTTTGGAAATATCTGAGTTAACTAAATTTTTGATCCCATTAAGGGTATTACGTAACCTGTTAGAAGATTCTAAGCCGAACGCGTCGGTTACGGAAATTACTTCGGAGTAACATCAACTTCGGACAAAAATTCACCGATTCATAATATGTCCAGTTGTTTTCTACTTAGTTCAAGGATTTCAAGTTATGATTTATTTTCCATTGGTTCTCACTTTTCTTATCTCCCTTTGTTTACAAAATATCTTTTCATCGATCCCTTATTCGCCCCGCTTCTACGGAAATGACTTCCGCTAACACCAACTTCTCGGACAAAAATTCACTTGTTTGTAATTTGTCCCGACCTAAGAAACTTAGTTCATGGTTTTCTAGATAGGATTTAATTTCTATCGGTTCTCATTTATCCAACTTGTTCTTCCACAAATATCTCTTTTATATTATTATAATAATAATACAAATATCATGATATTTATTATTTATATTATTATTATTTTATTTTTTATTTTTATTTTTATTTTTATTTTTTTTCCGTCCTCTTTTTTTATTTTTTATTTTATTTCGTTTTTTTTCTTTTTTTTTTCCTTTTTCCTCTTTTTTGTTTTTTCCCTTTCTTTTTCTTGAAAATATCATTCCTCCCTTTTTAATTTTACTTTAATTATCTTTAAAAATTCTCCCTATTGGTTCTTTTGTCCAAGCTTAGATAATTAGCCATTAATTACCTAACTAATCACTTTCTAATTGTTGATAATTTTCTTAATTAAGATTAATCCTTATCTCACAACTATTTTACTTACATTGGTATTTTATGCTTCATGTAAAATATTAAAAATCATGGGGCAACTTAGGGTGTGCATGGTAACGCTCCCAAAATGAGTTTTTTCTTAATTTCGTGCCCCGAACAAAAATGGATGGGAAATGTGTTTGGTAAATCCGGTTTTTTTTTGCTTTCGGGATGAACTGGTTTATTTTTTGTCCTGGGGAATAAAAAAAAGAAGCTAAAAATTTCTCTTCTCTCGTTCTAGGGCACAAAATGAGAATCATTTTTCTCAAGAAAAAAAAAGACTCCTTCCTCTTCGAAGCAAAAATTTACCCTTGCTCACCACCACCCCACCACCACCACCGGCCCACCACCACCAGAGCCACCACCACCACCATCACCGCCGCCCCACCGCTTGCCCCCGCATGTGCCACCACCGCCGCCGCCGCCACATAAATAATTTTTTGGATAAAAAAATTACATAAATAATTTTTGTAGGAATTTTTTTTAAGAATGAAAAAAAAATGTGTTACCAAACGTAATTCGATTCTCGGAGTAAAAATAAAATGGGTTAACAAACGTAATTCTAATTCTTAGAACTCTTTCAAAGCACGAGAATTAGAAAAAAATTGTTTCATCTCGTAAATTGATCTTTGGGCAAAGAATGGTTGCCATGCACACCCTTATGCTCCCCAAAATTATATTTAATTTTGCCTCATTATTTTTCAAGGGAAATAATCCCAAAAATTCCTAAAATTAGAGACAACATACTTTCTAATTTTCAATGAATATTTTATTGCCTCTTGGGATTTATCATAATATTTTCGGGCATTTAATGGCCCATAATTGCATTTAAGGATTTTGACACTTTAATCCCTCTAATTTCATTAGAAATTTCCCTAGACAATAGAATAAGTATCCTACAAGGTTTTAAAACCACATATTCACCTATTTCCAAATATGTATTATTTGCTAAAATATAGTATTCCGATAGATAATTATCCGGTATTACAGTAAGAGCTGAGGTCCAATGCCCATCGGACCTCAGGTAATGGTTAACCTCATGCTCATGTATAACAATATGTGTATGACAGATATTCATGACATTACAGCAGTAATCAATACATAAGCACACAACAGATGCAAGATTAACATATCCACAATACATAAGCACACAACAGATGCAAGATTAACATATCCACAGTACATAGCACACAGCACATGCACAGTCACCCATGGAGGTATTTATAGGCTTAAATCTTGGGGAATGACTGAAAAAAAAAATCATTATTTTATTGATTAACTATCTATGCAAAGATTTGTCTATTGATGGAGCTATGGAGTTAGTTATTAACTCGCGAGTTTAAGCAAACTTTTGACAATAATGTAAATTTGTAAGAGTTTATTTTTATCATGAAATCGGTATTAATAGTGTATTATTAAATAATTTAAATAAAAAAAACAACAACGAGTTTGATTTAAATATATTGTAAATCAAGATAATTGAAATCAAATCTTTCAACATTCGTAATTTGTTATATTTAATAAAAAAACTTATAGAAAATTCATATATAAAGCCGTTAAGCATGATCAAACCGAAAATGTTAACACAAGTTTAAAAGCGAGTTAACATATTTTTGTAAGTTAGAAATATATAAATGATAAACTCAATGTACAAACTCATGAGTTTACAATTGCCAAAAATTAACTTGCAACTTGATTCGATTTAGTAAGGTAGGAACATGAAAACAAGAACTCGAAGAGTAAACTTGCGAGTTTGACAACAATGGATAGAGCAAAATAGTGTCATGTGATTCATATAGCTAACCCCACCTAGAGGACAAAGATTTGAAATGCATTCGAATAGTTTTATTAGAAACTTTTGAATATTGATTAATAGTATTTGTAATGCATTCAAATAAATTTTTCCCTTCATATTATATTAATAATGTATTTATATTTTTAATTATTATGATTTATTAGAGATATAATTCTGATATCATAACAAATTACACTATCAATTTAAGTTACGATTTTTTTCTATAGCAAACTTGTTTTCTTTAGTAAGATTTTTCAAACAAATTTGTTACCTTAGAACTTATACATTGAAAAATATTTCACCTTGATTAAGCCTTCAATCATGGGATTTCATAAACGGATAAATCAGAAGTTTGAAGAATGAAATTTTCAAAATAAAGTATTCTGTGATTCTGTCCCTGTGTCTCCTGGAAACATGTCGACATTATTCACTTTTCCTTTTTTTTTTTTTATATATAACTTACTTTTTCTTATTAGCTAAAAGAAACTGGTTCCGTAACTACCGATGACTTAGATAGAAGAATTGTAAAGGGAGTATAATTCAAAAGTTTCTAGTGTGATTAAATTAAGAAACCGGATTATTAACATTTAGTATATAATTAATTACTTTGGCTTGATTATGGGACTATCTCTCCATGGAAATGGCTTAAGATCAATGGAAGCAACCATATAAAACATTAACAAAAAAAAAAAAAAGAGTTAAAAGGGGATGACTAGAAAACAAAGCTCGTGGAACAAATAAGCTTTTGGTTGAAGTGGTAAGAAGTCTTACCCCGTAAGGAGGAGAACACAAGTTTGAATTGCAAAAAGCGCACTTGCTAGAGGAGGTGATAACCCTTTTTCCCTCTAAGCCTCGAGAACACAAGTTTGAATTGTTTTGGGCACCATGGGAACTATATCAAATTCATCTGACACACAACTATTATGGGGTGATGATTCCTCTACTTCATCCAGACCTTTCATAAATTGATCCTCCCTAAAAACCACATCTCTATTTCTAAAACTCTTTTTACTTGTAGGATCATACAACCTGTAACCAAGCTCGACTACTATACCCAAGGTAGATACATTTTTAAGTCTTCATATCAAGCTTTATTCTCTCATCTTTAGGAACATGAACAAAAGCTTTACAACCAAACACACACAAGTGATTATAAGAAACACTCTTACCATACCAAATTTTATTTGGCACCTCAAACTTCAAAGCAGCACATGGTGAGTGATTAACAACACGAGCTACAATATTCAAATTAGCTTCAGCCCAAAAGAATTCTGGCAATCCAGCATGTGAAAGCATACATCTAACTCTTTTAACTAGCTGGTTATATGATGTAAAAACTTTGTAACAGTTATATGATGTGCACAAAATATAAAGTTTAAGGGTTATATGATGTACACAAAATATAAAGTTTAAGGGGATATATAATTAATGGTTGGAGGTTGTATGCACAAACTTAAAAGTTTATGGTGGTTTATCATTGAGTTTTAAATATTAAGGGAGTTATTTATAGATGATTCAAAGTTCAGGGAGTTTTGTATAATTTACAACTTTAATCTTTTTTTAACCTTATTTTCAGCTTTAACCTTCATTCGCAACGCAATGTGGTCAATCTTTGCGGCTTAAAATCATCCGTTAATATCATTAGCCAAAGTTGTTTTTCCAATACAATGTCATATGCATCAATCTTCGGAGTTCGGACAACCTTTTTTCTGCTGTCAACTCAGTATTTGACAAAAGCTTCTTGAGGATTGTTGGTGAAAATACTTTCAAAATAGAAATATCACTAAAATAAGAATCTGTGTTATCAATATGCATAATCTGTAAACATACGATAGTACTGTACTAAGAAGAAAACCAGTAAAAACTCACAAGACTGCCGAATATGGAATGAACTATGAAGAAATCCGGACCCAACTTTCGTTGTGTCCTTAAGACAATTTTGCTCCCTCTATATGGATGTCCAAGGATGATGAGCAATTGTCTCCCAAGATAGAGCGGATTATTCGTCTTCAGAAAGATGGCTCTCTCAATCTGAAGCCCAAGCGAATCCAACGAGTCTGCTTTCAGAATCACACAAACTATGTCTACAAAATGTAATATGCAGAGAGGAATGTTTGAGATTAATTTTAGATCTAGTTTTTCTATATCTAGGATTTTCAATCTTTGATTTTCTGTCACTAGCACATCCTATTTATAGATGAAGGAAATTGATCAGATGGACACCCGTTGGCGAACCGACACGACTGTGGCGAACTGACGCGACCGGCGATGGTGAACCATTGGGACTTCTTATTCATAACCTATGGGATTTAGATCCTAAAATCCAACAATCCCCCACATGGATAAGAAGTTAGTCCATCACGACCAAATGCAAATGATCATGTATGCAAAGTGCGATTCCTCTACGAGCAACAACTGCATCGAGAAAGGTAGGGTTACCTTTGAACCTTCTCTAGTAAAAACCTATCGGATATCTTGGTCAATCGGTGACGCTTGTGTCTTGAACCATCGACCTTTTAGTGTATACCAAGACAATAGGAGTTACACAATTGCTCCTCTAGCATCGTTGGTTCTCATCTTGTCCATTTTGGCCCTGGACACCGCCTGGTTCTGTGAGTGTTCTAGAGAATCAGCCGTTTTAAATTCTCATAGAAGCGGCCCGCACTTCACACTCACATAGGTGATTCCTTGTGATGTAAGTCCACATACATCATCTGAACACGTTAGATTAAGAAACCATTAAAAGCTTAAAAGCTTACCCTTATCTATATGCACTGTCTTGTCTAGGAATGAGTGAGAGTTTAAATCTCCACAGTGTTAACAGTCGATTAAGACTTAGTTGTCTCTTTGAACCTAGTTCGTGGGACTCCACTCTCCTAGGTAGAGTTACTACGATAATCAACAATGTATCGGCCTTAAACTCATTCCTTTGGACAAATTTCTAACTAACTCTCTAAGAATCCCTTTAGTCAATGGATCCGCTGTATTCTCTTTTGATTTCACCTAATCAATTGAGATGATTCCATTCGAGAGTAGTTGTCTAACGGTGTCATGTCTATGACCTGTATGTCTAAACTTGCCGTTGTACATGACATTCTTGGCCCTACCAATAGCTGCTTGACTATTAATATCACAGTGTATACACACTGCCGGTACCGGTTTTGGCCAACTAAGAATGTTTTCAAGAAAATTATGAAGCCACTCGGCTTCCTCACCAGCTTTATCTAAAGCAATGAATTTTGCTTCTATAGTTGATCTTGCAATGCACTGCTTGGATGACTTCCAAGGCACAACACCCCCACCAAGGGTGAATACATATCCACTTGTGGATCTTGTATCATTAGAGCTGGTGATTCATTTTGCATCATAATACCCTTTTATAACTGCAAGGTACTTTTCATAATGCAAAGCAAAGTTTTGAGTTTGCTTTAAGTAACCCAAAACTCTTATCATAGCTCTCCAATGAAGCTCATTTGGATTACTTGTAAAGCGACTCAACATGCTTACTGCATAAGCAATATCAGGTCTAGTGCAGTTCATAACATACATAAGACTGCCTAGCACTTGAGCATACTCTTTTTGTTTTTCAGCTTCGCCAGTATTTCTCGACAGACAAAGACTAGAGTCAATAGGGTTCGTCACAAGAGCTATGTTTAAACTCTTGAATTTCTCAACAATTTTAGCAATATAGATGTTCTTGTGATAAAGCCAACCCAACAGATGTTCTATGGATTTCAATTCCCAAAAAGAACATCTGCTAGACCATATCTTTCATGTCGAACTTACTGGTATGCAAATACTTAGTAGCTTTAATCATTTGATTATTACTACCTGTTATCAATATGTCATTTACATAAAGACCTACTATGGCAAAATCGTTTTCAGTATTCCGAATATAGACACACTTGTCACATCCATTAATACTAAAGTCATTTGATAACATAACTTCATCGAATTTCGCATGCCATTGTTTTGGGGCTTGCTTTAGTCCATAACGGGATTTTATCAAGCAATCGACAAACTTTACGTCCTTATCCCGAGACAACAAAACGCTCGAGTTGTTCTAGATATATCTCTTTCTCTAATTCACTATTCAAGAAGGCTTTCTTAACATCCATTTGATGTAATTCCAACCTATTCAAAGTTGCTAACGTGAGTAACATCGGAATGGATGTAATTCTTGTAATAGGTGAATAGGTATCAAAGTAATTTAGGCCTTCACGTTGTTTGTAGTCTTTTACTACCAGCCTAACTTTGTACTTATCAATAGTGTCATCTGTTTTCATCTTCCTTTTGAAGACCCACTTAGTTCCTAGAGGCTTATTGCCAAGAGGAAGGTCAACCAATTCCCAGGTGTGGTTTGACAGAACGGATTCAACTTCACTATTCATAGCCTTTTTCCAGAATGGTGCTTTGGGAGAGCCCATAGCCTCTCCATGTGTTCGAGGCTCATTTTCCAACAAATAGGTCAGAAAATCAAGACCAAAGGATATTATGGTCATTTGTCTTGCACTACGTCTAGGTTTCTCCTCTACAGGATTATCACTTGTCGTAGTATCCTACGGTAGCACAGTACTGTTATCATTATTACCACTTGCTTCACTTCCCCTATTGTACGGAAATACATTCTCAAAGAACGTAGTGTCCCTTAACTCAATAACCATATTAACCGGGATAACGATACATCGGACCCAAAACCGATATGCACTATTGTCAAGTGCATAGCCAATAAACATATAGTCCATTGTCTTAGGTTTGACTCTCAACCTTTTGGGTTTAGAAATCGCAACCTTAGCCAAGCACCCCACACTTTCAAATATTTCAAGGAAGCTTTCTTTCCTTTCCATATTTTGTACGGTATGCTTTTGTATCCTTTTGTGGGGCACTCTATTAATTAGAAAAAATAGTCATTAAAAATGACTTTCCCCCACAAATTCTGTGGTAAACTAGACGTAATCAACATTTCTTACAATATGCAATATTCAACCATAACGATACTACAAAGATTTCACATAATTTGCTAGTGATGCATACCCCAACTAGAAATTTTAAAACTTCCAACATTTATGTTCAATAATTAGAAAGGCAAATAATCAACCTATGTGTTGATCCATAAACACCTTATTATAACAAACTTTAATAATATCATAGCATCAAGATTATCGGTAATCAAACATCATCATAATATTTGGAATTAAAATAATTCATACAGATATGGCTACTTTGGTGACTAACAAATCAACCATACTCTTACCACATAGTATTTGGAATAATTAACAAATAATTGACCATTTTGGTGATTAATAAATCCACCACACTTAATTCCAAAATTTAAATATTTAGCATTTATATAATTGCTATTCACAATATTTAAAAAAAATAAAATCATAGCCACAAAATCATTCATGATTATAAAATTAAGGCTATAGTTGCATTTCTACCAATACATGAAGCCATGCATGCGTACACCACGAGAAATAAAAATACTATGAAAAATTAGAGCACATTTATCTCTACTTTAGATAAATGATTAAATTTTTCATATCACTGTTATATGCTTATCACACAAAATATTTGATAATTCAATAATCATGAATTCATGGAATTTTATAAAAAAAAATTCCTGGGGAAAAATCATAAAATTTTAACCATGAATAAACTAGCACGCAACATGCAATCTGAAGCTTAGAAGATTTTATTTGTCCATAAATCAAATATGCCTAACCCCCTCACCAAATTCTGCAGGTTTTTTTTTTCCTTTTCTGGGATCTGCTAAAAGAAAGCAGTCCTACCCAACATGTGAGCCCCAAACCAAATTTGTAATTAAATTCAGCAAACCCAGAAAAAACGAACAATTAAGCAGTTTTGGTCGCCCCAAAACACTAGCTAGCCCAAACAAAACCGGTCCCGGCCCAACAAATGAGCCCCACGTCAAATATACTTTAAATAATATATCGGCCCACATTCAATCAAATAGGCGCCTTTAGCCCGGTGGTAAGGCGTCTCATTCCAATATAAGAGAATGTCGGTTTGACCCCCCGCCCGGTGCGTTTTTTTCAAATATTTTTCTTTTGAAAAGCGCGCTCCACCATAAAAGGTCCCGGAGGTTTCGAACATAGGGCGTGTGAGTGCTTCTAAACCCGAAGGGTGGCGTCCTTCCGGTTGCGCTTACGTTGTTTCATTGAAAGGAGGTGACTCCAAGATATAAAAAGACGTTGTTTCGATTGGGGTACCATATTCATTAATATCAAACAAATTAATTAAATCCTTAAATGAGACTAAATTCCCTTCCATTCTAATTAATTAAATTAGAATTTTTCCAAGTACATATTAACATCCTAAAATTTAGGACTTATAATAAATCTCATCATTTAGCCATTAAATTAAATATATTTAATTTTTGTAACTTGAAGCATGTAGTCAAATAATATCCATGTGATATCCAATAAAATCTCCCGATAAAATATTATATTCACATTATGAATCAAATCCTCATTAAAATAAGGAGAGATAGTAGGAGATATATTAACTACCCTATCATACAAATTTAATATATTTATTAACTAAAGATAATCAAATTTTTTCAACGGATGTAAATTCACCGTGCAAGTAATCAATATATAAATAATTAAATAACATATTGATTTCTATGGGCACATCTATACTGAAACGTCGGCACATTAAAAACTACACCCGCATTATTTTAAATTTTTAATACCGTTTCATTTAAACAATCACGCATCCTACCAGACACATTATTATTATTATTTAAATAATATAGGCTCAAAACTTGAAAGGAGGCGCCCCTTTTTTTTAATTTATTTAAACAAAATAAAAAATCAAAACAAAGGTGTTTTCCATAAAACACATTAGACCGCTCGGAAGAAACGACTTGTCTGTTCTGAAACAAAAGGGCACGTCGGTTTTGTTCATCTTCAACCTCCAAACCGGGTCACACAAACCCGTGTGGATCCGTCTCAAAAGAAGACTTTCCCGATAGAAAAACAAATTTCCATCCAATGTTTCTATATTATAGTAATTTCTTAGCCTAAAACATATACACTTATATATTTTATTGTAGAAATAAATATTCACATAACAGATTCAAAAGGAATATGTTTCCTAAAAATAAGCCAAGGAAATTAGAATATTTAAACAATTTGCATATATATATATATACATATATTGCACATCAATCATATATATAAGTAATTTTCAAACGCATGAAAATTACTTTTAATAATTCATATATGCAAATCAGAAACAAGTCGACATATACACACCCATAGAAATCATATCATAATATTGAAGTTTCAAACTTACGCATATATAATCCATAAAAATCATAATTTTAGAAACTTTAATTTTCCAAAATCAAATAACACAGATTCACAAAATTGTCTTAAGATTGTTGGTGAAAATACTTTCAAAATAGAAATATCACTAAAATAAGAATCTGTGTTATCAATATGCATAATCTGTAAACATACGATAGTACTGTACTAAGAAGAAAACCAGTAAAAACTCACAAGACTATAGAATATGGAATGAACTATGAAGAAATCCGGGCCCAACTTTCGTTGTGTCCTTAAGACAATTTTGCTCCCTCTATATGGATGCCCAAGGATGATGAGCAATTGTCTCCCAGGATAGAGCGGATTATTCGTCTTCAGAAAGATGGCTCTCTCAATCTGAAGCCCAAGCGAATCCAACGAGTCGCTTTCGAATCACAAAAACTATGTCTACAAATTGTAATATGCGAGAGGAATGTTTGAGATTAATTTTAGATCTAGTTTTTCTATATCTAGGATTTTCAATCTTTGATTTTCTCACTAGCACATCCTATTTATAGATGAAGGAAATTGATCGATGGACACCCGTTGGCGAACCGACGCGATCGTGGCGAACCGACGCGACCGGCGATGGTGAACCATTGGGACTTCTTATTCATAACCTATGGGATTTAGATCCTAAAATCCAACAAGGTTCGTTTCATTCGTTTGAATATTGTAACACTTCTCTGTGTACTTTCTGCGCACTCATTTAATCAAAACTGGGCCTAGCTATTCTTGTTCTTTAATTTCTTTATCTTTGTTTTTTTGTTTTTGTTTTTGACATTTTCCCCTTAATTTTCATGTGCTCACCTCCACCTTTTTTTTCTATATATGTTGGAATATATTTCCCCACAATGCACACATAATTAGGTTATTTAGTTCTCTCATGCTTTAGTTGGATGAGAAGTGAAAATGGAGGGACATCCGAAGGGATAAGAAATAAAAGTGAAGAAAATAAGGCCAGGTTTTATCTCTTTGGTGAAAGCATTTAATATTTGCAAAAACAAGAATATTAAAACTTATTTAATAAAAAAATTTTTTTCAAAATAAAAAACTCAAAACAATTTTATATGTTTTCTTTAGTTTTTCTGTTTTGTTATTTTTACTCCTTGCCCCTTTACTCGGGGTCACGTGCACTCTCCACTCTATTCCTTGTGCTCACCTTCTCAGTTGCTCGCCTTTATCTACATTGTCTCTCAATTTTCTGACGCTATTTGTCACCCTGTAGTCTCCTCCCTATCTCTCACCTTCTATCAGTTCTTTGAGTTCATTTTTTAAAAAAAATTGTTCCCGACAAGTTTTATATTTGTTTAATGTAACTGTTTAAGACAACCACCCATACATATGCTTTTTATTTTTTTCCCCAAAGCTTGTTTTAAAAAAAAATTTATAAAACAATTCTAAAAATGTAAAAACAAAACAAAACCAAACCACCTAAGTTTTCTCTTCTTATATTTGGAAGGATACGAAAACCATATATAAAAGAAAGTGATTAATTTCACCACCTAATCACGTTACAATGATGAGTTAAGGGTGTGTTTGGGATCACATATGGAGGCTCAACATGCTTGTCAAAAGCCAAAAGCCAATTTTCAGCCAAAAGAAAGTGATTAATTTCACCACCTAATCACGTTACAATGATGAGTTAAGGGTGCTTTTCACATTTGGAAAATTTGTCAATGTTGCTTGTTTTCCATTATACAGAATCACAATTATTTCGGAAATATTATTTAATTACCTGAGGACGGTCATTCATCACTAAATGTGGATCAATCAAACAATAAATTAATTGTACTGCTATTTTTTAGAACCAAGACATTGTATTAGTCTAGATTATGCTATAATCATCTTCGTAATGAAGAACGTCAGCAGATTTGTAAGTGGAATGATCCGTGAACTTTTTTTTTTTTAAAAAAAAAAGAAGTTAAATAATTAAACTCTAAATAAAGAACTTGCATGCCTTATCTTTTAAAAATAAAACATTATTTTCCATGGAAAGCAAAATCAACGGAAGAAAATTTTAAATCAACGTTAAACAAAGAGATTAGATTTAACATTTTTATAAAGTTAAATTATACATAACACCTGAACTTTTGACTATGTACAAATAATCTCCTTAACCTTTAAAAATTTATAATAAATCCTTAAACTCTTAAATTAGATAGGGAAAAAAGGAAAAAAATACCACTTGGATTTCAAAATCCCAAAGGATTTTCTACTAAAATGAGTTGTCAATTGCTATACTCTTATAGTCAATAATACCACTTGAATTTCAAAGTCCCAAAATATTTCATAGTAAAATGAGTTGTCAATTAGGCAACAAGACTCGTTTGGGATTCATTTTCTTGTATTTTTCCTAATTAGATAACTCTGATACCATTAATTTTGTATGTCATTTATGTGTACACACCTTAAAATTTATGGGTTATTTACATATTAATAAAAGTTTGATGGGTTATATGCACACAAAAATAAATTTTAAGGGTGTATATAATTAATATTTCGTGACTGTTCGTCTGCACAAACTTAAGAACTTGGAGTGGTTTATTTTGAAATTTTATAAGTTAAGGTGTCATTTATATGTGGTTGAAAGTTTAAAGGAGTTTGTGTAATTTAACCTTTTCCAAAATAATATATTTTAAAAAGTTAATCTTTGCTTGCAATACGGCCACTTGGGAAATCTGATTCCTAATTCATAAGGAGGCATGTGAAGTTCTGGGTCCCTCAGTTTATTTTGTCACTATTATATATATCATATATTCACATGTACTTAAATGTATGATTATAATACTTGAAAACGACATTTGAAACCTGTTAGTGACCAATTCCGTGAATCAATCAATATAAGACTAAGTAAATGCCCTTATTATTTTAAAATACCAACCAGTTTTCAGAAATTATATTTTTGTGCCTTTCACAACTCCCAATTGAAACAAGTTTATATCATATGAGTGAAAAACTCTCATAATAAATTTTTAAACTTAGGACAAGTCTTCTAAGAGAACAAGCACAAAAATATACTGAACCAACTGTAACACCCCAAATTCCTTATTACTTATTATGTCCATTGACATGTAGTATTAGGAATAACAACAGAGTTAACGGTGTTAATAGATCAGAGTAAAGCATAATGGAGAGCATGCATTAATGTTCAAACGATGAGTAACTGATAACATATGCTGAGACATATGTTGGTTACATTAAAACTCCCAAATGAATATTCATGTGATACAATCATACAGACTCAAATCCTGCTCTAACAAGACCTGAAGCCATGAATCAAACTCAGTTATTCAAATAAGTTGGCCAAGTTAGTATGAATCTAGTGGGAGTCCCCCCTCTTTCACAGTAGCTAATTATTAAAACCACTTCGACCCATCCTTCCTTAGATACCAATGGTATGAATAGGCTTTATCAGATTCATTGCCAGTAACTATGCGCTAATAAATGTCATCAGACTATTGTCTCAACCGGAGCCTCTTCACCTGCTCTGTCCATATTACCTCTTCAGATACAAATTCCTTTATGAACCTTTAGTCAGGTATGAGATTCAATTGGATTGAGTCTCAAGTAATAGTTAACCTCATATGCAAAGTATAAACAATATATGATAAACAATCACAACAACATACATTCAGCAAACACATCGATACCCGACTACAATGCCCTACAGCACATGTATCGTTACTAGCACTCACTAGTGCCTTGTGACTCAGTCACGAGTTCCTCAGCGCTAGGAAAACAAGCATGCAACATTATCATATCAATACAGGCCAACTGAATGTAAACACAAATGACCCCAAGACCTAGTCTTGTTCACGAGCCCACAATTTATGATTCAAGCAATAATATCAAAGTCATACAAGACATAGGAAAGTTATAGTTATAGTATGCAAACGTACTTGACTTCCACGTAATAAGAATATGCCCGTCCTTTGAATCTGACCTTGGACTTCTCGGGTATCCTATTACATTATCATCGGATTATCTCCTTTTCCACTTTTTATATGATATTATAATTAATATCATATTTCTTGGAATAATATCATAAAGAGTTACTTTAATCTCTTTTTACCTTTTTACCCTTAGTGGATTGGTTATTCCATTTTTACCCTTACTTTTCCTTAAAAACGAAATTCTAAATTTTGTGGCAGATTTTATAGCAACTTTGAAACATCATAATTAAATGTACAATATATATATATACACATTTAGGATATTATATACACATGAGCGTGTGTGTGTGTGTGTGTGTGTATACATATGTATATATATACATATGTGTGTGTGTGTGTATATATTCTTTTTTTTTTTTTTACATAGACTCATCTTACAACATTTTTACTGGGAGCAGTTTGCTGTAGCAATATGTGCCTTTTTCTCTCTTACCTATTTATCTATTATTGTCACAACAATGTGTATAAGGCTCAAAGGGGGCAAATGGAGAATGAAGTTTATGGTTTGTGTATGGGAATGGGGGATGAAATATGAATGCCCTTATTATACGCATTACTATTCAGATGCAAGATAGTTTTAATTAGAGAAATAAGAAAAATTAAAGATCATACATGGGTTAGCTAACATGCTCACTGAAATAGAAAGAATTTAGGCTTAAACAAATCCTTCCAAAATGGGGTTACTCTCTATTCTTCCTTACCCTCACTCTATCGTGCACAGAATTATCCAGTACCATCAATTTCCCAAGCCTATACGGTTCAATTCCCTTCAAGCCATTATGCTATGTACATTCATATAGATAATCATTCTATTCTATTGGTCTCTGTTTGTGCTTTGTCATGCATCATAATTTCAAAGAAAAAAATTTCCAGGTTGTGAAAAAACTAAATTAGGGGTGTTTCGAGCACATTAGTCATCGATTATTACGCATTATGCAAATAACTCCTT
Organism: Acacia acuminata; assembly: GCA_019022655.1. NCBI lineage: Eukaryota > Viridiplantae > Streptophyta > Magnoliopsida > Fabales > Fabaceae > Acacia > Acacia acuminata. Next base: position 959,658 of record JAFJYI010000272.1, on the reverse strand, counting down.
CCCCCACACTTAAATGGTGTAACATTGAGGCAAGGAACCGAAGGGAAGGGTATGGCAGGGAATGTATCGCAAGAGGTATTAAGTCATAAGAGGTCACCAAGTAACATAAAATTGACATTTTTTTAGGCCCTTACTGCTAGTCAGTGAGGGATCATACCAACAAAGTTCAGCAAAAACATGAAAGGAAAAACAACAGGAAGGTCGCAAAATATGATAGGGGTGATCAAAAGGTACCAAAATTTGGACAGGAGTATAGCATCTGGTACTCAGACTTTGCCGCCTGTTGTCCTAGGAGAGTCAGATCCACTGTCTTCCTTTGTATCTATCGATCCTGTGAGTGTTCCCTCGACCTCCTAAGGGCACTTGCTTCCTCGATACTTTTGGGAACTTGCGGGTTCTTGAAGGGAAGGGCCGACGGCCTTACCATTCATGTTGAAGATTTCCTCAAGGAATGTCAGCATTGGTGTGTATTTGGGGACATTGGTCTTAAGGGTGGCGGAGAGGCTATGATTTCGTTTGGTGAGACATTACCACAACATCTGCTGTTGAGAAGCAATGTGGTCATTAGGTGTTGCAGAGTGGTGACTTGGTTGGTTATGTCGGCAATATTGGCAATCAAGGAATGGAAGGCCGAGGCTGGAATCGCTTATGCTGATGTCCTTGCAGATGCTCCCGCTGATAGATAGGCTGAGGTGTTATCTGTGGTAGCCTGAGACACCATGTACTGAGATTTTTTGCCTAAAATTCACTGCACAATCGGCAATGAGATAGGATGTAGGAGGTTGGCCCTTTCTTCACTGGCATCGAAAAGAACTTCTACATTGTGGCATAGCTCAGTGATCGGGTAGGGAACGAGAGGCTCCCCATAATGGTCTTTAGGGTTGCGAAGAGTTCTCGGTATATGAGGGCATCAACATCAGCTGGTTTACTCTCCAATAGGCAATATAGCATTAAAGCACACTCCCTGGAAATTGTCTGGGTGTGTAGCATGGGCAGGACTCGGAAGTGGAGAAAGTAAAACCAGACATGGGCTTTAGGGAGGAAACGGCTGCATTTCAGATTGTACGAGCCCTCCTTGGTGGCTTGCTACTTGATGCCCGATGCACATAGTCGGGCAGCTACCCAGGTGAGGACTTTAAGGTTGTCTCCTTGTTAGAGAAGGTTGTGATACTCGTTGTCAATAGGGTGTAAGTCATAGACCTTGCAGATAGCACTCGGGTTGCAGGGCACAGATTTGCCCTAGACGTTGAAGAAGTAAGGGGAACCCCCAGATAGTTGGAGCCGAACTGAAAGACAAGGGGAGTGACAACCTCTATAGGATGGAGGCAAAATCTTCCCTAGCCATGCTAACGGACAATCCCCGTAACACATTTAAGGTAGGCATCCTGTTCAAACTTCTTAGCATCGAATCCTCGCTCGAGGGTTAGAGTTTTCTTTACCTTTAGGGTTTTGTAGTGTGATTCAGCTTCTCTGCTAGCGAATGTTAGATTGACTGTAGCATTGGTGGGTGCTTTCTGGCTAGCCCCTTTAGTACGAGTCATTGTTGAAAGTTAAGGTTTGGTGTACTACTAGAAAAACATAAAATAGAAACGAAAAAATGTTCCATCTTAAATTGAATATTTTGTGACGGAAAATATAGATCCGATGCAAAAAAATGCTTTTTACGACGGAACACGGTTTCCATCGCAAAACGGCGTCTGTTTGATGCCGTTTTGCGACGGAACGAGTTTTTGTCACAAAATGGCATCCATTTGATGTTGTTTTGCAACGGAAACGATGTTCTATTGCAAAACAAAGGAGCCCTTTTTGTGACGAAAGTTGTTTCTATCACAAAACAGATGACGTTTTGCGACGGAACGGATTCACTTAAATTTGCAACCGATCTGATTTCCATCGCAAATTGGATTCATCTTCTTCCCTATCAGATCTGTAAATTCCATTTCAATTCCGATGCTCCACTCATCTCCTCCTCCCTCCCATTGACGCCTACGCTGCTTCCCCCGTTCAGATTGAATTGGCGTTTGGGAATTGTGGCCGGACTAACCATTAGATGCGCTGAAAGGCTATTGCTTCAACAATGTCTACTGTAGTGTGTGGAAGTAAGAGATATTTCTTTGAAGAACTTTCTCTGTCACCTCCAGTATCTAAGAAGCTTCGTTGTTCACCCTCAAGCCCGCCTGTTTGTTTATTGGCTCCGAGCTTCATCGATTAGCTTCATGCTGTATTCACTCACATGGATGACCAGGTATTTTTCAAGTAAAGAAAATGAACTAAAGATGGAAATTCTTTATGTAGTAGCTTTCCAATAAAGGTTAGGAAGCTATAATTCATAGCAGCTCAACCTAGCCATAGACATTTAGGAATAGGATAGAATAATTTAGCATATTTTTTCAGGGCTTTTTTAAACACACACGAAAATAGAGCCATGCAAAAGTGACCACAGCCACATGCATTTTTCAACTTCGTTAGTGTAGTTAATGTTATGAGTTATGATTTAATAATTATTAGTTTGAGTAGTGATATTAATGACTTGACTGATACATCTGAATTCTGATAATTATTATGTTTGAATAGCTAAATTACAGGTCAAATGTTGTGTACAAGTTAATGTGGAGACATGTATGGTTGATATCTGCATATTAATGTTAAATCAAAAGTTAGTAGTCTTCAGTCTTAAATGGATCTTAGGATGAAATGAACTGAGTTAAATTGTGCAGTAGTAGAAACTTTTCTTTTCCATTTCTTTTACTTGCTATTTACTATATGTACAAACTAGTGTTATTCAATTGTTTCCAAAATAACGACTCACAAATATGGAACTGAGTTGAATAAGTTGTCTTTTGAGAAGTTTGCTTTTAATATGAATTCTCATTATGAAGCAATATGAAACCATCCTTTCTTAGTTTCCAAGTATTCTTTGCTGCAAGCATGGTTTTTAACATTTCTTCCTACTTAAGTTGGATCAACTTTTAGATTGGTGTCCACCATCCAACATGATTTTCTATCTTTGGTTGAGTGTGCATTTATTTGAATAATTTTACTGATTGAAAAGAAGATTGTTGTAGGCAGTGTTCAATTTTTCTGTTCTATATTTCTTAAATGAAAATTAGGGACTGCAAATGGTTTAGTGCTTTAATATCCTTCCTTTGAAATCTTTTTGGTTGCTCAATGGATGAAATTGTGTGTATGTTTATGAGCACTTATGTTTTGGTGCTATTTTTATTTTAATTTTAGCACAACTAGTCATGTTTTCCTATGTATTGCTTGAAGTCTGATGAACAAGTATATTTTTCATGGTTTGTGAGTAAGGTGATTTGTTATTGATTTTGGTGTATTGATGTCTATGTTCATATACTTTTTTTTTCATATTTTTTTTGGTGCTGCACCAGCCTGTTCTAGGCAACGTACATTCAATATTATGAAATGCTTTACCGTGTAATTTACTGTTCTGTTATATTTAACGGGTCTATACGCACATACAATCCGCTAAGAAACTATAGCTTAGCTTAAAAGAACAGAGGTTCAAGTATGATGTTACTTCTTCATGATTTCTTGCTATCACCATATGCTTCAACTTTTTTTAAATGACATTTAGCATCTCTAATTGATGAGGCATTGATCACTTCTGGAAAACTTGTAGTTAAAGTGAAAGATGATTTTGATGCTCCTGCTTCTGAGAGTAAGACAGCTTTGAACAACCTTCCTGCCGATGGAGCTGAGTGGGTTGACCTTTTTGTGAGAGAAATAGCTGGTGATGCTAAAGCCCGTGCTGCTAGAATTCTAGAGGTTCTAGAAAAATCAAACCGTGAATGTACTCATCTGGAGGCAACTCATGTTAGCCAAAAGGTATAGTTCATGCAATAATAATAAATGATACCTGCACATACCATTAGAATCTAGGAATTTGTTTTGATACAACTGATAATGTTTACAACCTCCTATCCACCTAAAGATTCATGCTGATAATCATGCTTTGATCTCTTGATTGTGGTTAAATAGATTCCATCTTTACATATGTGGGGGCTTGAATGCTCTATGTTTTGTGTGTTACGATTATGTGCCCCTTTCTAGTTTTCAAGCATATATGTGAAAACAACATTGTATTGCGGGTGAAGGAGGGGTTTGCTAATTATGCTCATCTGCTTAAGCATTTTTTTTTTAGGATGATCTTCTGTAGTAGGCATGCCAATTATATTGAGGGCGTTAGTGCCCAATAATCCTTGGCCAATAATGTTTGGATGTCAAGAGAATATGTGGTGTTTGCTAAATTGAATAGGAGGTAGGATATAATGCTTAGACATGCATTTTCCATGAAGCTTTGTAGAAATAGGTTTGTTTATTTGTTGAACTTCCAGGTTTTAGCTTGCACATAGATTTTGTGCTTTGCACACAGTTGACTTCTATGCATGTCTATACACATTAGTGAAATGTTTTATGAATGGTAACTTAATTTCTCATTCTTTATGTTTGGTTGGGCTTGTATAATGATTGTTTTAAGTTTTCATTTTCAAGAAAATTTGGTTTTGAAGGAGAAAATAGGGGGGCTGAATAAGGAGAATAATATTCTCAAACATGCAGTGAAAATCCAACATGAATGACTTGTTGATTAATTGTTTTTGTCCATATTGTTTGCAACATCATTATTTACATTTTGCTTTCTCTATGTAAACTCTTTATGATTGTTACTATATATTTTTATGATCGCAGGTCAAAGGGCGTTGTGACGTGGTTATATATGAGATAAGCTTATGACTTAATCCATGCAGTTTTTTCATAGTAGGTCGGTCTAGCACCTTGTACTCTTACAAGTGCCTATGACTTTGATTCGTATCTCCATACCTCATCAAAGTCATATTGGTCTTATTTCATCTTCGCTCCCACGTAAATGACCGACCAGGGACATTTAGGATACTGTTATCACTATAAACATGCAAATGAAATGATAACTAAATGGAGAATACTTTAAATGACATTAACATTTAAGGCATAATTTCCAACAGACTCCCACTTGCACTAGGTGCAATCATTAGTTACTCTAACTCTCATTGTCCTAACATGACACTCATGTTTTGCTTGTGCAAGCAGCTTAGTAAGAGGATCAGCAACATTGTCTTCTCCTGGTACTTTACATACTTTTATATCATCTCTATCATTGATTTCTTTGATAATATGAAATCGCCTGAGTATATGTTTGGTCCTTTGATGAGGCCTAGGCTCCTTGGTTTGCGCAATAGCCCCACTATTGTCACAGAACAAGTCTATTGGATTTGAGATGGTAGGAACAACCCCAAGTTCAGTGATGAACTTTCTGATCCAAATGGCTTCCTTAGCTGCATCTGATGCTGCTATATACTCAGCTTCTGTTGCAAAATCAGCTACAGTGCTTTACTTAGAGCTCTTCTAACTTACTGCATCACCATTCAAAAGGAATACATATCCAGATTGCGATCTTAGATCATCTTGGTTAGTTTGGAAACTCACATCTGTGTAACTAGTTACACAGAGCTCATCTTCCAATCCATCATATACTAAGAATAAGTCTTTAGTCCTTCTTAAGTACTTTAGGATATTCTTGATAGCAGTCTAGTGACCCTCACCGGGATCTTGTTGATATCTACTGGTCATACTTAAGGCAAATGAGACATCTGGTCGAGTACATAACATGGCATACATGATAGATCCAATGGCGAAGGCATATGGAATCTTACTCATGTGGCCTCTTTGACCTTGTGTACTAGGACACAGACCCTTACTGAGATGGATGCTATGAGACATGGGCATGTAATCCCTTTTAAAATCATGCATACTGAATCTGTCCAGTATCTTATCTATGTGTGTGCTCTGACTTAGGCCTATTAGCCTCTTGGATCTATCCCTATAGATCCTGATCCTTAGGATGTGAGTGGCTTCGCCTAAATTCCTAACCAAGACTTGACACTTTGCAAGGTAGGAATGTCATTCCCTATGAGTAGGATGTCATCTACATAAAACACTAGAAATACAATTGTGCTCCCACTAACCTTCTTGTAAACACAAGGTTTATCGATGTTTTGAATGAATCCAAACTCTTTGACTACTTCATCAAAACGTTAATTCTAGCCTTGAGATGCTTGCTTCAATCCATAAATGGATCTTTTAAGCTTACATGTTTTACTAGAGTCCTCTGGACGCACAAAGCCCTCAGGTTGTGTCATGTACACATCCTCAAGGAGCTTTTCGTTAAGGAAGGCTGTTTTGACGTCCATTTGCCATATTTCATAGTCATAATATGATGCAATGACAATAAGATTCTGATTGATTTGACAATTGCAACTGGTAAAAAAGTTTCATCATAGTCCACACCATCAGTTTGAGTGAATCCTTTTGCAACCAGTTATGCCTTGAAGACATTTACTTTGCCATCCATGTCAGTTTTCTCCTTGAAAACTCACTTGCACCCAATGGTTTTTACACCTTCAGGGGGATCGACTAAGGTCCATACCTTATTGTTATACATGGATTGCATTTCAGACTTCATGGCATTAAGCCATCTTTTGAAGTTTGGTCCCACCACGGCTTTGTTAGCTCTTGTATTTTGATGATTACAATTTCTAAGCTATTGAATTAAAGTAATCCTATTATTTCAATTTGACAAAAAAACCTTATTCACCTCAGGGTCAAATCACAATTTACCACGAATTAAAATGCAATATAGTGCAAACAACTCGGGATCGTTCTCTTATCAAGGAGCCTTTTATTTTGAATTTCCTAGGTTAAACTAAATGCTATAATCATGGTTAGAAAAAGGGGTTTTTAAATTGGTTTTCTTTAAACTAAAATCAATGAAAATGTAAAGAAACTATTCCTATTCTTTTTGGTATTTTTGGAAAATTAATGAAGAATGATTTGGATTTAAAAGGGATTAATTATGGATGCTCTTGGTAATGAAGGAAATAGCTATCATCGCTCAAAAGTATGGGAGTCTAAGTTTCATTAAGTCCTAATAAGAAAAACCTCAAGATACCACTTGAGTCCAATATTCCCAATTAATAGAAGCTCCTACTACCGTAGCTAACTACTATTACTTGAGATATTGTTAAAAACCACTTAATGTACATTTGAAATTGGAATAATGCAATATGAGTCTTCTTTAATTTGTGTGCTAACCAGCCCCTCAAGGATACAAATCAATCACATTAATTAGACAATACCACGCTAATCAACATAACTTCATTGCAACCACAAAGAAATTCAAACGTTTATAATCTTCAAACCACAATATCCAATCTCAATTACAAATATCAAACTAACAAAGTTAATTACCATTAATCTTAGTTCCAGAATAATGTATCAAAATTTAATAAATTTAAACACATGATTCTAGACTAATAGGATGATAGATAAACTCCCCTATGTAGGCACATGTGAGCTCAAGCCATCTCTGATTCATCACCAAGAGCACAAAGTTGCTTAGCCACTCATGAAAACAGCTTCAAGAAAGATGGTCGCTCTCTGATTCAAACACCCAGCCATAAAACACTGATTAAAATGACAATTTGGCACTAATTTCAAGAAGCTTGGGGGCTGAGAAACAAAAGAATCAGTAGCAGGGGAACCACAGTGGTGAAGGTGTGAAGGGTTGAGAAGTCGATGAAGGGAGTGGTGAATGGAGGTGACGGTGGTGAATGGAAGAGCTGAAGGTTGCTGGGAGGATGAAGGAATACATGGATGATCTCAGGTCTGAGTCACGGTGAAGGGACGGTGGCTGTGGAAAATGAAAGAGAACGGTGGTGAAGGTCCATGGTCTGCGTCTGGTTCAGCATGACGATAATGGATGATGAAGGCTTGAAGGTGGTAGACGATGGTGCATGGAAGAGCTTTTTATTTCTGTCCAGTCCGATGAGGGTGGAGTAAATGCTGGGTTCTCAAGTCTGGTTCAGGTCGTGAATGGCGTGAATCCCCTGCTGACGGTGGAGTGGATGCTGGTGGTGGTCGACGATGGAGTGGATGGAGAAAGACGATGAGTGAGGTCGATGGTTTTGGCGATGAAGGTCGAGTCTCTGTCTGCGTCTGAGGCGTGAAGGAGATGATTCCAGGTCAAGCCCCCATGTGAACGCGACGCTGTCTGATTTAATATCCCTCTGGTTCTCCCCTTTGTCGGATCCCCCAGCTCAACCCTTTAATCTGTCGGGTTTCTGATTTAATGTGTCGGGGCTCCACCACTTTTCCAATCCCTCAGCTCCAGCTCTGCGTTTCTTTTAATTCTGTCGGGTCTAGACTCAGCTGGTGTCGGGTCTGTGTTTTGCTGAAGGAGAATACCTAGACCTGGTCAAAACGCAAGTTTTGACCAGGGACTAAAGTGAAAACTTTAAAAGTTCTCCAGAAAGGGACTACACTGAAAAGTTTCAAACTATCTTGGGGTTGAACTGTGATTTTCAACACTTTTAGCATGCAGGGACCTAAATGAAAAGAAGAAAAGTTCTGAAATAGGGACTAAACTGAAACTTTTAAAACTTGAATTTAAATTTCCATTTTCAAATTTAGTCCAATTTCTTCAACTACCCACAATTTAAACTAATTAATCTAACATCAAATATTCTCATAAAAATCAATAATGAAGAGTAATTACATTTTTTTCACAATTTTTCCCTTTTAACCCTAATTTAATATATTTATTTTTAATCTCAATTTATCACAAGAAATACATTTAAAGCTCAATAACTATGAGAAAATACATTAAAAATCCCCATTTAATTACCAAAATTCATGTGAAAATATGGTTCAATCAATACCCGAGCACAAATCATTTGATAAACTGCTAAAAGTGTTTCAGGGTAGGTTGCTCGAGTAAAGCATTTTTCAATGCTCAAGCAATATCGAATGCAAGGCAAAATCAAGTACTTCAGGGAAGGCTTGCTCAAGCAGACTATATAGTCATGCTCGAGCAACATCAGGTTCATGGGAAAACACTCTGGTGTCTTGCTCGAGTGCACTACACAAGACTACCTGAGCATCATTAAGTAATGGCACTATAAATATGTTGGAGTCTTGCTCAAGCAGGAGACTTACCATGCTCAAGCAACATCAACCTGAACAAAGTAATAGAGCAGTCATACTCGAGCAGGGTATGAAAGCATGCTTGAGCACCATGCTCGAGCAAGCATAAAAGGTTGCTCGAGCAGAGTCGAGCAATCTATGTTCTGACCTGTGTATGACTCTTGCTCGAGCAAGGAATAAAAGCATGCTCGAGCACTATGCACGAGCAAGCATAAAGGGGATGCTCGAGCAAAGTCGAGCAGCTTGTTCTCACATCCTTGTATGGCCCTTGCCCAAGCAAACTTTGATAGCTTGCTCGAGCACTAGTGATGGGCATGCTCGAGCATAGGATTTGGCTTGCTCGAGCATCATTGATCATTTTCCTTTTTCAAAGTATTTCAAAGAGCTTTGCCTGAGCATGATAAAATCATGCTCGAGCATCAGCGACAAAGATCATTTTTCTGATGTGATCAAGAGAAGCTTGCTCGAGCAAGCCTGGAATGTTGCTCAAGCAGAGTCATTCCTGTTCTTAAAATCTCCGACTCCAGAAATCATAAACATGGATTAACAACATATTTGAATAAAGCAAGTCGTGTGTCAGAAGCATTAAATGCAACTACCTAAACCGGTGATAATCTCGGAAACCAATACTCTGATCGAAGTAAAGCTACCACTGATATTCCGACTGCGCATTAAATGCTATTTCATAATGGGAAAAACAAAAGGAACGAAGAGAATGTTGTCACTTCCATACCACTGAGATTATTCAAATAATGAAAGCCTTAATAGAAAATTCCATCTATCTAACGGATACATTCAAGGCTCGCAACGGCTATTCCACAAGCTTCATCAATGGTCATTAATTACATCATCTATAAATAGTCAAAGCATTGAATTCGCCAACAACCGAAATGCTGTGCATTCAATTCATTTTATTGCAAATCACTATTTCAACTGTTTCATTAATATCCTCGGATATTCTCTTGTACTTTAGTGTTCATTTGTAATCTACTCGTGAGGAGTTATCAAACACTTATTTCATTTAGTTGTTTAAAATCTTAAAGGTAATGAACCTTAAGTGAGGGTGTAACAATTACAACTTGTAAGGAGGAGTTGAATCTAAGAAAGAGAGAGGATCATCCTTCGTTTACAGAGTGTGTAATTGTTAGCAAACTTGAAAAGTTAGTTGAAATCCCAAGGTGTGCTTGGGGACTGGATGTAGGTCGAAGAGTCAGACCGAACCAGTATAAATCACCTTGTGTCTCGTCTTGTCTTCTATTATTGCTTAGTCTTATTTGTGTGAAAATAAATTTTTTTAATCACCTACTCACCCCCCTTTAGGTGATATTCCATCTTCAGGCTTCTCGATAGATAGTTGGCTCATTCTACTCAATAAGCAAAACATCACAACTTCTAGTAATCAGAAATCCATATCCCTGAGGTTGTAGCCTTGATCATCAGACCTTCGTGGGCCTTGTGTTACTTGAGTAGGCTTAACAACTTGTTGTGAGTCTTCTCTGTTTTCCATCTATGGTTCTATGTTGTCTTGTGGCTCTCGAACTTGTTTGAGGTACACCTTACTCCCACTAGTTCTTTTAGAGATAAACTCTTTCTCCAAAAAGACACCATTCCGGAAAACAAACACTTTGTGATCGGTAGGATTGTAGACATAGTATCCTTTAGTTTCCTTAGAATACCCCACGAAAAGACATTTTGAGGATCTGGTGATAATTTATCAGAGGCTTGCTGTTTAACGTAAACCTCACATCCCCAAATTTTGAGAAATAACAAATTGGGTTTCTTCCCAGTCCATATCTCATATGGTGTTTTTTCAACTACCTTTGATGGAACACGATTTAGTGTGAACGCAGCTATTTTTAGGGCATGGCCACAAAAGGGCTGTAGAAGATCTATTTGACTCATCATAGATCAAACCATATCTAATAGAGTTCGGTTCCTTCACTCAGAAACACCATTCCATTGAGGTGTTCTTGGAGGAGTAAGTTGTGAGATAATCCCACAACTCCTAAGATGATCAATGAACTCTTGGCTCAAATATTCACCACCCCGATCAAATCGAAGTGCATTAATTGTTTTGCCAAGTTGGTTTTGCACTTCATTTCAGAATGTTTTTGAACATTTCAAAAGATTCTAACTTATGTTTTGTTAGATAGATATGTCCATACCCACTAAAATCGTCTATAAATGTAATGAAGTACATATAACCTCTTCTGGAAAAAGTATTCGTTGGTCCACACACATTAGTATGTATGAGGCCCAATAAATCAGTGGCTCTCTCACTACGCCCAGTAAAAGGTGCCTTTGTCATCTTTCCCAATAAAAAAGACTCACATGTATCAAATGATTCAAAATCAAATGAGTCAGGAAATCCATCTTGATGGAGTTTTGAAATGCATTTCTCATTTATATGGTATAGACGACAGTACCATAGGTAGGTCGGATTTAAATCATTTGACTTGATCCTTTTGATAGTTTATGTCATAGATATGTCCATTCAATTTTCTACTATCCTTGAGATCTTGCACATTTATGCAAATGTGAGAACCACATGCAGTATCTAATACCCATGTTGAGGAAGTAGAAAAGTGAATATCTATGACATAGATACCTGAAGTGATAGCCCTGGTATCCTTCTTGTTCTTTTTAGATCTTCAAGGTAGAGTTTGCGATTCCTCTTCCAATGACCAATTTCATTGCAGAAGAAGCAAACCCCATCCTTCGAAAGTTTTGCCTTCTTGGCTTTCCTTTTGATACCCCTTCATCTCTTAACCATTAAGACAGTGTTTGGCCTCTTTTTAAGGCTCTGCTCAGCTATTTTGAGCATCCCATGCAGTTCAGAAATTGATTCCTCCATGTTGTTCATGTTGCAGTACATGACAAAGTGGTCATAACTTCCTGGGAGTGAGTTCAAGATCACATATGTAGCTACCTCTTGGGACATGGGGAGTCCAAGCCTCTCAAGGTGATCAATGTAACCTTTCATTTTCAACACATGAGGACTAACTGATGCACCTTCAGCCAACTTACAGGAATATAAGGCCTTTGTGGTCTAATACCTCTCTTGCCTAGCTTGTTGCTGGAACATTTCCATAGGATGAACCATCATCTCAGAGGTCTCCACATGTTCCAGATCTCCATCGAGGTCTGAACCCATAGTGGCAGGCATCAAGCATCCTGCATCCATAGTGTCATCCTTATGCTTCATATAAGCATCAGTCTGAGCTCTCGGAGCATTGGCTGTAGGCTCGTCAAGAATGGGTTGATCTAGGAGATACTCCTTTCTTTTGTGTTTAGGATCTATGATTAAGTTCCTGAACAGTTCAAGAAAGTTTGTCTCATCGAGTTCGTCCTTCTCAAGGACTGATCGCATTGATGGTGTTGCAGTAATACTAGTTGATATGATTCTACAATTAAAAGATATGTAAAGTTTAGTTATTAACCTCCCGTTGAAGTAATAACCCTCATTATAATTAGTGGACTAAGATCCATATTTGGCTTAAATTTAAGTCCGCTTTGGCAAGACGCTTAAAATCAAGTTATTTAGGTAGGCAATATATTTTGCCAATTAGATCACATGTAACTCTTAGATCTTTATGGGATTCAATCATCAGATGACCTGGCATGTTTAATCTCATCTAATGCCTTGAGATCCAAAACCGTTTTGATAATCTAAATTAAGTCAAGACAATAATGAATGGTGAGTATCACCATTACCCACGCTTGTCTCACCATGATAACTCAAGTGCATCCACTTTGGTGGAACATACAAATGAGCGATCTAGGTTTTGACAAGTATTCATTGATTGACGGCATTACGACTTAAGATTTTATTTTAGAGGGGATAATCCTATTAATCCTATTTATATGAATGCAATGACAATTGTATCTCATATAAACTCTAGATTAATCATGAGTGATCTAATCAAATCATAATTAAAACTGTGACACAACATGGCCCATCTAACCTAAAATCCTCTCAAGCCAATGAGGGGACTTCTCTAAATAAGAAAAGGAAATACATCAAGAGAAACCTCATTTCAACATACGAGGGGAGTGGGATGAGAAGAGAATGTATATCAAGAATATTTAGAGAAAGGCATAGCACGCAGGCCATATTTAAATATTACAACACTTGTAAATTCTAGAGGCATGTTGTTCACCATACCCAAACAACTTTTGAAAGGTAAATCACAACATCTTAATTCATACAATATGAAATAAACAAAAGGTGTTATGATTAAAATTTATCTCGCGCTACGAACAGTTAGTTACAGCAGTCCCTATGGTGATCCTGGTAAAGACGACGTCCGAACGTGTCTGATTTGAACTTCTGAACGTAGTCGACATCGTCTGGGCATCATGGATGTCTAAGCTTGATCGAGTGTGTACAATGCATCAAAATGTGACAGTCATCTGATCTGGACGATTGAAAAAAACAAAGTTCAAGAACAAAACAATGTTGTCCGTGTTGACCCACGTCCAATCATGATCGACCATTCCGAACATTTCAAAACGCGACCTATGTGCGAACGTGACTGTCGTATCCAGAGTCGTGCGATCTAAATACTTTAGGATAACACGAAATAGCCGTGGCACCCGACTAGCGATTCGTACAAAACCCTAATGTGAACTTATGATTTAAAGCATACAAGATTCTATTTTAAACATACATATATATCATATAATCGCATGTAGAAAACCCAATTTAAACGTTCGGTTAACCTGGCTCTGATACACTGTTGGGATACGTACACGTAGTAGAAGGATTTCATCTATTAAAATTGACGAATCCTATAGAAGAGGATCTATCAACGACTTTCAAATCGGGTAGTAAGAACCATACCTTTGTGAACTCGCGAGTGTCTCGTTCAATTCAAACTTGTGTGTGTCTTACTCGATCAACAGGAGCCGACTTTACGAATCTACTCCCTCTACCGTATTCACACTGAACATTAAAAGAGAATTGCCGTATCCCTCAAAATAACCAAATTCAATAAAAGATTTGTAGTAAGAGAGAACCTGGATCGTTTTCCCAAAGAATTCACAGCAGGTCTGATCAAAATAACAGCAAAACAAAAATAGTAAAAATGGGGTGTTTTTAGTTCAAACAGATTTAAAATGAAATTGAAAGAAACATAATGAAATATTTAGAAGCAGATTAAAATCGATCAACCCAACATTTAGATTCCAGAGACTTCCATCATTGAACAAAATATAAAGGACCCACGTTTGGCTCTGGACGAACCAAGATCTCTGCATTCGCCCAGAAAATCCCTCGACTAGACGATTGCCTAGAATACGTCCGAACAGCGACGTCCCACTGTGCGATCGCACAGCAAAACTTAAAACCTAGTTCGAACTCAGTCCTTGGTATAAACCAAACCGAATATTAAATCAATATTCTAACTATTTCCAGAAATTGAATCCGATTAGAGGAAAATAGAAACGAGTTAAACTATCGAATAAGCACAAGTTCTCTGGACGAATCATGGAATCCTCACGTTGGGTTAACCACAGAAGTTTAGCCAAGCATGACTAAGCAAAACGCAGAAGAAAAGATGAAGAAGAATGTGAAGAACATTGTAGAGAAAATTAAACTTACGTCTTTCAATCCAAAACCTGTCTAAAAACGTGAGTGAGAATATTTTGGCGGCTGACCTAACTAAATAAAACCTAGCTGCCATGCCAAAACGAAATAGGCCCTACTATTGGCCCAAAACAAAAATAGGAAATCTCTAATAAATGATCTTTATTACAAAATTCGAGCAGAATAAAAATCCAAAAAATGGGTCTGTATTTAGCTCCAATTTCATCCGTCTTTTTGTCCAAATCAGCCTTCCGAGTCTTCATAACAATTGTAGCTCTCTGAATCTTCTAAAAAAGGAAAGAAGAATCAGGCTAATCGGATATCTAGATCAAAATTTATGGCAAAAATACTAAATCACTATAAATCTTGAATTTAATCATAAAGAATGAATCAAATCCAATTAAAAGCTCAAAGCCCAATTAAGTAACAAAATCCATGATTTATTAGTCAAACCTTCCTAAATTTATTCACCAAGAGATACAAATAAGTGTAATAATATTCAATTATCAAATTCCCCCACACTCATCTTTTTGCACTCCTGAGCAAAATTCAAAGAAAAAGACTAAAATGAAAAACTCTTCCTTTCTAACAATTGCTAACAATGCAAAAATTTAACAAGGGACACAAAGCTTCAAAAGACCAATCAATCAAGACCAAAATCCTTTCATCTCCAATTACAAATCCTGGCAATCTCAATCAATGATGTAAATCACACAAGATGGTCTCTCAAAGGATGCCCTCAATCAATCTCTCAGTGTATAGGGTCAATAAGTGTATCGCTCAAATTCTACTCAAGAAATTTGTTCTACCATAGGCTTGCTCAGTTTCTACTTCTCCACTACTTATAACGCATGCAAGCAAAAATCAAGAGAGCTTGTTATTGAAGGTTGTAATGGGGCTAGGGTATAGGTGTGAATAAGTATGGATATGATAGACTAAGCACCCAAAAAATTCAAAGAACATTAGTTAATAATAGCAAATCACCTCAATATCATTTCTTTTTATTTCTCCTTCTTTACATTGCTTCCTTCCTCTCTCTCTCTCTCTTTCTTTTCTTTTTTGTACTTTTTTTTCTTTTTCTCTTTTTTGTACTTTTTTTTTGGGTATAGAATCATAATGACCAACATTAATGCCAAATGATGAATGGCACAAAATCAAAATCAAATACTCCCCCCACACTTTAAATGTTGCACACCTGGGCAACCCCCACACTGAAACACAAAACCAAGGTGAAACCAATGCTCATTAAATTTTCAAGGTGCGGAATAAAATGGTTTTACGCTTAGGCTTGTAATGTGGCTTAGAAAAAAAAATGAGTCAAGAAGGAAAAAAGGGAATATAATGTAAGGGGCAGGCTATTTGGCCAAAGTGGGAAAATGAAAGAAAGAAAACAAGCTTCCATCATACTTATGCACGTAAGTGAAAAATTTAGCTTCAAAAAGAAAAGGAGCAAGTTCTAGAGAACACAAATCATGAGCAGATGCTCACATGATAGAAAGAATGGTAAAAGATGAATTCCATTCATGCAAGCCCAAAATCTCACAAGGTCAACACTAACTTAGGCAATCGACAACATCAAATCAACTACTAAGACATGTAATAGTAGAGTGAAGAATTGCAGACTCAACAGAATGATCCAAGAAAACCAGAATGTCCGAGTTCAGAATATGTAGCAATCATAGAAAGAGAGAATGTATTTATTTTCAAAAAGCAAAGCGGGAAAAAGGAAAACAAATAGAAGAAAGAGGGAGAAGGAAGAAGAATACTCCCCAAGGTGTTTATGGAGGGTAAGTGGCATCAATGAGGAGGATCTCTACTCCCTCAGGCTTCTGCTGGGATCCCTAATGAAATTACTTGAGGCGATGCCCATTGAGCTTAAAGGTTTGTCCTGTGGGTGGATCACATAGCTCAACAGCACCAAATGGAAAAATGTTAGTGATCACAAAAGGGTCATCCCATCTAGATCGGAGCTTACCAGGCATAAACTTCAAACGGGAGTTAAACATAAGAACTTTCTGGCGCACAAAAATTCTTTCCTTAGGATATGCTTATCATGGAACGCCTTAGTCTTTTCCTTGTACAACCGGGAACTCTCATAAGCATCCAATCTAAGCTCATCTAACTCTTGCAACTATAGCTTCCGCTCCATCCCAAACTTAGCCAAGTCCATGTTACACTGCTTAATGGGCCAATAGGCTTGATGTTCCAACTCAACCGGAAGATGACATGCCTTACCAAAGACAAGCCGATAAGGAGACATCCCAATCGGAGTCTTGTAGGCGGTGCGATATGCCCACAAAGCATCATCTAATCGCTTAGTCCTATGTTTTTGGGTAGAGTTAACAGTCTTCTGAAGGGTTTGCTTAATCTCTCTATTTAAGACCTCAGCTTGACCGTTGGTCTGAGGATGGTATGCTGTGGAGACCTTGTGAAGCACTCCATACTTGTGTAGCAAGACATCCATGCTTCGATTGCAAAAATGAGAACTCTGGTCACTGATAATGGCTCTAGGAATACCAAACCTGTAGAAAATGTTAGACCTAACAAAATCCACCACTACAGAAGAATCATTAGTCCGGGTGGCTTTCGCCTCAACCCATTTCGAGACACAATCGACAGCCAACAGTATGTAAGTATAACCATGAGAAACAAGAAATGGGCCCATAAAATCAATACCCCAAACATCAAATATCTCACAAAACAATATAGGGTTCTGGGGCATCTCATGCCTACGGGAAATACTCCCGGCCCTTTGACAATTATCACATGACTTACAAAACAAGTGGGAATCACGAAACAAGGAAGGCTAACATAGTCCAATGTCTAACACTTTCCTAGCAGTTCTTTGGGGTCCAAAGTGACCACCACAGTGTAAGCATGAGCAAAATGCAATATAAAGTGAAACTCATGATCAGGCACACATCTCCTAACTACTTGGTCACTACAGAATTTCCATAGATAAGGGTCATCCCAAAAATAATATTTAGACTCACTCTTCAATTTAAGGGTTTGGGCCCTAGTGGAATCGAGAGGCAAAACACCAGCTACCAAGTAGTTAACCAGATCAGCATACCATGGAAACTTACCTTGCATATAATTAATTTGGCACCGTGGCCAATAGTACTCTTGTTTACCATGGTCCAAATTCCGGAAGTGGACTCTCGTTAGAGAATAGACTTGATGATTTGACCTCTCCCCGTGAGGCAAAATGGCAAATTACGACAAAGACAATCTTCCTCCCTTCTCGTATTGGTTACATACTTATCAAGACCAATCGGTTTCGGTGGGAGCTTTTCCAGAAAGCCACAATACCAAATAGAATAATGCCTTCTAACACCTACAATCCTGGTTGGAGAAATCACCCCAATTTCCGTTGGAAATCCATGGAACCAATATCAAGTAAAATTCTGGGAATTACCAATGAGACACAAACATAGACCACAGAATTTCCAATAGCACCGCACCTCCTTTGCCTTTGCTAGCACCATCTCCTCGACCGCCCATATGTGCATCGTAGTAGTAGTGGTAAGGATATGATGAAGCAATTTGTCACCCAATATGCGCCCAACAAAGAACCGACACTTCCATTCGGAGTTTGCAAACACGGGGGCGGTTGGCAACCTCATTGAACCGGCTTGAACCTCGGGGATCCAACACTCTTCCTAAATGTGAGTGCTATCTCCTTCGTTATTTGTGACTTCCACATCGAAAGAGAGTCCTCTAAAAATAAAAAGGCAAAGTACAATTTCCCCATTCCTCTTCCTTTCCCTCAGAGAGCCCAGTGTTGGCGATATACTAGAGATCAACATTCCTCTCTTAGATGCTCGAACAAATTCTCAAGTTTCAAGGAGTTGTGCACCAATAAGAACTGAGTTTGAACTGTAATGTATCAATTCATCCAGTCTACGATGCCTCGCAAGTGCAAGGATCCATTTTCTATCCCTTGCTATTTTGGTAACTATAGATTTGATGATTGCATGCTAGATTTAGGTGCTTATTAATGTCATGCCCGTGATCTATTTATAAATCTTGGTCTTGGTCCTTACGTCTAGATCATCCTTGGGGTTTAGTTGAGGATGTATTAGTCAAGGTTAATGAACTAATATTTCGCTGATTTTTACATCTTAGATATGGAGGATGAGTCTCCCGGTAGTAGATCACCTATCATTCTAGGGAGGCCTTTCATGAAAACAAATAGGACTAAGATAGATGTGCATTACAGTGCTCTTTCCATGGAGTTTGGTGATATATCCTGAGACATCCTAGTTGATGTGATTGATGATGCATGATGTTATTGTTGATTGGTGTCACAAATTTGGCCATTCTACATTACACATCCTTTGATTGATTTTGATGAGCTTAACTCGATTTTGATAGTTTGAATGTTAACATTGAGCCGCATGTACTACCAATGTGGTTTCGTGCATTTCGAATGACATCGAGTTGTTGCAACAACCACCCAAGCTTCTTCCCTCCACCGAGCAACCACCCAAGCTTGGAAATCCCTTCCGATCACCCGAAGTATGCATTTCGGAGGTGGATGAACAGCTGATCATTGTGGCAAATAATCTTCTTCCCGACCAAGAAGAGAAGCGAAGATTGAGCCAAGAAAGCCATTGGGTGGACATTAGCCGATATTGTTGGCAAATGTGTATGCATCGCATTCTATCGGGAAGAGGACTCTAAACCTAGGTGAGGCAACCCCGTAGACGCCTTAATCCTCTTATCCTGATGTGGGTGAAGAGGAGGTCACTAAGCTTACGCAAGCTGGTATCATGTATCCCATTTCGACCCCTGGCCCTGTGGGTTCTTAAGAAATGCACCGTAGCTAATCGAAGAATGAGCTCATTCCTACTCGAAATAACCAAGCCACTCGCAGGATCATTACCTCTCTACCTTTCATTGATCGAGATGTTAGAGCGATTGGCGGCAAGTCCCATCATGGCTACTCCTGATACTTCCAATCCATATTGCTCCCGAGATCAAGAGAAGACGACCTTCACATGCCCCTTTGGAACATATGCCTACACACATCTCCTAACTACTTGGTCACTATTCTTCTTTCTTTCTCCTCTTTCTTCTATTTGTTTTCAAGTAGTTAACCAGATCAAAGATACCATGGAAACTTACCTTGCGGTACCGTAGAAGCTGCTCATCGGGGAAATCATCCCGAATAGAAGAGGGGTGAGAGGGAGAATGGGTGATGCGACTTAAGTGGTCAGCTACCCAATTTTGTGCTCCACTTCTGTCTCGAATCTCAACATCGAACTCTTAGAGTAATAACATCCACCGGATGTGTCGTGGCTTAGCATCTCCTTTTTAAAAGAAACTTCAAAGCAGCATGGTCAGAGAAAACAATTACTCTACTAGCTAGCAGATATGACCTAAACTTATCAAAGGCAAATACAATAGCCAACAACTCCTTTTCAGTAGTGGTATAATTAGATTGGGCAAGATCCAAAGTCTTGGAGGCATATGCAATGACATGAGATGCTTTGTCGGCCCGCTGTGCCAATGTAGCACCAATCGCATAGTTGGAAGCATCACACATCAACTCGAAGGGGAGGCACCAATCAGGGGGCTGAATCACTGGAGCTGTAGTCAGGCAACGCTTCAAGTGATCGAAGGCCGCCTTGCACTCGTTATCAAATACAAAGTCAGTGTCCTTATGTAGAAGGTTGGATAAGGGTCGAGCAGTCTTGCTGAAATCTCGAATGAAACACCGATAGAAACCTGTATGACCAAGAAAAGAGCGAACTTCCCACACAGATGCGGGGTAAGGCAAAGCAGTAATGACATCTATCTTAGTGGGGTCTACCTCAATCCCTTTCCTAGACACTATGTGTCCCAAGACTATACCCGACTTAACCATGAAGTGACACTTCTCATAATTCAGCACAAGATTAGACTCAATGCACCTATGCAAGACTCTAGACAAATCAGCTAAGCATGCATCAAAATTAGACCCATATACAGTGAAATCATCCATAAAAACCTTCATACAGTCCTCTAGGAACTCAAAGAAAATACTTACCATACAACGCTGAAAGGTGCCAGGTGCATTGCAAAGGCCAAAAGGCATCCTTCTGTAAGCATATGTCCCAAAAGGGCATGTAAAGGTCGTCTTCTCCTGATCCTCAGGAAAAATATGGATCTGGAAGTATCCGGAGTAGCCATCCAAGAAGCAGTAGTGAGACTTACCAGCCAATCGCTTTAACATCTGATCAATGAATGGTAGAGGGTAATGATCCTTACGAGTGGCTTGGTTGAGTCTCCTATAATCAATGCAAACTCTCCAACTATTCTGAACTCAAGTAGGAATGAGCTCATTCTTCTGATTGGCTACCATAGTGACTCCGGATTTCTTAGGAACCACCTGGACCGGGCTAACCCACTGGCTATTAGAAATGGGATAGATGATACCAGCTTACAGAAGCTTAGTGACCTCCTTCTTCACCACATCAAGGATAAGAGGATTAAGGCGTCTCTGGGGCTACCTCATCGGCTTAGAGTCCTCTTCCAACAGAATTCGATGCATACACATGGAAGGGCTAATGCCAACGATGTCAGCTAATGTCCACCCAATGGCTTTCTTGTTCGCCCTCAATAAGCTTAGAGCTTCTCTTCTTGGTTAGAAGAAGATTATTTGCCACAATGATCGCAACCGTTCATCCACCTCCCGAAAATGCATACTTCGGGTGATCCGGAAGGGATTTCAACTCAAGCTTGGGTGGTTGCTCAGTGGAAGGAAGAAGCTTGGGTAGTTGTTGCAACAACTCTGATGTCATCACACTAGAAATGCCCGAAACCACATTCAAAGAAATAGAAGAACCGTGTTTATACAGCTCAATGTTAACATCGAATCAAGCTCATCAAAATCGAGTTAAGCTCATCAAAATCGGAACTGGATGCACATTAGGATCGGGATGAAGCTCAAACTCGAATCAATATCGAATCCACATGTAATGTAGAATCACCAAGCAAGTCGAATCACCAAATAATGCAAAGATTAAGCAAATCGGTGCAAACAGAGCACCATTCATTATCGACATACACAAATGGGAGAATCACTCTCAAATGCAAAATCGGGATAATCAAGACACCAATTAGCAATAACATCATCCATAAGCATCATCAATCACATCAATGCGAAAAACGAGAATGTTCTTCCCTAGGATGTTTCATGGCATCAAAGATATTGAAATTCACGAGAAATATCACCAAACTCCATGGAAAGAGTACCGGAAATGCACATCTATCTTAGTCCTAGCTTTGTTTTCATGAAAGGCCTCCTAGAATGATAGGTGACCTACTACGGGAGACTCATCCTCCATATCTAAGATGTAAAAATCAGCGGGAAATATCAGTTCATTAACTTTGACTAATACATCTTCAACTAAACCGTAAGGATGAACATTACTCCTATTAGCTAATTGAACAACAACACCAGAGGGACGTAAAGGACCAAGACCAAGAGATTTATAAATAGATGCGAGCATGACATTAATAGAAGCACCTAAATCTAGCATGCAATCATCAAATCTATAGTTACCAAAATAGCAAGGGATAGAAAACGTCCCGGATCCTTGCACTTGCGAGGCATTGTAGGGCTTGGATGAGTGCTTGATACATTCTCGGTTCAAACTCACTCATTCACTCCCCTTCGCCGCCTCTTGTTGGTGCACAACTCCTTTAGAAACTTGGCATATTTAGGAATTTGTTTGACTGCATCTAAGAGAGGAATGTTGATCTCTACTATTCTAAATGTCTCAAGTATATCCTTCTCTTGTGCTTTTTCTGCCAACTTCTTGGATTGAACTGCTCTCTGAGGGACAGGAAGAGGAATGGGAATGTCTTCCTCTTCACCTTGCTGCACGGCCTTTTTATTTTTAGAGTCAATCTTCACATTTTCTGACTCTTTTTCTGATGTGGACGTCACATCTGCAGCTTGTTTAGGTTCCTCCAATTGCTCGCCAGACCGTAGTGAGATAGCACTCACATTGCCCTTAGGATTAGGAATTGTCTGTGAAGGAAGAGTGTTGGATCCCTGAGGTTGAAGCTGATTTAGCGACGTTGCCAACTGGCCAATCTGAGTGTGCAAACCCTAAATGGTAGTCTCAGTCTGCTGTCGAAACTGCCTATTTTCGATGGCAAATTGCTTCACCATATCCTCTAGTGAGGAACCACTACTGCTTGCCTGCTGTTGTGCCACCTATGGAGGTGCACATATGGCTGGATGAGGAGGTGGTGCTGGCAAAGGAGGTGCAGATTGCTGCTGGAAACTCTATGGTTTGTACTGTCTCTGCTGGTAATTCCCAGAATTTTGCTTATACTGGTTACTCTGGTTCTGATTTTGATCTTGGTTCCAGCGAAAATTGGGGTGATTTCTCCAACCAGGATTGTAAGTATTGGAGAATGCATTATTCTGCTGGTATTGTGGCTTTCCTGGAAAAACACCCACTGAAGCTACTGACTGGTCTTGATAAGCAGGATCATGCAAGGTAGGGCAAGAGTCAGTAGAATGGTAAGGGTCAAAACAGAACCCACATGAGTACCCAATTGAGGAGGAGAAGATTGTGCTTGTACGTAATCACACGCTAACCGCCTCACCAGAGAGGTCGGATCATCAAGTCTTATTCTCTAATCTCGAGAATCATACTTGGACCGGAGGTGTTTAAACATGGTAAACGGAGTACTATTGGCCCTGGTGCCAAATTGCTGAGAGTTAGCTGCCATCTCGGATATCAACTCTCGGGCATCTTCAGGTGTCTTGTTATGTAGAGCACCACCACTAGAAGCATCCACCAAACCTTTGTCTACTGGTAGCAGACCATCATAGAAATGGGTAATCAAGAGTTGCTCAGTGATCTGGTGGTGTGGACAGCTTGCACATAACCTTTTAAACCTCTCCCAATACTCATGCATAGTCTCCCCATTAACCTGTTTAATGTTGCCAATTTCCTTCTTGATCGCAGTTGCTCTTGAGGCAGGGTAATATTTCTCCATAAATAACCTATGTACATCAGTCCAGCTCCCAATAGATGAGGGCTGAAGGTACAACAACCAATCTTTGGCTCCACCTTCCAATAAGAAAGGAAAAGGTCTCAGCTTGATATGATCTTCATCAATGGCCTGCGGTTTCATTGTGCTGCACACTAGATGGAATTCCTTCAAATGCTTAATGGCACACTCACCTGAAAGACCATGAAACTTAGGCAACAAGTGTATTAGACCAGATTTAAGCTCAAAGTTAGCAGCAAGGGCAGGATATTGGATGCACAAAGGTTGATAATTGATATCAGGTTCATTCAATTCCTTTAAAGTAGGACGCTTTTCCTGTTCTTCTACCATAATTTCTGAGTTAGCAAAATTGCTACTAGAATCTGTGAAAACAACAAGACTATCAGAAGTACTATCAGAAACACAATCAGAAAGATCAACAAAATGGACACAATCAGAATGAAGTTCAATGTCCAATTCAGTGTTAATCCCATGACTTAGCCTAACAACTCTTCTAGCGAAGAATTGTTCTTTTTTTATTTCGGGATCAAATGGCAACAAGTCTTAGGATTGATAGTGCTCCTAGTACTCATGCGATAATCACAAGGCGAGAATTTGGAGAAAATCAGAATTACAAAAATGCCACCAGCCAATTAGAATTACGAAAATGCCACTAAAAGTGGTAAAAAGTAGAAAAACACTAAGACAACACAAAAGCAAAAACCTATGGTAGAAATTGACCAAAACAAGTCCAGAAACACTATCAAATGTTTTTTAAAATTTACTAATCAAACCGATGCAAATTCCCCGGCAACGGCGCCAAATTTTGAAAGAGAATTGCCGTATCCCTCAAAATAACCAAATTCAATAAAAGATTTGCAGTAATAGGGAAGCTGGATCGTTTTCCCAAAGAATTCACAGTGGGTCTGATCAAAATAACAGCAAAACAAAAATAGTAAAAATGGGGGGTTTTTGGTTCAAACAGATTTAAAATGAAATTGAAAGAAACAGAACGAAATATTCAGAAGTAGATTAAAATCGATCAACCCAACGTTTAGATTCCAAAGACTTCCATCATTGAACAAAATATAAAGGACCCATGTTTGGCTCTGGATGAATCGAGATCTCTCGCATTCGCCCGAAAATCCCTCGACTAGACGATCGCCTAGAATATGTCCGAACAAATGACGTCCCACTTGTGCGGTCGCACAAAAAACTTAAAACCTAGTTCAAACTCGGTCCTTGGGATAAACCAAACCGAATATTAAATCTAATATTCGAACTATTTCAAATCGAATCCGATTAGAGGAAAATAGAAACGAGTTAAAGTATCGAATAAGCACAAGTTCTCTGGACGAATCATGGAATCCTCATCTTGGGTTAACCACAGAAGTTTAGCCAAGCATGACTAAGCAAAACGCAGAAGAAAAGATGAAGAAGAATGTGAAGAACATTGTAGAGAAAATTAAACTTCTATCTTTCAATCCAAAACTGTCTAAAACGTGAGTGAGAATATTTTGGTGGCTGACCTAACTAAATAAAACCTAGCTGCCATGCCAAAACGAAGTAGACCCTACTATTGGCCCAAAACAAAAATAGGAAATCTCTAATAAATGATCTTTATTACAAAATTCGAGCAGAATAAAAATCCAGAAAAATGGGTCTGTCTTTAGCTCCAATTTTGTCCATCTTCTTGTCCAAAACAGTCTTCCGAGTCTTCATAACAATTGTAGCTCTCTGAATCATCTAAAAAAGGAAAGAAGAATCAGGCTAATCGGATATCTAGATCAAACGTTATGGCGAAAATACTAAATCACTATAAATCTGGAATTTAATCATAAAGAATGAATCAAATCCAATTAAAAGCTCAAAGCCCAATTAAGTAACAAAATCCATGATTTATTAGTCAAACCTTCCTAAATTTATTCACCAAGAGATACAAATAAGTGTAATAATATTCAGTTATCAAACATCACTCCAACACCGGACGGCGTGCTTGTAATACCCTAAAAATTCTATTTATCATAAATACTATATTTTGATAAATAATACATATTAAATAAAGGTGAGTAGGTGTCTCAAAATTTTAGTAAGCTATTGATTAATTTTGTAGGCAATTTCTCTTGAAATTAAATTAAACCAAGGGCCAATTTTGAAATTATATTTATGGATTTTGAAATATGATATAATTATCATATTAAATCATGGTTCTTATATAACCTAGAGGAGCAAGAAAATGTTATGGAAATACTTAAACAAATTAAAGGAATTTATAAAGATTTATGAGCAATTAAGTTTTCACTAATTAAATAATTGTGTAAATCTTCATAATTAACCAAGGAGTAAATTAAAAAGCAACAATTAGGGAATGTCTTAATTAAAAATCAAGGATCAATTAAAAGACAAGATTAGTTACAAGATAATTAGAGGCAAGCTAAGATCATCAAAAAGGGGGCTAACTAATAAAGAATTAAGCTTGTCTAATTAAGCACTAATTTTCATGGTTAGTTAAAAAATGCAATTAAGAGTTAATTAAACTTAGTTAATTGATCAACAATGACACCTAAGCCTTGATTTTGTCATCAAGATGACATCACAAGAGCACATGTTTTATAGTGAAGGGTTAAGATTAAAACTTCTTGATTAAGTTTAGATCTAATGGTTGAGATTAAGGAAGAGGCAAATGGTGGGGCCCACATTGGGCTTGAGATTGCCATTTTAACCTTGAGATTTTCCCTATAAATAGAGGTCTTGCCTCTCCTCATTCTTCACACCAAATCAAACTCCAAGAGTTGATTTCTAATAGAGTAGAAGCAAGAAGGAGGAAGTAAGCAAGAGGCTTCAAGAGGTAAGCTTGTCTTTAGTTTTTAGTTTCTAGTCTTTAGTTCTATAGTTCTTAGTAGTTCTTAGTATAAATGTTAGTTTAATCTAGGAAATAGGTAAAGTAATTTCCCATAATTGTTTTCAGGCCTTATTGCATCGAAAGATGCCTAACAAGGTGGGAACATGTTGGGAAGTGACTTTTAGGATTAGTAAAACAAGTTAGAGTAAGATAGGAATTGTGGGGTTTTGCTGGGCTGTTGGAGTCAGTCAGTTAGAGGGCATTATTTTATATGTAAATCTATCTTCAAAAATTATGAAATAATTCATGGTTATAGTATACATGTATAGCTTTCCATTCATATAAATTATGTATCAATTAGAGGTCTGTAGAAGGAGATAACAATTCTGGAATCTGGGCTACGTTTTCTGGAAAAAAATCTGGGCAGCGTTGAGAAAACATTAAAATGGGAATGATTCTTGATGTTCTAGGTTCTTGGAATATTTTTTCTTGAAAATATACACGTCAAGGGTCATGAGGAATTTTACAGAACCTCATTTTGATTTTTCTAGAAGTAGCTATGATTTTTCAAAGTTACCAAAAATTCTGCCCAGAAATGCTGAAGTAGCGTTTTTAAGAAAATGTAAGGGCAAGGTTGTAAATAACAAATCCACCAAGGGTAGAAAGGTAAATTAAACCTTTAGATATTATTCTAAGCAATATGATATTTATTAAATATCATAAAATAATCCGACGATAATGTATAGGATATCCGGGAAGTCCGGAGTCAGGTTCAAAGGTCGGGCGTTTGACAATTACCCGGTGAAAGGTACGTTCACGTACTGTAACTTTAACTCTGATGTGTCTTGTATGCATGTATGTGATGGAATGATTCATGAATTGATGGGCAAGACTAGGTCTTGGGTCATGCACTGTGACTTAGGTCACCTGTTTATATACATTCAGCTTTATACGGGTTATAGTCTCGATAATGCCGTTGAGTTTTCCTAGCGCGAGGACACGAGGAGGCATCGTGGCACTGGTTATTGCAAACGTTGCAAACTTTACATGTTCTGTGTGCTATGTATTGTTGTTGTGTTAACATTACATCTGCTGTGTGCTTATGTACTGTTGTAACCTTTCATCTGCTGTGTGCTATGTGTTGGTTAATGTCGTTATGAAGTGAACATCTATCATACACATATTGTTTATACTTTTCACATGAGGTTAACTGTTACCTGAGGTCCGATGGGTATTGGACCTCAAATTTGTCTAAGGTTCAGGAGAGGAACCAGGATCAGAGAAGGCACTGGTAGATGGAGCCGTGAAAAGGCATCGAAGGGAGGAGCCGTGAACAGGCACCGGTCAAAGCAAATGCCAGAAGAAGTTTAACAGAGCCTACCTTATGGCATGAATCTAATAAGGTTACTTCAAACCATTTGGTGTCTAAAAAGGGTTCGTCTTTGTGGTTCAGTCAGTGAGTCACCGTGAATTTGGGGAGACTTCCACTAGACACCGGCCTGGCCAAATTGTTTGATTAACTAAGTTAGGTTCATTGCCCCAAGTCTAGCTACGGCTTGGTTGAAGATTGTATAAAGATTTGTAATTATACAAAGCTCTGTATCGTTGTATCACATGAATATTCCTTCAGGAAATTTTTAATATCAGCATATGTCAGGGCATCAGCGTATGCTCTGGGCATTTTGTATCAGTTACTCATCGTCCAAACGTTAGCGCATGCTCTCCGTTTCTGCATTACTCTGAGTGGTAGCACCTCAAACTCTGTTAAGTTTTCTAAAACTAAGTGTCAACTGACGCATTTTGAAGTATGAAATTTGGGGTGTTACAGTGCTAGCGCCTTCAAGCTTTGCATCTCACATCTCTCCTCTAGGGTTTCTCTTTTGCAGCTTTTCTAATACGTCTTGCAAATTGTCTTGCAAGTTTTTCAAAACCCAATAGGCGTATTATATATTCAAAATTAATCCTTATTAGTCTTGAAATTCGAATTTGGATTAAAATAATATATTAATTAATTCTATTCAATAGATCTAATCTAGACTGGAAGAGTTATGGAGGAATAAGTCACTGGCAAGTTAATAGTTTATGAATTAAGTTGTATTCAGTGATAGTTAACGGATTGAGTTATAGGTGAGGCCAAAATTGAAAAACATAAAGATTAATTTTCTCTTTTGTTTTTAATTTTATGTTCTTAGATTAATTTCGTAAACATGTTTTGAATATGAGCAGAGAAAAAAAAATTGTTCGGATAATTGTTCTAAGAAATCATATTCAAGAAAAGTATAAAAATTTATTGGAAATACCTAACAAATACTTAATTTGAACAAAACCTATTTAAAGATTAATTGTTCTCCGTTTTTGCCTGATTTTATAAAGAAAAAAAAGCCAATTTAAAAAATTAAAACATGTAAAAGTTGTTCTTGTTTTTCATTTTTTTATGTTTTTTTTTAAAAAAAAAAAATCTCTTTTGACACAACAATAAACAATAAACCTTATCCCATTAAGTGCCTATGCCTACACGCACTACAAAAAACATGCAATTATTGACGTACGGAATTTTTCCATTAGTAACACGGAAAAATTCAGTCGGTGAAATCCGTCAAAAAAATACATTTACCCATGAAATTGGTGACAAAATTTTTTCCATCGGTAATTTCTTGCAAAATTTGCAGACTGATTACAGGCGGAATTTACTAACGGAATTGTTCTGTCAGTAAAATTAAATTAATAAAAATGTAAATATTAAATAAAAACTAAAACTAAAATGTAAATATTATTTTTCTATTTTATGAATAAATAATCTATTAATTAATAAAGTTTTCCAATATCACCACTATTTAAAAGTTGTGAACTCAAGGAGTTTTAAGTCTAGTATAAGACCTGCGTGTGAGCAGTGTGTAATTTCTTGATTCCCATCCAATTAAAAAAATGTCATTAACTATGAGAGAGAATATAATATAGATATGAAAATTTTCTATTTAAATATGAATAAAATTGCAAAATCAATTCTATTTTCGGACAAAGTTAATGATTTGACCACATCTTCTTAATTCGGGTGTAGTAGTTACACGAAGATACCTTATAATAGGGACAGGTAGAAGTAATTTGAGACAGCGACTGGATTTTGCAGTTGAATGTTGTTTCTATTTCTAATTTTGTATGGCGATCGATTGGTGAATCATAATTGCATCGTTGTTTTTTGTTTATTTTGCAACGAACTCATCGAATCTTAATTCATTCTCGAATCTCGACCTCAAGAACAGACGCACCTCTTCAAAGTTGACATATATTGTTCATCGTTTTTTAGCTTTCTCTATCCTCTTCCTCTATATATATATGATTCATTCCCATCCCTCTCATAACATAAAATACAACAAAAAATGAGGTCCTCAAATCTCAATCTCTTAGCCATTTTCTTCATCATCTCAACCTTGTCTTGCATTTGCCTTGCCCGAACCACTCCTCAAGACTTCCTTCAAGTTCATAATGAAGCTCGAGCCGAGGTTGGTGTGGGACCTCTCTCCTGGAATAGCACTCTTGCCTCCTATGCCAAGAAGTACGCCAACCTGAGGAGCCAGGACTGCAAACTCGAGCATTCGGATGGGCCATTTGGCGAGAACATTGCCGAGGGCTACAAAGACATGAAGGGCTCCGATGCTGTCAAGTTATGGCTCACCGAGAAGCCAAACTACAATTATGATTCCAATACTTGCGCCAATGATGAGTGCCTTCACTATACTCAGATCGTTTGGCGAGATTCTCATCATCTTGGGTGTGCTAGGGCTAAGTGTCCCAATGACGGGGTGTTCGTTATTTGCAGCTATGATCCACCAGGAAACTTTATTGGCCAAAGACCATATTAATTCGAATACACACACAGAGATTGAACGAACATGTTCATTGTATGTAATGTGAACAACTTCTATATTTATATTTATAGTATATTTTACACGTCCCTCTCAGCTTTATTGTTGGATAATTAAATTCAAATCATGCATATTAGGTGTGATTATTCAACGATGGGGTGCACTGATAAATGGTATCTGAAGTTTCATTTTTTTTTTTTTGCTTAATATAAAAACTAGTTAACCTATTTTCAATTATTATCGTACAATGTAACTTTCCCTTTATGGAAATCCCTTTACTGTATATGTAAGGAAAAACATTTATTTGAGAAACAATGTGGGTTATGTTGAAGTCTTGTATTTAGGATTTAGGATCAAAGTAAATCCCTCGCTAGCTCCTATATATATTTAGGACTAGATAGGGTTCTATTACCCTATACTTCATATGATTATAATATCCCTAACATGAAAACATCTTAAACTATTCATTATTAATTTTCAATTTATTACTTTTTTGTATTTAGTAAAAAAAAAAAAAATGTTCAATTTTTAATTTATTTGATTTTTAAAATTATTTAAAATTTTGATGTGTATATGGGAATGGGGATGAAGGAAGATCCCCTTAATATGTGGTATTTGTAAAGATGTAAATAGGTGCGTTCTTTATTTTTCATTCAATTAATTAATCACACGTTTGACATTAGGGGTTAATTTTATTGGTAATTCATATGTTATGAAATGATTTTATTAACAAATCCACAATTATTAAGGAGCACTTTTTGAAATAAGAAAAAAATAATATAAAGTTGAGTTATTAATCAACAAGCTATGATCCTAGTGAAGGCTATTAAACTTGTTAGTTCTCTATGTGTTTTGATGATAACTGACAATTGTAAACACAAGTTTAAGTTTGTCTTTGGTAAGTTGAAAAACTTACCGTTAAAGGCAAACTCGAGTTTTGACTTGACAGAGAGTGACCCAATTTTAATGAACTAACCAAAACTCAAGTTTTCATAGGAAAACTCGAGTTTTGGTCTTACGAGAGCACTCGAAGTTTTTATCTTGAGACAAACTCGAGTTTTGACTTGCAAACTCGAGTTTGCATTATACGAGACTCTTCAATATTTTCGAAGAAGACAAAACTCCAGTTTCCAATTAGAAACTCGAGTTTTGGTCACACGAAGAATCTCCAACATTTTGAACTTATGCAAACTTCGGTTTGATATGGAAACTCCAGTTTTCGGTTTGCCATGAGTTTTCTAAGTTTTCCAAAGTTTTGAGAAAACTCAAGTTTTGGTTTGGAAACTTGAGTTTACACTTGG
Organism: Acacia acuminata; assembly: GCA_019022655.1. Lineage (NCBI taxonomy): Eukaryota > Viridiplantae > Streptophyta > Magnoliopsida > Fabales > Fabaceae > Acacia > Acacia acuminata. Next base: position 928,029 of record JAFJYI010000272.1, on the reverse strand, counting down.
CGGCGAGAGTTCTCTAGTTTTACTCGAGTTTTGAAAACTCTAGTTTTCATAGAAAACTCCGCTTTTTGACTTGACATAGATTTCTCAAAGTTTTCATACTTAAATGAAAACTCGAGTTTGGTTTTGGAAACTTGAGTTTTGGCCAAGCGAGAGCTTTGCTCTTTTTCAATGTTTTGAAAACTCCGAGTTTAGAATGAAAACTCCAGTTTGATGTTGTGGACTAAAATTCATATTTCATGTTAAGAGTCCAAAACTCGAGTTTGGAAATGGAAAATCGAGTTTCGTTCCTATTCAAAAATATGGTCCAAAGCTCAAATCGTGACGTTCCTCTCTACGGAAAAAGGAAACTCGAGTTTAGTTATGGAAACTCGAGTTTTGCTATTAGTGCACAATGACAAACTCCGGTTTTGCTAAACAAACTCGAGTTTGTGTCGCAGAGTTTGAAACTCAAATCTAACGAATTTGTGAAATCTTCTTGTTTAATCTTGATACTTCCAATCATCATTCACTAACATTTCTAGCTATATTTAACCACTTTGTTAGTGAGCTTTAGATTGTTTAGAGGATATTAAATGAAAATTTGAACAAAATCAAAAAGTGATGCCAACACATTAAATGCAAAGTTCAGAAAATTCCACCCTTTTGGACAATCATTCTCCACACGTTGCAAAGGGATTAATGTTTCCTTTCCACGTCCAAATGGTTGCTCTTCTAATGGATTAAAAGTCAAAAAGTCATGCACAAACGTCTCGTGCAACTGGATTAATCAAAGAGTAGTGAGAGAAGAAGACCAAAGTTTAACCTAATCCTTGCTTAATGAAGGCAACAGTCATATTGAAGATTACAACAGTCATTTAATGCTCTCTTTGTATAAATAGAGTTGCATTCAATTCTTCTCAAGCAACCAATTTCTGAAAACAAATTGCATTCAAGTTTACCAACTACTCTTTCGGTTTTCACTTGTAAAGTATCTTCGATACATTGATCTTCAGTGTCTATCTTTATCTACTCTTAGAGAGAGTTTCTTTATTGAAAATCATTTATTGTTAGAATCTCAAGTCTGGGAACTTAGAGATTGGGTTATTGATTGCAACTTGTTAGGGGGAGTAAGTTCTAGTGAGAGAATTACTCTTGAGTTATAGAGTGTGTAATCAATTGATATAGTGAAATCCCGTAGTGCACGGGACTGGACGTAGGTCAAGAGGTTGGACAGAACCAGTATAAATCTTTTGTGTCTTGCTTCTTCTTTCATACTGTGCTCTACTCGTTGTAATGTTCACAAACAGAGTAATTAGAAAAGAATTTTAAAATCCCCAATTCACCCCCTCTTGGGATTAGCTCCATTTTCAAAACTTACGAGTGACAATATAAAGTCATATTGTTGACTCAAAATGTAAGTTAGTAAAAGTTTACTTTTATTAATAAAAACTTATTGATAGTGTATACTTAAGAAAAATAAAACATAAAAAATTACAACATTTTGATTTAAATGTATTTTAAATCTAAATAATTGAAATACAATTCATCAACATTTATAATTCATCATAATCAACAAAAAATTTATATAAAATTCATATGTAGTCACTCAAAAGATGATCAATTTAAAAATGTTTTATAAGCTTATGAGTGAGTTAACATGATTTTGTAGGCTGAAAATGTAGAAATGGTAAACTCGGTGTGTGAACGGATGAGTTTGACAAAGTTCATGACTACCATGAGTTTAAGAGTGACTTGATACGGTTTTGTAAGGTAGAAATGTAAAAATGGTAAGCTTTAGAGAGTCAACTCACGAGTTTGACAACAATGATCCTAGTGGAAGGGGTTTTGGACGTTTAAGGATGATGTTTGCACCTTTAGGGGAGCTAACAATACACGATTCTAACCTAGTTACATAGCCATATAAAACAGCTATATGAATTATTTCAGATTCAATTATAATGATTTATAATTGGAGATATGTACCCACACTTGGAACATCTATAAGATGAATAGAATCCTTACCAAATCTGTCAACGTTATTTTTTTTCCTTTGTACAGAATCAAAATTATTTAGCCAAAGCAACCTGGCTCAGTTGGCTCGTAGCTGGGTACCTTTAAGCTTCTAGTCAGGGGTTCAATCCCTGGAGGTGTTTATGGAGAAGGTTATTTAGCCATAATCTTTTATGAGCAATGATAGTCATTTCTTCATTACTAAGAACTATTAGTTCTCTATGTGTTTTGATGATAACTGACAATTGTAAACAATGTATGGATGTTTTTGGATAAGCTAATTGATTGATAAAACTTGTTGTTTTTAACCAAAAACATTCTGTCAACGCCAAACTTGAGCCTAGCTTGACAAACTTGAGTTTGCCACTGACAGAGGGCTAAACTCGCCGCTTGCACTTTAAACTCGAGATCGGACCGGAAGTTTAAACTTGAGTTTTGAGTAAACTCAAGGTTACACTTGTGAACTCGAGTTTGTGAGAGACCGAGAGCATTTTGATTTGATTTTTTTTTAAAAAAAAAAACTCAAGACTCTCATTCTAAACCTCAAGTTTGCACCTCTAGAGAAAATTACAAAGAGTTTACAAAACCTATAAACTCGAGTTTGCTTGGTGACAAACTCGAGTTTGCCTCCGCGGGAAGAATTTTCATAAACTAGAGACTACTCCCTTATGAGTAGAGTTTTCCATCACTTTGAAAATTCACAAGAGTTTACAAAACTTGTAAACTCGAGTTTGATATTGCAAACTCGAGTTTACGCTTGGCCAAGAGCTTTCAATGTTTTATAATCAAGCAAACTCCGACTACTTCTTTGAACCTCCGGTTGCGTCGGGCCAAAAGTTTTCCAAAAGTTTTTTGAGTTGAGAAAACTCGAGTTTAAGTTTCTAAACTTGAGTTTGAGCCTTACGAGGAGCGATGTGATTTTAACTTGAGAAAACTCTAGAGTTTGCACTAGAAACCTCCGGTTTGCGTTTTGAGAATTAAAACGATTTTTGACATGAATAGTGTCAAACTCGAGTTTGGTCACTTATAGACTCGAGTTTGTGTTTTGCTCAAAATGTCTTCAAAACTGATTTCACGATGGTTTCCTTGACAAAAGTCTAAACTCGAGTTTACACATGCAAACTCGAGTTTGGTCCTAAACAAAATTTACAAACTCTACCCTATCCATTGCAAACCTCCGGTTTGATCCATACAGAGGCAAAACTTCAAATTTAAATGTTAAACAAACTCGAGGTTAGCCTTGCAAACTCAAGTTTGGAACCTCTGCACAGATGAATGCACTTGAGTTTGAAATGTTCAGTTTGATTTATACATTGGCTTGAAACTGCGAATTGGTTGTATCTGTTTTATATGATTCTTATCAATATTTCTAACCAATCTTAACCAGTTTGCTTGTGAGATTTCAGAAGATTTGGATTTGCTTTAAAAGTCAAATAAAGCAACTTAATGTGCAACTTGTCTTATTATATTATATCTTCTTAAACAAAGCAAATGGGAGACAGCCTGGAAAGATGGACAGCCATTTCTCAATGCAGACAATATTGCCTCCACCAACTAAAGCTGAACATCATCATTCTTCAAACAAGACAGTATGGGACACAACCTTGAAGAGCCCAAATTCAAATATTCAAATCTCCAAGTGTTCCCCAACAACCATATTCAAACAGCAACACTGATAACAGCTAGATCCATGGACAAACACTCACAACAGCTATATTTTCGAATTGGCTTGAGTCACAACGGATCTATAATGTTCATCTACTTCAAATCAGTATAAATATATGTTGATTTGAAGTCTGCAAGAAAAGAAGACATACATAGAAAACGCACATAAGAACTTCAGTCTTTTACTGATGTATTACTTACATTTGTATCTTTGATAAATTGTGCTTCAGTGCTTATCTTTAGGGAAACCTTTGAGGACCCATGAAGCACCACTTAAGACTGTAGGGAAGGCGCACTGAGTTAGAGTCAAAATTGCAAGTTAGACATGCAAGGCCAGTATCCACATTCCACTCGGATAATGTTCGTAGTCCAGGAAAGCCACTTATCATCCACATCAAGGTCGCACGCAAGTTGAACGGTGTCTTCTCGTGCGTGTAAGCATCTGATAGTAATTCTAGCAACATCGGCATTGCCTTATCAGTGATCGCACACAAGTACTTGACATGACACAATTTGATCAAGAAAGGTAATTTGGAATATTTCCAACAACCTTGATACAAAGGACGATCACTTCATCCATGAGGTTGGAAAATTCCCAAGCTACATCATTCCTGAAGAAAACATGTTCTACACCCTGAACTTCTGTTGTGAAGTTGTCATCTTGAAAACCAAAAGCATCGCAAACAGTTTCATTAACCATATCATCTTGATCTAATTGATTTCCTACTTGTGAGCTTCGAGGAAGATGATCCCCATATCTCATACCATGCTTCTCACCATGAACTCCTGCGGATGTATATTTTTCTGGAAAAGGCTTCTAAAGCAGATGTTCAGCAACTTCTCGTTTATGCCACTTCTTAAACTTGCATTGACAACATGGATACACGATCTTGTCATTAATGCTAGCATGAGAGAAAGCAAAATCTAAGAAAGTGCTCAATCTCGCTAAATATGCGGGAGAAACACACGGCAACTTGATCCATGACTTATCCATATGTAGTCAACAAAGCTAAGATAGAGTATAGATGAAGAAAGAATGTTTAATTATCTTCACAACACTTGATCCTTAAATGCAACATTGCATCATTTGTACAGGTTTCAAAATTGCTACACTAACTGCTATAAATATGAATTAAGTTTTGTACCAGTTTTAAAACGACTACACCAACCGCTACAACTTTCAAATTCAAACTAAATAAAAGATTGCCAAAGTTTGTAGCGGTTCAAAAACCACTACATTACTTGCTATAAAATGTAGGCCATTGCAAGTTTGTAGCGGTTGTTACACCCCTACCGGCCTCGCCCTTTCGGGTGACGGGTTAGATGGATCCTTTTCTCTTATTATCTTTTCCTTAGTTAATTTTTTTCTTTAAACATATATCAGAGTGCGCACGACAGAGCAATTGGATCGGTTTGGACAACTTCCAATATACTGGTAAATGTACATGCAATAACATAAAGTAATCCCTGAGGGTAAGGGTACATTCGTCCAAGACAAATATTGGGCAATAAGTAAACTCATACAGTCATAAAAATATACAATGAGATATGGCGTTCCATACGTCTTCAGTGCTCAGCTTCGTTGCCAAGCCCTTATCTTTTCCACAGTCCAACGGTCTACCGCCTTACTCCTGTATCTTTGGAACCAGACTAGAGTTCAGAGTTAAACCCTAGAGTAACTGTTAGACTCATATACAATATGTATACAGTGCATGCAATGCCAATCATAATCAGGAAGTACAAATAAACCTACCTCTGTCACAACAAACTGACATGTAGCAACTCCGTAGGACCGCCCGGTCAAGACAAGCCCCTCTAACAACCACGCAAAGGGCCTCAGTAGCTAGGCCGGCCGACCCTCACTACCTACCCTAGGGCCTCAGTGGACACCTATAAACACACAGTCATATAGGCTCCACCTACCCCACATACCTCGGTACTGCAACAACACCCTAAGGACGCACAACCCAATAGGTACCGCAGCCCGATCCTACATGCCCTCGGTACTGTAGTAGAAACCCTAAGGACACACAGTCCAGTAAGTACTACAGCCCGATCTCGGTACTGTAGTAGAGGCGCTACAACCCGATATCGGTACTGCATCAGAAACCTAAGGACACGCAGTCCAATAGGCACAGCAGCCCAATCTCCTACATCATGATAAAACATACATGCAAAAGCAACATAGAGTATGCAAGTCAACAGTTACTACCTGGCACGCCTCACAAAATAATAACTCTTCCTTGATACTGAAAATACGGTCCACACGTGCAAACACCCTAGATACAGCCAAACATCATGCTTTTAGTCACATGAACACACTTTGGTTCAAGTTCCATAAAATTCGCACAGCACCAGAATTTTCCAGAAATGCTGACCCAAACTCTATGATTTTTAATAAATTCTAGAAAAATATTATCGACATTAAATCAGTGGCCATTGAACCCTTAGAATGTATAGTTTACCATAAAAATAATCCCCAAAGTCATCTGTGTTTTAATCCTTCTCAGATTCTTAAAACTTAGCCACCGGTCCGAGACAGTCCAGGTTTTTAGGTCATTTTAAAATTACAATATCTCTTGGTTTGAAAATCCAAATGACACAAAATATTATATCACAATCATCCTCAGGATGTCTACTTTCACCATGTACGATTTCAGATCAAACGGAGTTAATGTACGATTTTAAAACTACCGATTAACACACGCTGCCTAGAAACCATAAGAACCGACAGATTTTCGTATAAGAAGATTTAGGGTTCCCAACGAAGTGATCCAACTTAACCCTACACAAAAATGACCTCTGGACTCATTGAAGACCTTAAAAATATGAAAAACCCACTGCAACACCATGAAACACCACAGGGCAGAAGTGAAGAGAACTTAGTTGCCGGTTTAAGGACTTACCTCCAGATGTCGGTTGCGTAATGACCTTCTTCACCTCCTGGACCCAAGGCTTCAGCTGGACCTTCCTCTCCCACACCTTGAGAATGAAATAGGCAGCACAAAATGTCCAAGGGGAGTGTCATATTTATAGGCCCCAAGTTCCAAATTTTGCCCCTAGATATTTTTAGTTGTAGGTTTTAGGGTTAGGGGTAAATTGGTCATTTTGCCTTGTTCATCTTCCAAAGCATGGGGCCCACGAAATCAGATCTTCTAGAAGCCTTCTAGGGTCTTCCATGTGCAGAAAATGGCGCATTCCAAGGCTAAAAATAGAGTTCCAGTTTTGCCCCTAGGTGGCCTTAGTTGTAGGTTTAAGATGTAGGGGCAAAATGGTCATTTTGCACTGCTTCTTCTCCAAGCCAGTGGGACCCACGAAATCTGCCCAAGATATGCCATAATGAGTCATAATTACTTGTCCTTCACCTTGTCACATCAGATTCAAATATGTGGTCCCGATTAATTCTGATTATTTTACTCTTTCTCTCTCATCATGATGACTTGATGTGACATTCTCTCTCTTCATAATTACATGACAAGATATTTTCTCACTCTTCTGGGCCCACAGGAATTCGCCCCCTACTAGTATCCTAGGCCTGGGGCCGACTTCGGGAAATCCTAACCGGCCTCGCTCAGCTCCCGGTTGCCGGTCCCACCTTACCTCGTGATGCGTGCCCTTCAACTGGACTTGTGTGGGCCCGGATCATCAATCACTTTTCCCAGACCACAAGTAGACGGGGCATACTACCTTGGGGATCAAGAAACCTTTATTCCAGTTGTTACACCCCTACCGGCCTCGCCCTTTCGGGTGGCGGGTTAGAGGATCCTCATCACTTATTATCTTTCCTCGATAAATTGTCACTTTAAATTTATATCGAGTACGCGCGACAGAGCATTGGATCGATTTGGACGACTTGCATTATACTGGTAAAGGTACATACAATTACATAAAGTAGTCCACATAGCGTTAAGGGTGCATTCGTCCAAAATAAAGACTAAACAGTGAGTATAATTATACACTCGTTCCAATTATAGAAACAGAATTAACCGGGTATCCTCTATTTCTTCGTCTTTCCGCTGCGAGCTCTATCTTCTTCAAGACCTCCAGCCGCTACTAACTTACGCCTGTATCTTTTAAGCGAGACTGGAGTTCAAAGTTGAACCCCAGAGTAACTGTTAAACTCATATACAATATGTATGCAATACATGTAATGTAAATCACAATCGGAACTCAAACATAAACATGGCCGGTACTCCGCAGACCGCCGGTCAAGACAAGCCCCGGATCCAGCGCGCAAACAGGCCTCGCAGTCGGGAGCAACCCCAACCCCTAGCCTAGGGCCTCGGAGGATACCTATAAACACACGGTCATATAGGTTCCACCTAGCCTCATATACCTTAGGCCTCACCTTCACCTCGTGAACACACACACGATCCACCTAGCCCACATGCCACGCCTCGCAGTGCCTCTACCGCTACTACCTAGCCGGCATACCTCGGGCCTCGGTAGCCACCATAGGACATGAGTCTCATAGCTACTACCTAGCCTACATCCACAATCATCATAACACAACATACAAGAGCCACATAGAGTATGCAAGTTTACAAGTTAATACTGCACGCCTTGCAAAATAATGTACTCTTCCCTTGACATTTGAAAATATGATCCACATGTGCAAACACCCTAGATACAGAAAAATACCACACTTTAAATCACATATTCAAACTTTACTTCAAGTTCCATAAATTTCGCCTAACTCCAGAATTTTCCAGAAACATTGACCCAACTTCTCCAATTTTTAATAAATTCTAGAAATATCGTATCGATATGAAATAAGTGTCCTTTGAACCCTTAGAATGTATATTTTACCATAAAAATAATCCCCAAATTCATCTGGGTTCGAATCCTTCTCAGATTCTTAAAACTTAGCCACTGGTCCGAGACAGAGTCCAGGTTTTTAGGTCATTTTAAACTTGCACTATCTCTCGGTTGCAAACTCCAAATGACACAAAATATTATATCAAAATCATCCTTAGGATGTCTAATTTCACCATGTAAAATATCAGATCGAAAGGAGTTAATTTACTATTTTAAAACCACCGATCTATCTTCGCTGCCCAGAAACCGTAAGAACCGACAGATTTTCATATAAGAAGATTTAGGGTTTTCAGAGTTCCAAACGAAGTGATCCAACTTAAACCTACACAAAAATTCCTTCTGGACTCATTGGAAACCTTAAAAGTATGAAAAACCTACTGTAACTCCACGAAACACCACAGGGCAGAGAAGTAGATTACTCAGTTGCCGGTTTAGGGACTTACCTCCGGATATCGGTTGCGGTGCTTTCTTCTTCCTTGGAGCAAGACCTTCAGCTGGACCTTCCTCTCCCTTACCTTGAGCATGAAATAGGATGATCCAAATGGGGGAGGAGGGGTCCTATTTATAGGCTCCAAAAGGTTATGGCTTTCCCGTAATTAAAATAACACCCTAGGGGTAAAATAGTCATTTTCCGCTAGATTTTTTTCCAAAGATGCTCCAGAATATTCTTTTCTAGGGTTCTCTAGAGTGTTCTTGGTCCAGGACATGTGGCACCATCTGAACCCTCCAAATCCAAATTCCAAGATTGCCCCTGATGGTGACTTTGGGTAGGTTTTAGGTCCGTGGGTAAAACGGTCATTTTGCTTCTCATCTTCCAAAGCATGGTGTCCATGAAATCAGATCTTCTAGAAGGCTTCTAGGGCATTCCATGTTCAGAAAATAACATTTTCCCATGCCAAAAATAGGTTTCCGGTTTGCCTAAGGTGACCTTAGTTGTAGGTTTAAGATGAAGGGGCAAAATGGTCATTTCGCGTCGTTCTTCTTCCAAGGCAAAAGGGGTCCACGAAATCTGCCCAAGATATGCCATAATTAGTCATAATTACTTGTCCTTCACCTTGTCACATCAGATTCAAATATGTGGTCTAGATTAATCCGGATTATTTTATTCTTTCTCTCTCATCATAATGACTCGATGTGACATTCTCTCTCTTCATAATTACATGACAAGATATTTTCTCTCTCCTCTAGGCCCACTGGAATTTCACCCCTATCAGTGTCCTGGGCCTGGGGCCGACTTCAGAAAGTCCTATCCGGCCCCGCTTAGCTCCCGGTTGCCGGTCCCACCTTACCTCGTAATGCGTGTCCTTCAACTAGACTTGTGTGGGCCTGGATCATCAATCACTTTTCCCAGACCACAAGTGGACGGGGCATACTACTTGGGGGATCAAGAAACCTTTATTCCAAAGACCCTGATCCACCTCGTAATGCGTGCTACTCGATAATCCAACCGGCCCCGAAATGCCACGTGTCCGACGTAGCACTACTACTAACTTTTCCTTCCCTTCGGGTCCGGATACACCTTTTCTCTCTCTTCCCTTCTTGTTTCCTTCAAAAACGCAGGCTCCCATGACTACCCCGAAAATGCCGTATACTTACCCAGACGGCATATTTTTGCTCAACTAAGTGTCCTATACCTCGGACATAGTTGGGCGGCATCTTTTCCGACCAGGCTTACACCGTATACATCTTCTGTATCCATTTTACGTTAATACCTTAGTTCCACGGCTTCAGCATACTATGTCTACTGACCCACATGGCCGAGTTACTTAGTCCCAGAGAGGCTTCCTATGCCTCGACCTTCTTGGGACTCTTCCCAAAATGGGCCTAGTCGTCCGCCTATTTCAGGCTTATTTTCACTTCTCAGGGTCCCAAAATTCGGGGTATTACACCAGTATCCAAGATCCACATCGTAAAGCGTGCTACTCAGTAATCCAACTTTTGTTCCCAAATTGCCACGTGTCCGACGTAGCACTACTTCTACTAACTTTTCCTTCCCTTTAGGGTCCAGATAGACCTTTTCTCTCTCCTCCCTCCTTGTTTCCTTCAAAAACGTAGGGCTCCCATGACTGCCCTGAAAATGCCGTATACTTACTTGTACTGGCATATTTTTGCTCAACTGAGTGTCCTATACCTCAGGACATAGTTGGGCGGCATCTTTTCCGACCAGACTTACACCGTATACATCTTCGATACCCATTTTACGTTAGTACCTTAGTTCCACGGCTTCAGCATACTAGGTCCTCTGACTCGTATGGCCGAGTTACTTAGGGTGTGCATGGCAACCATTCTGTTCCCCGGCACTGATTCTGAGATGAAACAGTTTTTTCTGATTCTATGCTTGGGAAGAATTCTGAGAATCAGAATTGCGTTTGTTAACTCATTTTATTTTTACTCCGAGAATCAGAATCATGTTTGTTAACACATTTTATTTTTCATTCCGAGAATCAAAATTATGTTTGAGAATTAGAATGACCTAATACATTATAAATCTATTTCTTTATTTTTTGTTTACAGATTTCATCAACGGTATAAAATAATCTATTTCTTTACTTTTGTTCTCATTTTTTAATACCATATTATTACCTTAATATTAATTATACAAATGAATGAATGAATATTCAAAAGTCACATTACTCAACTAAATTTTCATGATATCACAATAATTTAAAGCAAAAATAATTGATGTTGTATTGAACCAAAAATATAACAAGTCTCCAATGAATATTGAATATGTCTCTTAATCTATCAACATCATATTGGGGGCAATTGATTGTCTCTAGCTAATTGGTTTGCAATATTTTTCTTAATAATGTTTATTTCAAATCACTTGATTTGGGGGAACTTCATCATCTATCGCTGCAGATGTACGGGCTGATGGTGCCATGTTGGGATTTGCATAATGTGCTAGATTTTTGTCTGCTATCTGATGATCCCTAATAAAGTTATGTACCGCACAACATGCAATCACAATGAGAGCTTGCTTAGAAATGAAAATGGAGGCATTTTACGTAAAATTGGGAACCTATTCTTCAAAGCTCCAAATGACCGTTCGATTACATTTCTCAAGGAAGAGTGCCTATGGTTGAACAACTCCTTAGTTGATCCGGGTTGATTTCGCCTTCCTCTATAGTCATTCAAATGGTAGCGTTCTCCTTTGAATGGTGTTAAATAACCATCTCTTGTTGGGTATCCGTAATCAACGACATAAAATTTGCCTACACGTTGACAAGAATTTACCAAAAAATAAATTGCAATAAAAATAAGGACAATCAAATGTGAAACTAAAGGAAAATGTTATTCACATTGCTGTACAAACTCATCGTACCTGGCTGGGGATGAGGGAATTCCAACCTAGGAGTTTCAAGCACAGTAGTAAAAATGCGACAATCATTTGCAGATCCTTCCCATCCGGCATACACAAAAGTGAACTTCATGTCAAAGGAACATGCACACATGACATTTTGGGTTGTAATTTGTTTCCCTCTAAATGGTATTTGCTTATTCTCGTGCAATGTAGCACTTACATGAGTGCCATCTATTGCGCCAATACAATCCTAATATTTAAAATGAAATATTAAAATGAAAAATAATTAAATAAAATTCTGAAAATAAAAAAATGAAATGCTTAAGAAAAACTTACCTTGAAGTATGGGAAATGTTTAGGATTGTCCCTAATTTCCTTTGGAACCATATCTAGAGGAGGTGGTTTAATGATCTCACGTGCTAATTGAAGCATCGCTTTCAACACTTTGCTGAAATACTTGCTAATTGTTTCCCCGAGCGCTGAAATCTCTCACAAACATTCCTATTTGAACTCCCATGTCCAATCAAGTACAAAAAAATTCCTAATTGTTCATCAACCCTAACATATCTACTATCTCGCTAACCACCTTTTGTGTCATCAATGTACAAAGTTTGTTGAACACAAATCTTTCCATTCTAAATGCCTCATATATTCTATCGAGTGGCCAAATCTAAGTTCCGCAACCCATTCAAGACTTTGTCAATCTACTATCTCTAATTGGTTCTTTGGTATATATTGACTGTTAATAAGAATATTCAACCGCTTGATATAACAAGATCTTCATCTATTGATTCGTCATCAATATGAGACTCAAAATATTGCCCACAAGTCGAACACGAGGAGCACCAACCATGAGAATCTTTGCATCAATACAAAATATGAAAATTAAAAAATGGTCTTTCAAAGCCATTAAACAAGACAAAATTAAAAAGTTGTAACATAATTTCGTTCATTTAAGAATTTATATGAGTGAAGCTCTCCTCTCAAGAGGAGCCTTTATAAAGACTACTCTCCATGCTTGGCTCTCAATCATTCGATCACCGCTTTGCGGTACAATTCATTCTCCAATCCCACCATTTCATTCAATGCATCCATTGCGCCTCAATTGAGTATGGATCCTCATTCACTTTTGCACTAGCGAAATTAGCAAAATTATGGTGGCATTGGTTTTGTCTAATCTTAACCAGTTCTGAATGGCTTGAGATGCTATTGCAATATCTTTATTCCCACTACGTCTTCTACGCTTTGAGTTTGGGGTCCTATCTTGTCTATGTGGTACAGGATTGGACGTCTCAACAGGATCAGATGCAAATAAATCATCATTAAGCATATGCTCATCTTCTTTATATTCTGGTCTATGTTGTACACAAGATAAACATGTAATCGCATAAAACGGCTCCGTGGTTCCATTGAAAAAAAGGATCCACGGATTCCTATCAAGATATGAAACGAATTAATCTTATTCTTGGTCCAATCATAGCATCGCCGATCACAGCTTAGATGGCTCTCGGAGACGTGGCATTGAACCTAACTCATAAAAAAAAGGCAGAATAACTAAAATAAACAGAGAAAACCCTCAGAGTCCCACTTCAAATCACACACACAGCGCACCACCGAAGCCACAATGATCCCGGCCGTTCAAAAACCCCAAAATGACGCCGTTCCGCGGGAGGAGGAGGGATGGGGATTGAAACCGCGGATAGGAAAATTGGGAATCGGGAAGCAATCGCTGCTTTGTTTAGAGTGTCATACGGCACTTCCCATCAATTTGGGTATTCTTCCTCATAGGGATTCACATTTTTGTTCATCAGAAAACCTAAATCGCTGAACCACTAACAATACAGAAAGAACAAGAAGTAAAGAAATGAGGGGAAGAGAGGAGAAGGGGGAAAACAACTTACCAAAGTCAGAGAACGTGAGACGCTCGCGACGCCGGGCGGTGGTGAATCGGTCATGTGTCGCCCGATCGAAGGTCGAAGAAAGGAGCGAAATGGAGAAGCTCTGTGAAGGTCGAGAGAAATGAAGCGGTCGCCTGGAGAAGGCAAGCCCACAATTGATTCTCGTTTTGGGCCGGGGAACCGAGAATCTGAAACTTTTAGCTTTTTTTTTTTCATTCCCGGCACGAAAAAATAAACCGGTTCATCCCGGGAGTAAAAAAAAAACCGGATTCACCAAACACAATTCTCATCTATTTTCATTCTAGGGAACGAAATTAGAAAAAACTCATTCCCGCAATGTTACCATGCACACCCTTAGTCCCAGAGGCTTCCTATGCCCCGACCTTCTTGGGACTCTTCCCAAACTGGGCCTAGTCGTCCGCCTATGTCAGGCTTATTTTCACTTCTCAGGGTCCAAAATCCGGGGTGTTACATTTCTCCCCCCGTTAAATAAATTTCGTCCTCGAAATTTGGCTATACTTCAATCATATCTTTAGACATGAGAGTTTGGATACACTTCTTCATATCCTCAACTGTTTCCCACGTTGCTTCCTTCAGAGATAATCCCTTCCATCCATCCTTGACTGAAGGAATACTCCTCCGCCGGAGCTGTTTTTCTTGATGACGATTAATCTGTTCAGGTTCTACCACAAAGGTGTGACTATCTTGGACATCCACATCCTTATATTCCAGTAGACGCTCCGGGCCTCGCTAATACTTCTTCAATTGGGAAACATGGAAGACGTCGTGCAACCTACTAAGGTTTTGTGGCAATGCCAACTGATATGCCACTAGTCCCCATTTTGCTAGTATCTCAAAAGGACCAATGTAACGAGGACTTAGTTTTTTCCACTTTACTTTACCAATTCCAGTAACAGAAGGCATCTTTAAGAATACATGACCACCGACTTCAAACTCCAGAGGCCTCCTTCTCTCATCCGTATGACTCTTTTGTTTGTTCTATGCAGCGAGAAGCCTCTTTCGGATCAAACTAATTTGTTCGGACATTTCGTCAACCATTTCAGGTCTAAACAGCTCCCTTTTTGATAACTCAGTCCATCCAAGGGGTGATCTGCATTTCCTACCGTACAACGCTTCGTAAGGAGCCATCGTATCTTGGAATGGTAGTTATTGTTGTAAGTGAACTCTGCTAGGGCGGTACCGATCCCAACTACCCTTGAAGTCCAAAACGTAGGCTTGCAACATATCCTCTATCGTCTGGATAGTCCTTTCTGATTGGTCGTCAGTCCGGGGGTGATAAGCCGTGCTGAACTTCAGCTTCGTCCTCATTGCCTCATGCAACGCTTGCCAGAATTAGGTAGTGAATTGGGGATCTTTGTCCGAGATGGTGCTCTTTAGTGTACCATGGAGCCGTATAATCTTTTTGATATAAATCTCTGCCAACTTCTTCAGAGAATAATTTACACTTATTGGAATAGTGTGCCAATCTTGCAAGTTGATCAACAATTACCCAAATAGCATCGTAGTACCTTATCTTAGGAAGGCCTACTACTAGATCCATGGTAACGTCTTCTAGTTTCCATCTGGGAATCCCCTATCCTCTACAATACACCTCCCGGTCACTGATGCTCGATCCTAACTTCTGGCAAGTTAAACATTCGACGAGCACCTTGCTACATCTTTCATTATACCTACCCACCAAAATCCTATTTAGATTCCAATACGTCATCACGCTCTGGATGGGTAGTATACTTACTTTTATATGCCTCATCCAATGTCTTCCGTCTCAATTCCTCCACTGATGGCACATAGATCCTCTCCTTATGTCGCATTAGTCCATTCGGCGAGAGGTCATAATCCATCGATTCACCACGAGATATCCTTTCTCGAATGGACTTTGCCAGCTCATCTTACTCCTGAGCTTCTGCGATTTCTGATCTTAACCCGTTCTCCTTATGACTGACAAGGAGATTAGCAATGCAAACTCCAAGGAGTTTACTCTTACTTGTCACCACTCGTCACGACCCATTCGACTCTATAAAATCCTCAATCAACTTTCGCTCTGCTATCATTATGGGTGCTACTTGCACACACTTTTTCATACCACATTCTTATCCGTTCTATACCCAGGCGTGGTACTTAACCATCCAAGATCAACGGATCTATCTTCACAGTGTATGGTTATGTAGGCCTTATTGCCTTACTTATATGGCCTTTGACTTCTCACATACTATCCTTCTGACTCATTCAATCACCATAACGCTGGATTTTCTTGCCTTATTGACCAGGGAATCACCCTTAAGTCTTAGGCATCTCCAACCTCATCCAGTTCATATGTTTTTGCCAGTCTCCAGATGGACTCTAGACACACTGGTCCAAAGTCACCATGCCAGTAAGTATTCCACACAGTGCTAAGCATCACAGGTCTTACAGCCCCGGAAACCGCCTTGTGCAAGCTTGCATACTGGGCCTTACCGTCCTGAGCCTCTGCTCATTTATTATGTTCAAGCTTCCTCAATCTAAGCTCTTGAACCGTTTTCATCCTGCTTAGCACGGTAACTGGCATCTAGCTAACCTGTTCAAGTTTCTAGACCATTCTATCAGTTTCTGTTCCTGTATCAACACAATTACCAACTGCACCGCTTCCATTTCAATATAATAGCGATGACAATCATGTCACCGCTTACTATGTTGACTCATACATACAATTTCAAAATTTTCACACATTTGAAAATATCTGTGGTCGTAGTACATTTTCACAAACAGTGTTTTCACATTTCAAATTCAATCGTTGCTAGCTCAATTTTTAAGAAAACAATTCTCTGCCGGTCTATTTTCAGAAAACATTTACTACCGGCAAACATCAAAGAGAGGGACTATTCATTTCACAAATTCAACATTTGAAAGCCCTCGCCACCATTTCAATCTCTCGATACAGAAGCGCACCCCAATCCTTCAATACCAACCACCGAAGTGGCAACGCACTTTGTCGGCCAATATGGGAGAGTTTCCGCCCCTTCCAGGATCCAGTGTTCTTCACTGGCACATACCATAACAGGCCACCCACTGGAATCCCATACCCGAGAAAAAGGACCTCTGTCCAGGAGCCTCACTCCAACCGCCTGCGTGGGTGCTGGCCAGACAACGCAAATCACACGCCCCTTCATGGTTAAATTACTCGGATTGGGTGAATAGCACTAGGTGTGAGTAAAACTAATCCCTCAAAATAACTTTCAATAATGGCCGGCGATTTCAAACATTTCCAAAACATGGTCCCGTCTTTCGCTTTCACCACAAACATGGTTCAAACTCAATTTCAAATTAAAGGTTCTACCAAACCCCTTTTATGAGACAACATTATTTCAAACAATCATTTCAAACCGGTTTCAAATTCTACGAAACATTTCATTCGAAAACTCGGTTTAGAAAATTCAATTTCAAAATTTCACAAATACAACGGAGTGCATTGGTAAGTTCAAGATTCAAATTTTCAAACACACCAGGAACCAGACAACTGATATAGAAGGTCATCAACTCAATTATAACTCAGGCTCTATCTTTGGCTACTCAAGCCATCCATTGGGTGCTCAGCCCATTTCACTTCATTTATCAGGTCACTCTAGATCCAATGCCTGTAACCTTCAGGCTTTCGACCTCTTCGGTGCTTCACGCGATATGCATGGTTTAATAGTTGTGGCCTTTCCGCCAGTCTACGATCAGACTCGTCGCATAGGACGTAGGGCTTCTTATTGACCATATATTCAATCCAATGACTTGAAGTCATACCAGCTTGGTAAGTCTTATTGCCTATAGTAAGCTTGTATCATAGTTTCTTCCCATGATACACATAACGCTGGAGTACCCCATGTCAATACCTTGATATCACATCGGATAATCCTTATTTGGGGTCATTCTGAATATGATCTTCTGATAATGATCCAGCTCCATGCACGACCGTAGATTCAGCTTCCCCCAACAGGAATTCAATCCACATCTCTCTAGGAAACCACTAGCCACTATCATCTACAGCTATCGATCCTAATCATAAGACCGAAAACCTGTGGCTATCGAGGTTCTATCTATCAATCAATTCTATCGAGGTACTATTTCTCAATCACACACCTCCTAGGGGATATCCAAGGTCAAGATCTTTCCCCTATGCTGATACAGCAACTATCAACCTCAAAGTATCCCATATCATGAATGTACTGTCCTCAAGCATACCTCAAAAAACACAACATCGATCAATATCATCAAGGGTTCTACTCTCAATCATTGTTTTTAGGGGAATATCATGAGATTAAAATCATTCCCTAGTAAATAGTAACCTCAAAATACCTCATACATATGGGTACTATGCCTCAATGCATTCAGATCAATCAGATGCCTAAAGAATCTCTCGTATCGGATCATTAGGTTCTCAACTTAATTCTAAAACCTTAAACAAACCCAGTAATCATGCTACGATCATCATGATTCATAACCTATTCAATCACTATCCTCAAACAACCTCAAATCGATAATCATCAGATTCACAATCGACTCCTAGAACCTCAATATCAATTAGGCTAAGGAATCATATTACCTTAATAACACCCAAAATACAAACTAGGATCTAAATCCATCTTCCTAGTCTAAACCTCAAAACATTCTATTACTATTCACGAGGTTTCTAATTTCCATTCCAATCCTCAACATCATAGGGGTATATCTAATATCATTCTATTACCTCAAGGTTACCTATCAATCCTCAATTATACCCAAACAATTCAATATCGATCAATAATCACAGGGTCCCTACTCTCAGGTACTAGAACTTTAGTTCAACCTCATTCACATCTAAGATCAGATTAAAGCCTAGTCTCAATCATATCCTGACATGCTCATAGCATCTCTAGGGATCACTCTAAGACAAAACTTAAGGAACTAAAGCCCCAAGCAAAGGAATCTTAAATGCCTATAATACTTCCCAGAGGTCACCCTTCCCAAGACTTCTCTTGTCCAAGCACGCTTAACTTCTGGGTCCCCTTCTTGTTCGGGGTACTCATGCTAGTACCAACCATCCGCCTCTTCCGAAACTAGATACCAGCTTCTTCATACACTTCCCTTCTAGTTTTGTTACGGGAAATCGGTCCCTGATTTCCATATCAGAGGACCCAAGGTTAGCAACAGAACTCAAACTTTGTGCTACCTCCGCTATCACCCAGGTCTTATCTTACCGCAGCACAACCCTCATGCATAGGGTATTTATCCTTGATGCTCCATTTGCCCATCTATACCCTTAACCATGTACCTTTTACCAGTACTGTCCCAACCATGCTCTGATACCAAACTGTTACACCCCTACCGGCCTCGCCCTTTCGGGTGGCAGGTTAGAGGGATCCTTTTCTCTTATTATCTTTTCCTTAGTTAATTTTTCTCTTTAAACATATATCAGAGTGCGCAGGGCAGAGCAATTGGATCGGTTTGGACAACTTCCAATATACTGGTAAATGTACATGCAATAACATAAAGTAATCCCTGAGGGTAAGGGTACAATCGTCCAAGACAAATATTGGGCAATAAGTAAACTCATACAGTCATAAAAATATACAATGAGATATGGCGTTCCATATGTCTTCAGTGCTGAGCTTCGTTGCCAAGCCCTTATCTTTTCCACGGTCCAACGGTCTACCGCCTTACTCCTGTATCTTTGGAACCAGACTGGGGTTCAAAGTTGAACCCCAGAGTAACTGTTAGACTCATATACAATATGTATACAGTGCATGCAATGCCAATCATAATCAGGAAGTACAAATAAACCTGCCTCTGTCACAACAAACTGACATGTAGCAACTCCGTAGGACCGCCTGGTCAAGACAAGCCCCTCGGAACAGTGCGCAAAGGGCCTCAGTAGCTAGGGTGGCCGACCCTAACTACCTACCCTAGGGCCTCAGTGGACACCTATAAACACACAGTCATATAGGCTCCACCTACCCCACATACGTCGGTACTGCAACAACACCATAAGGACGCAAAGCCCAATAGGTACCGCAGCCCGATCCTACATGCCCTCGGTACTGTAGTAGAAACCCTAAGGACACACAGTCCAGTAAGTACTACAGCCTGATCTCGGTACTATAGCAGATGCACTACAGGTCGATCTCGGTACTGCATCAGAAACCTAAGGACACGCAGTCCAATAGGCACAGCAGCCCAATCTCCTACATCATGATAAAACATACATGCAAAAGCAACATAGAGTATGCAAGTCAACAATTACTACCTGGCACGCCTCACAAAATAATAACTCTTCCTTGATACTGAAAATAGGGTCCACACATGCAAACACCCTAGATACAGCCAAACATCATGCTTTTAGTCACATGAACACACTTTGGTTCAAGTTCCATAAAATTCGCACAGCACCAGAATTTTCCAGAAACGCTGACCCAAACTCTACGATTTTTAATAAATTCTAGAAAAATCTTATCAACATGAAATCAGTGGCCATTGAACCCTTAGGATGTCTAGTTTACCATAAAAATAATCCCCAAAGTCATCTGTATTTTAATCCTTCTCATATTCTTAAAACTTAGCCACTGGTCCGAAACAGAGTCCAGGTTTTTAGGTCATTTTAAACTTACAATATCTCTCGGTTTGAAACTCCAAATGACACAAAATATTATATCAAAATCATCCTCAGGATGTCTAATTTCACCATGTAAAACTTCAGATCAAACGGAGTTCATTTACGATTTCAAAACTACCGATTAACACACACTGCCTAGAAACCGTAAGAACCGACAGATTTTCGTATAAGAAGATTTAGGGTTCCCAACGAAGTGATCCAACTTAACCCTACACAAAAATGACCTCTAGACTCATTGAAGACCTTAAAAATATGAAAAATCCACTGCAAAACCATGAAACACCACAGGGCAGAAGTGAAGAGAACTTAGTTGCCGGTTTAGGGACTTACCTTAGGATGTCGGTTGCGTATGACCTTCTTCACCTCCTGAACCAAAGACTTCAGCTGGACCTTACTCTCCCACACCTTGAGCACGAAATAGGCAGCATAAAATGGCCAAGGGGAGTGTCCTATTTATAGGCCCCAAGTTCCAAATTTTGCCCCTAGATATTTTTAGTTGTAGGTTTTAGGGTTAGGGGTAAATTGGTCATTTTGCCTTGTTCATATTCCAAAGCATGGGGCCCATGAAATCAGATCTTATAGAAGCCTTCTAGGGTCTTCCATGTGCAGAAAATGGCGTATTCCAAGGCTAAAAATAGAGTTCCAAGTTTTGACCACTAGGTGGCCTTAGTTGTAGGTTTAAGATGTAGGGGCAAAATGGTCATTTTGCACGCTTCTTCTCCAAGCCGTGAGACCCACGAAATCTGCCCAAGATATGCCATAATGATTCATAATTACTTGTCCTTCACCTTGTCACATCAGATTCAAATATGTGGTACAGATTAATTCTGATTATTTACCTCTTTCTCTCTCATCATGATGACTTGATGTGACATTCTCTCTCTTCATAATTACATGACAAGATATTTTCTCACTCTTCTGGGCTGACAGGAATTCACCCCCTACCAGTATCCTGGGCCCGGGCTCGACTCCGGGAAATCCTAACCGGCCTCGCTCAACTCCCTTCTTCGTCCCCACCTTACCTCGTGATGCGTGCCCTTCAACCGGACTTGTGTGGCCCGGATCACCAATCACTTTTCCCAGACAACAAGTGGATGGGGCATCCTACCTTGGGGATCAAGAAACCTTTATTCCAGTATCCCAGATCCACCTTGTAATGCGTGCTACTCGGTAATCCAACTTTTGGCCCCAAACTGCCACGTGTTCGACGTAGCACTACTACTACTAACTTTTCCTTCCCTTTAGGGTCCAGATACACCTTTTCTCTCTCTTCCCTCCTTGTTTCCTTCAAAAACGCAGGGCTCCTATGACTGCCCTGAAAATGCCGTATACTTACCTGTACTGGCATATTTTTGCTCAACTAAGTGTCCTATACCTCCGGACATAGTTGGGCGGCATCTTTTCCAACCAGACTTACACCGTATACATCTTCTGTACCCATTTTTTGTTAGTACCTTAGTTCCACGACTTCAGCATACTAGGTCCACTGACCCGTATGACCGAGTTACTTAGCCCCAGAGAGGCTTCCTATGCCCCGACCTTCTTGGGACTCTTCCCAAACTGGGCCTAGTCGTCCGCCTATTTCAAGCTTATTTTCACTTCTCAGGGTCCAAAATCCGGGGTGTTACAGCGGTGTATGACAATAACCGTTGCAAATTTTGGTGGACTTTTATTCAGTTTAAATTCAAATTTATAGTGCTTGGTGTCAAATAACCGCTATAAAAGTTTGACCGTTTAAAAAAAGTTGCGGTTTTCATATTTTGAATTTCAAATGTCATACTTTGTAGCAGTTTTTATATGTAAAGCACTACAAAAGTTAACAATATATGTTTTAGTTTACTCTCTAACTTTATTCCATTATTATGTGTATGATATACGGTATATATTTTAAAGGAATGTTTGTATTACATTTAAATGTAATTTAATTAACCGTAAGGAATTTAAATTTAAATTTTGTCACAAAAATAATTACATTTACTTTTGACACCCACCTCAAATCCAGTGGAATGTGAAGACGACGATCGGGGTTCCCTCGAGCTTCGCTCCTCCTATTGATGAATAAACCTCTCTACCTCGCCAATAGGATAGTTAATCTCTTTCTCATCATCAAGATCGATGATGTATAAATCCCCCTAGGGTCTCCGACGGTATTTTGGCTCATCGGCAAAGAGCTGATCTAACTCGATCCCTACCTGAGGTGGCAGACAGATATTTCAACCCCCACGCCCCCTAATATGGCCCCTTGTACTACTACTATCCTTGAATGTACTCTACCCCGTACAACATCTTTCCCTTTCTCAAAAAGCATAACTACTACATGATACAACTAAATATAAGAGGATGAAAGTTAAAAAGGTGATATATCAAACTTTGTGTGGTTTCAAATGAGGGGAGGCGCTGTTTAAAAAGGCGTCATTTTCTAGCATTTTTATTATAAAATCGCTACAAACTTGACCATTTGTAGCGGTTTGGAAAAAACCGCTACATAAATGATGAGTATTGTTTATGCCATATTTTCCCTAATGTGTGACTGTTTTGTAAGTTGAATATGAGCCTAAAAGCATGTTATCTGAGCAAATATGTCATAATTCATGCACGTAGGGAAATATAGGATACATCTCCTAAGTCACGACGAATGCATAAATATCCTATACATGTGCATTAAAAGAAGGCAAGCATAAGGGTTTATTATGAACGCACATAGCACTGCCGATACAATGCTATAGCAATGTAAAAGAAGCAATGTTGTGCGCCGTATGTCCTAACTTTTTCTCGAGGTTTTTTCAGGAATTAAGTACAGGTTCATGGATGAACGTTAGTTCACGATTAGATTGTCAATGTGTTAGTTCTCTAAGGGTTTTGATGATTACTAACAATTGCAAACAAAGCATGAAGTTTTTCTTTGAAAAGTTGAAAAACTTGGTGTCAAAGGAAAACTCGAGTTTTGCCCTTACTGAGAGAAGAATTCAAGTTTTCTGAACAAAGCAAAACCTCCAGTTTGCAGAGAAAACTCGAGTTTATAGGACACAGAGACTTCTCGGCATTTTCGAAAATGCAAAACTCGAGTTTTGATGCGAAAACTCAAGTTTTGGCCTTACAGAGAGTCTCCTAAGTTTTGAACTTTGAAAACCTCCAGTTTTGCCTAAAACCTCCAGTTTTCAGTTTAACTTGAAATTCTCCAAGCTTTCACAAAGTTTGTGAAAACTCGAGTTTTGAAGAAAAACTCGAGTTTTGAATTGACAGAGAGCATTCATGTTTTAGCCGGTTTTCAAAACCTCCAATTTTTTGTGAAACCCTCCGAGTTTTGAGTTTGGCAAAGTTTTCACAAAGTTTTCATAGTAAAAGTGAAAACTCGAGTTTTGATTTCAAAACTCGAGTTTTGATTAGGCAGAGAGAGCCTTTGAGTTTTCCCAGTTTTGAAAACGCGCGCTTCCTCCAAAACCTCCAGTTTTGTCTTGGCGCGATTTCTCCAAGTTTTCACATGTAAAATGAAAACTCGAGTTTTGGTATGAAAACTCAAGTTTTGGCCAACCCGAGAGCATTGTAGTTTTCCAGTATTTGAAAACCTCCGAGTTTTGGAAGAAAACCTCCGTTTTGGCCAACCCGAGAGCATTGCAGTTTTTAATGATTTGGAAACCTCCGGTTTTGATGTTTTGGACTTAAATCAATTTTACTTGCCAAAGTCAAAACTCGAGTTTTGAGAAACAAAACTCGAGTTTCCATCGCTGATTCTGAAATTCAAATTTGAAAAATTTATGAAACCTTATTGTTTGATCTTAATACTTCCCATTATCATTCTCTCATATTCCTAGCTATGTTTAACCACTTTGCTAGTGAGTTTCAGATGAATTAGAGAATGTTTATTGAAGGTTTAAAGCAAAAGCAAAAAGTGATGTCAGCACATTAAATGCAAAACCCAGAAAGTTGCATACTTTTGGGTAATCCGTTTGCACACGCTTTGCAAAGGATTAAAGAATGTTTTCCACGTCCAGGCGGTTGCTACTCCAACAAACTTATTTTCAAGAAGTCAACTCTTAACTTCTGCACAGCTAGATTAAGTGAAGATTAGAGAGAGAAGAAGACCAAAGCTTAACCAAAACTTTGTCTAATGAAAGAAATGGTTATAATGAAGATTACAATGGTCATTTAATGCTCTCTCAGTATAAATAGAGCAGCATTCAAGTATTCTCAACTAACACATCTACTGAAAACGAATTGCATTCAAGTCTACATTTATTCTCTTCAGTTTTCACCTCTATTGTATCTTTTGATACACAAAGCTTCAGTGTTTAAATTTATATACCCTTAGATAGAGTTTCTACTTGTAAATCATTTATTATAAAGAATCACAAGTCTAGGGACTTGGTGATTGGGTTCATTGATTGCAACTTGTAAGGGGGAGTAAGTTCGAGTGAGAGAATTACTCTTGAGTACATAGTGTGTAATCAATTGAGATAGTGGAAATCCCAGAGTGTCTGGGGACTGGACGTAGGTCAAGAGATTGGACCGAACCAATATAAATCTATGTGTGTTACTCTTCTTCTCTGCTCTCCATTCACCCCTGTTTTAGTGTGCGAAAACAGAGTAATCTGAAAAGTTTTTAAAATCCCCAATTTACCCCCTCTTGGTGATTTAGCTCCACTTTCACAATGGATTGGAGAATAAGATGCAGAGGATCGAAGATTTAGATTTGGAGAATCCTGCAGAATTAGCAGAAGCAATCTATTGATTTGGATTAGTTGGACCTGACATATTTGGAAAGGCCCAGCTTACTGAACTTACACCACAAGTAAACTTGACTATAAAAGGAAACAATAGCAAACCCTAAAAGTGGTCGAGTCCTAGAGAGCCAAAGAACATTCCTATTCGGGTAGGCTCGAAAGAAGAGGGAGAGAAGCACTAGGCACGATAACTTTAGGAGAAGCTAGTTTCTTCCTTGCAATGAGACAGAGACAAGAAAATGTGGAGTTGTCAAGTGACAGGCCTCTCCTACACCGTCGAAACCTCCGTGAAGCTTTCTATTTTTCTTTTATTAATTTTAGTCAATCGTTTGTCGTGGGCTATTCTGTTATGTTTTGTTTAGTGATTCCCTCGTCAGTCATGAACTAAACCTCTTGTGGCTGAGCAAGGATGAACTCTTGAGTGCAGAATAAACCCAATTGCTAGTACTTAATTTTATAAATTCAATTTGTTTATCAATATTCTCAATTTCTATCGGTTAGTGGAAGCTAAGGGCTAGATCAGTGGCCTCGACTTACTTTGGAAGGGAGCCTAGGTTAGACATCTAATAAGCGTGTTTGCTTTCGGGCAAGCTGGTGCAAGGCTTGATCTATCATTGTAGGCTTCAGGCATGGGTCTACCGCTCATAACCTTAACACCTTGATTTGAAAAGATAACCTTAACTATAAAATCGTCATAGGCATATGGGAGAAGTATAGCTTAGGTTGTCTGTATAGGACGCGGAAGCTTCTGTATAGTGTAGTGGTGGTTTAACTGGATAACATTGTTAAAGGCAGCTATTCTGGAGTATTGTGGAAGCTGTGCAATATAATTGCTATAGCAATGCGTTAAAGCAAGTAGGGGATTAATGCAGTTCAAATGAAATTTGATGCTCAGGCTATCTTTTACTGATATCTTCTTACGACTACGATCCTTGTTATTTTCTGTCTTATTAGTTATAATCACAAAAATCCAAACTCAATCATATTTTTTTTACTTTCTTTTCACAACTACTCGCATGAACTTGTGTCATCATTGGTATCTCAGTCTCTATGCGATACTCTACTCAATCTTTATTACTTGTTGGACTGGTTCACTTGCCAACAAGGAAATTGACCAACAATAAACCACTACTAAAAGTAAAACCCTACCTTGTTCATAGTGGCATTTTGTAACGATTATATAACCTTTATAAAATGTCTAACCTTTGACATTTTGCAGCGGTTATTGTGGTAAAACCACTACAACTGTGTGACAATTTGAAATTTGAAACTGTTACAAGCTTTCTTAGTTACTGAAGATGGTACAGCACGCTATATGAAGATTGGATATCCAATATAGATGTCAATCTCCGATCAGAAACTTACTGACTCATTTTGATTAGAGATATTTTCAGAAGAAAAAGTCAACTATATTGCAACTCAATCTTCCGTTGCATGTTGTACTAGCTTGAGAAAAACATTGGAGGGCTAGGTGTATATATAGGGTGAATATTTGTAGCAGTTTTCTTAATCACCGCTACAAATTACTAATATTTGTTGTGGTTTACCCCTCTCTTTTTTCCTAACGACGAAAAATATTGTGTCTCTTCACATTCTGTAGCAATTATTCTCATTTAACCGCTACAAAGTTAATTGTATATCCTTCGTGCCATAACGCTCCAAGCTGTTGCCAACTTTGTAGCGGTTTATCTCGTGTAACCGCTACAAAATCCCTGCCACAAACCATCCCGCCATAACGCCCCAAGCTGGTGCCAACTTTTTAGGGGTTTTATTCATACTAACCACTACAAAGTTCGTTGCAAATAAGCCCGCGCTTTGGCGCCATTGTTGTTGCTATGAATTTGTTGCAGCTTAGGAGTAAACCGCTGAAAAATCAATTATTTGTAGATATATCCCATCCTGATCATGTTTTTCATCTCATAAATGCTCTTTATGGTCACAAGTTTTTAGAGCTTGTTATGAAAGACTAAGTGAATTTCTCCTAGATGAAGAATTGTTTAAGACAATGCAAGGAGAATTTGAAATGTCAATGATGGGAGAATTAAATTTCTTTCTCAGACTTTAATTAGACAAAGGAAGAATGGGATATTTATCTCCTAAACCAAATATTTTTGAGATCTTCTCAAGAAATATGGAATGGATCATTGCAATGGGGTTGATACTCCAATGAGCTCTACAACATTGCTAGATGTTGATGCTAATGCTTGAAGGACCTGATTTCAATATTACCAAATATAGAGGGATGATTGGTTCATTGCTTTATTAAATAGCTAGCAGACGATACATTCAATTTAGTGTGGGAATGTGTGTAAGATATAAATCCGCCCTAAAGGAATCTCATGCTAAGACAGTGAAAATAATTTTTAGATATCTTGTCGACACAGCGGAACTTAAAACGTGGTATCCCAAATGAGGCAATAAATATCTCATATCCTTCTCAGAATCTGATCACGGTGGATATAAAACTAATAGAAAGAGAACCAGTAGACAATAATAAGGCAATAAATATCTCATATCCTTCTCAGAATCTGATCACGGTGGATATAAAACTAATAGAAAGAGAACCAGTAGACAATGTCAATTCCACGGTGGCTCTATTATATCTTGGTTCAGTAAAAAGCAAAACACCGTATTATTGTCATCTATTGAGGTTGAGTATGTAGCTACTTCAAGTTGTTGTTCTCAATTACTATGGCTCAAGCAACAACTTCAAGATTTGGTATTCATTTCAAAGAAATTCCAATCCTCTGTGATAATATGAGTATAATAAGGCCAAAAATCCAGTTCAAATTCAAAAACCAAGCATATTGACGTAAGTCATCACTTTCTCATAGATAATGTACAAAAGAGATATGTCAAAATAATGTTCTTTCCTGCTTATCTTCAACTTGCTGATATATTCATTAAGCCGTTAACCAAAGATCAATTGCTATATATCATAATAGAATTGGGAATGGTAGTCCTAATGGATTTTGAATAATCTCACTTATAATGTTTATCTTAAGGTTTAGTTTGACAAATTAATTAGTAATTAAGCATCGGAGTTACTAGAAATTTGTTTTGTAGGATCTTCTGTTATTATTATATAAAACAGGGTAAAATAGGGAAAGAAACACTCTCGTATATGTTATGACACCCAAGTAACGTCGAGCAATTTACATACAGGTATGACAAATTTCAAGCAATACTCGAGTATATTACTAAATACTCGAGTGTAGTACTCGAATATGGTCTAGAGTACTTGAGTGTTGAGCTAAAGATACATAAGCACCAACACTAAACAGATTACTACAAAATAGCCCATGGCAAAAAGATTAACTAAAATTAAACAAAGAAGAAAAGCAAAAAGCTTGATGGAGGTTTCGACGGCGTGGAAGAAGCCCTGTCACGTCACCACTCCACATCTTCTTATTTCTGTCTCACTGTAAGGAAGGATGCTGGGTTCTCTTGGAGTTCTCGTGCCTTGTGACTTCTCTCACTCTTCTTTCGAGTCTGGCCATCTTGAGTTGGCCTTCGACTCTCGATGACTTAGACTCCTCCTTAAGGTTGGCTATTGTCTCCTTATATAGTCTGGTTTACTTGCAGCGTGCATCCAATGAACTGGGCCTTTCCTAATCTATCGAGGTCCAATCGTATCTTTCTTTCTGATCTCGGTAGATTGATTCTGCTGATCCTGCGAGATTCTTCCAATCTTTAGTTTCGATCCTCCGCATATTCTATTCCAATACGTTAGCAATCTAACTATTGTTCTCGACATGCACTATATTTCCTGAAACAACCTTGATAAAAGATCAGATCATATGCCGCATTGCATTGCGTCACTTACTCTGCTATAGCTTCAAGGATGTATTTTATTGCACTTCAATAAAGTTGTCCTGATGCTATAGCATAGTATCAACTATGTTATGTGACTTTCTCATAAAACCTCAAAACTTGTTCTTTTCTAAGCACATGTTTAGGATCTATGTGAAATTTATCCTTAAGTTCCCTGTACAATGAATTAATGCCTTTTTGCTCAGATTAAATGCAGTTAAGCTCATATTCATCATACAATTCAGTCATATAATACAGGGAAAACATGGAATATATAGTTTTCATCAATAACACAAGCATACTCGAGTATAAGCACAACATACTTGAGTATTCAGATAGAAGAGTAGATGAATGCTTAAACCTGGAGCAGATAAAGCAACTAACGTAGATCTACACTCGAGTAAGGTAATTGATACTTGAGTAATATTCAAAATCTCTCTCAAATGAGTTCAAGTGTTCAAAGAACACACTTGAAATAGGGTATTTTATCACTTTTATATTTTTTACAATAATACTAGAGTATGCTAAGGAATACTCGAGTATTAGGCGTTAAAATCAGACAACATACAGTCATGTCTCTCCATTTCATTCCGTCATTGAAATGTCCTTTCTCGTTCATATTCAGTCCTTCGCCCTCTTCGTCGTGACCTAATACCTAGACCTCTCAAAATCTCTATCTTAAGCCTCGATAGGAATTTGCAAGCTTTAATGGTGTGAACAAAGATGCCCCAAGTTGCATAGGACTCCTCTTCTTCGATGATTCACCCCCTCCACATCCATGAAAGAAACTCGAACAACAAAATAGGTGAAAGACTCCAAATTTCAACCAAAGGTTCAAACTTTCGATCCAAAGCTGAAAGCCAAAGGCATTGTGATTCACGAGCTAGTCAAGCTTATTAGTTGACTCTCTACTAGTTCTTTGCTCTCGGGAATGGGAAAAGAGAAAGTAAGGGAGACTGACAAGAAGGCACAACAGTAGGAGACTCATATGAAAGCCACTCATCGGAATCTTCAGGTCCAAGCTGAGCTTGATCACCAAACCAGACCTACTCCATCTTTTTAGGCCACTGGAAATCAGCCAACTACTGTAACCTCTGGCTCTATAGGTCCTTCGGTCTCTCAATTACTTAAGGATTTACATCCATTGACTCCTCCTTCAAGTTTTATTAATGCTTCTTTTGGTATTTCTGGTCAGGCTACATTTGACCTCCACTATGGTGAGCGATCCTTCTATCCCACTATATACATTTATTTAGCACATTTGAGGTTTGTGTGCAATACAAACACTAGTGCAAAAAAGGGCTTTAAGACCACCTCATTTAGACCGGAGATTCGGCGTGTCGGTCTTAAAGGAATGACCGGTGGTAGTTACGTAAATATAAAAAAAAACTCTTTGGACCGGATTATATTTTCATTGGTCTTAAATATATTATTCGACCGGACATAAAAACAACCCGGTCTTAACAATGTTATGAAAAAAAATTTCAAATTTCAATTGCTTTATAGAGAAATCTCATACAGCCGTACTTATATTTTTTGTGGTAAAACATAATAAGGAAAAATTTAAATATAAAAGTCTCAAGGTTTTAAGATTGCACACATGTAATAGGCGGTCTTACAAGTTAAAATTTTAAGACCGGAGATATAATAAGGCCGGTCACAAAAATTTAATTAATTTTAACACCGGACATTTATAAGGACAGGTCTTAAAGGTTAACTTTTAGGACCGTCTTATAATTTTTCCGTTGGTAAAGTTAAATGTTTTAATCCGGACTTAAATTGTGGCGGCCAGTACCTCGATATTGAAGAAAATTAAACAAATAATTAATTTCTTTTAAGACCGGCCTTAAATATGAACGGTCTTGATTTTAATATTAAGACCAGATTTTATATTTTGTTCAGTCTTAAAAATGAGGTGCCAACATAACATTTATTCGCGTGAAATCTTCTACTACTCTCACTGAAGAACCTCTGTTCCCGTTGCGAAACCCTTCCTATTGCATTACCTCTCTTCCTCGCCCACGTACGATAGCCTCGTTAGTCTCTCTTTTGCTCGTGCAATCCTCTCTTCCCCGTCTCAAAATGAATGGTGAAAACGATTCCATTCGTGTTCCGGAACGCCGATTCACGGTGTGATTCAGAACGAACCCTCTTCATCTGACAATGTGCCTCGTAACCTCCCTGCACGCCGTGGGAGAATAGGCGCAAGAATGATGGATATAACCCTAAGTCGGACTTCTGGGTCAAGGCTGGAGATTCAGTTTGATGAAAAGTTGCAACCTTTCAGTCCTAATAAAAGCAAATATACTAGTTTTGTCGGCTATCTTGCTCGCAGCAAGGTTAGCATCTTGACTAATAAGTGGAAAAATGTGGACTTCGACAATGTAAAGCAACCTATTTGGGACACTATCCGGCTTACATACATTGTCCCTGACTCTGAGAAGTTGAAAGACAAGACATTGTCTTATTGTGCTGATCAGTGGAGGAAGTTTAAGACCTCTCTCGCCAACAAGTATATTTTTGCCGAGGTTCACGACCAAAAGCCTTGGGACAAGTACACATTTATTGATGAACAAACTTGGCAACAATTTGTTAAGTCATGGACCACTCCCGAAGCTATGGTGAGTTTATATTTAGTTTTTTTGCCCTTTTGTTTGCTTATTAACTTTGTCTTTGATATGTGAATGTTATTTTGTTCATCTAATCTTGTTAGTTAAATTGTTTGGTGTGTGAATATAAGTATACATTTCCTGCCTTTGGCTATGCAAGTCTGATATGTAAACCCTGAAAAGGTAAAATACTAAGAAGGTAATTAGAGAAATAAAAAAGGCATAAGAGTCAAGCCATTATTATTATAGTCTTAGTTCTGTTATAGTAGGTAGTGGTTAGACATTGCCGTTAGTTCATTACTATCTAATGAGGACTACCGATCGCACCGGATGCCTTAAAAAGGATCAAGTTTGTATTATTCTGTAAGCATAATTCTCTTTTGTTTCTTAACCTATTTATCTAGCAGTACAAAACATAGCTCCAATTTCTTATACAATTCTACATCTTCCTTACATAAAATCTTGAAACTTGATGAAGTGAATATGACTAATGTTTGAGGTTCATATCAAGCAGAAGTTCTCTAATTTCTGTTAGTGAGATGGCTGGAATTCATAATCAATAGTTGTTTTCAATTCTGATTCACAGGAAAGAAGGGAACGAGCACAGGAGATAGGGAGAATGAATGATTGCCCCATAGGGCTTCTCGCGGCGGATATGAAAAGACTGAAAAAGAATTGATGGCGGCCAAGTGGAAGAGATTGGAAGATGAAGCAGAATCCAATCCTTCTGCGGTACATGATCCACCATCTCCAATACGCCGCGAGGAGTTGTAGATGCACATTCGGAAAAAGCCAAGCGATGCCTACACGAGTGAACAAACTCGTGTAGTTGCTGAAAGAATTGTAAGTATCATTATTGTTATTTTTTAGTAACTAAACATGTTTCATTACTAAGCTTCTTGTTATCCGTATCTTACGGAAGATCTTAAAAAGAAAGAAGCAGAGGGATCTTTTGTGTCGGACGGGAGGAGTGATATTCTGACCGTTGAGACCAGAAAACCAGATCATGGTGGGCGTGTAAGGGGGATTGGAGGACAGGTAGGCCTGAAGAAATACTTTGGTAAAGCCAAACGCCATAGACAAAGTATGGTTACCCGGGGGGAGATGGAATAGACGGTGGCCAAATTAAGTGAGGATGCAGCGCTAAAGAAGCAAGGCATCAATCCGAGATGAGCCGATGAGGGAGGAATTGAATCGGATGAGCCGGATGAGGGAGGAATTGAATCGATGAGGCTGCTTTTGAGCAATCATCCAGAGACCAGTGTTCCCTTCACACATTCACCTGCACCTGTGGAGGATCGTGATAGTCCCTCACGATTAGTTGCAAAAGGGACTGTCCATAACTTATTGGGATCAACTGTACACCACCAACAATTGGCTGATGATGAAGTCAGAGTGTTAGTTGAAAAGGTGATCATTGATGCACCTCTCCCTCTCCCAACCGATCGAGTGAAGCTTGTGAGTGATGTCAAGGGAACCTTCATCTCTTGGCCGGTGAAGCTTGTACATGTCTCTACTCCTCCTGAAGCTTCATCCCCTCCTCCTCAATCTCCACCCCCTCCTCCTCAAGTTTCACCCCCTCCTCCTCAAGTTCCACCCCCTCGTCAAGCTCCATCCCCTCCTCAAGCTCTATCCCCTACTGCTAAGTTGACTGCCATGGAAAAAATATCCGATTTGGTGAAGAGTGGATATTTTAAAGATAAATCGTGGCCTATCAATGAAGTAGTAGGCGTCCTTAATCCTCTACCGTTTTAAGTTGACACCATTGATGTTGAGTCCATGCTGCTTCGTGGAAGTGAGCTTACTGATGCAATTGTTCAAATTTTTATGAAGAAGTATCTTCTTCTATGAGTACATAATTTAAATGCATCGTTTAGACACACATACATATATACTAATTCCCTGATCGATGTCATTATTGTAGGTTCTTGCATCAAGAATTGGTTCAAAAGGGCAGGAGCAGTGATTTTGGATTCTTGTGCCCTGTCTATGCAAGTGCAACATCCATGTAGGAGAGACAGGAGCACATATCAAAGAGGTTGTGTGAAGTGAAAAGAAAGATGTACATGTTTCTATTCTTCCACAAGTACATATCATAATGTCTGCAATTCACTTAATTCTGCTACATATATCACTGAGTACTTTACTGCTGTGAATTTTCAGCCGCCACTGGTAGTTGGTCCTCATATGCATGGAGGAGCATAAAGTTATCTTCTTATGCTCCACTCACAGCGATCCAGTGCCTACGTTGATGCAAACATCAACGAGTAAGCATGTCATTTTGATTCTCTTGTCTGAAATCTCTGCTGTGAATTTTCAGTGAACATTATTGATAAATTTGTGATTTTGATGATAGTGCCATGAAGACCTTCCAAATCGAGGTTAAGAAAAGGCGTGGGCATCAGGCCAAAAGGCCTAAATAGCTCACACCGGAGGTTGGTACAATATTTGTACACCGGCACACTGCCTTGTGAACTTGATCAGTAAGCCATATATGCTCTTATATATATTTCTTGTTCTTTTTAGACCCGTCGGCAACCACTGGCGTCCAACTTATGTGGCCCGTACATCATGAAACACATGTATGATATTATCAAGAAAGGAAGGACTAAATTAACTAAAAAGGTAAACGTATTTCATGTTACATATTAAGCACGCATGTTAATTCAGTTTCTAGGCTAAATGTTACAAATGAAATTTGCAGGCAATTTAATTCAGTTTCTGTCTTTGATGTTACAGATGTTTGACTGCCCTGATCCCTTTTCTGATGATGAAGTGCGGACATACGAATGTGTTTTGTGAATATCTCGTATGACCTGATCTTAATGTCGACAATAATTAATGTCCTAAATTCATTTGTAAATATATCCTGTAGCAACAATAATCTTACAGTAAATTTGTTTATTTTTTCGAACAATATTCATTTGTAAATACATAGGCAATGCAAAATCCAAGAAATAAATTTGTTTAATTTTTCGAACAATTTTCTTGTGTCCATTTTTGGGTTTCTGAATGTATTGGATGGTGGATAAAGCTATTTAGTGTTTGAAATTTGAGAAAAAACTCGACTTTAGAACCGTATATTAATTAAAAGTCTGGTCTTAAAAGTCTATGAGACTTTTAAGACCATATATTAATTAAAAGTCCGGTCTTAAAATTCCTAATAAATATCCGGTCCTAAAAGTCTTCAAAAATATGAGACTTTTAGGATCGTATAGATAGACTTTTAGGACCGTATATTGTAAACATACGGTCCTAAAAGCCTTCGGTTTAAAAAATAAATTAGGATAGATAGACTTTTATGACCGTATATTGTAAACATGAGGTCCTAAAAGTCTTATGAGACCGTATATTATTTTGTCATCCGCTCCTAAAAGTCCTCTTATTTTTTTAAAAAGTATGGCTTAACCTTTAGGACCATGTAATTCTTAAATGTCTGGTCTTAATAGTCTTCCTTTAAATAGAAATGTTCACTCACTTTTCGGGCAAATCATTAAGGTTCAAGAAAACCGAGGTTACGGCGTTACGCTCTCAAGCTAGGTCCTTCATTGTAGTCGATCTTACCTCTCCGATTTTTAAAAGATTATCGGTTTCCCTTTTCTTTGTCTTTTTTCTTTTTGTCGGAAAAAGAAGGAAGATATTGAAAAGGATACCGTGTTTCAAATCAGGGCGAGGTAAAACCGATGACAACGACGGTCCAACCTGGAGAAGAATTGTCATTGTGTTTGTTTTTATTCGAATAAGGTAAAAGATGTTTTTTGTTTTGTATGGTCGATCTTAATCGTATTCTGCGCATTTTTTAATGTTGATCACACACGAGGACAATGTTTTGTTTGTTTCCTTTTTTTCAGAAAATGAAAGAAGATAATGAAAATGAAAGGCGATCGAAATGGAAAGCAAAAACATTTATTATATTTTTTTTTTGCTGCCCCCGGAGCGGTAAAAAACATAAAAAACATAAAAACATTTACTCTTCCCCATCGTTGTCGGAGGGGGAGGGAGTCGTCGGAGAGGTCGAGACGTCGTCATCTAACGGATTGTACTCAACGTCCCCGGGCGTCGAGTACCGCGTTCAGCTTGTTGTTGACGGCGTTGTAGACCTAAAAAAGCCGGCCCCATCGTCGGTCTATGTGATCGACGAGGGCCGGAGGTAGTGCATCATCATCGTCCGAATGACGGTTGCGGGAGGCTGCAGAGGAGGAGGGTATGGAGGAGGAAGAGGATGAAGAGGAATAGGAGGATCTCGTGGTGGTTGAGGACCTCGTGGTCATGGAGCAGCCATTACGGTTTTTGGTTGTAGAAGTGATGGAGAAGAATGTGAAGAACGTAAAGTAACAATGCGTTTAAATAGAGAACCCATCCTGAACAATGTGAAACGCCGGAAACTTTAATGAGGAGACGCATAGTTCATCAGAATACGAGGAGATGCCTAGTTGGGAAGCTTATCTGGAAGGCGAAGAGACTCTGATTCATTCATTTGAACAGAGTGTAGGATACGACTACGCTATCGATTTAATACCGGATATTGTAAAAGATCCGTTCTTAAAACTAATATTTTTTTTCGAAAAAATTATTACTTAAAAAAATTGAATTGAATTTTTTTTTGAATTTTAGGACCGGATAAACGATAAAATGTTAGTCTTAAAAGTAATTTAATTGATTAAAAAATAAATAATAGACTTTTAGGACCGCATATTTATAAAATCCGCTCTTAAAGTACCTCTAACTTATTATCTTCACTACCTCGTAACTCCAAACAACATACGTGGCCATCTGGGAAGGGGGAACTGCTCTCTACCTTTATTAACTCGTCATACCTCTCTGCATGCCCCAAGTGCTCAAACCATGGTTAGATACAAGAGAACCGCTCGTAGGGTAGACTTACTGGTGATGCTCGTGCCTTCCGTAGATCGTTATACGATGTGCCTCCTCCGGGAGAGTGCGTTCTATTGAGACAGAAGAGTCTCGGGTCGTTGGACCCATTGTTATTTCTTTGGATGATGAAGAGATTGCCGCACCACCCCAGCCTTCAGACCACGATGCGCTGATGAGAATAAGACAGGAACTTGCTGATATCCGGCGGGAAGTTAATGCTGCTCACGCCGATATCTTCAAGGCTTTGAAGGATAATAAGCTTTAGGATGTATATATAGTCAGATTCTTGTTTTTGATAATTTTTTGCTTGTTTTTCTTTTATATTTTTTCTTTTGTACATGCATATTCAAGTAATCTACGTAGCATTAAGAACTAAGCTTGTGTCTTTTTAATTTTTTGTTCATATTCTCCAGTAATTAAAGAAATTAAACTCCATTTTTTCTTTAATTTTTATTCATTCAGTTGCTATGATCGCCAAAGCAATACTTTTTTCTTGAAAAAAAAATTGAGAATTTAGGACCGGAGTTTTCATAGATTACGGTCTTAAAAAGTTATATATTTAGGACCGGCTACTTTATAATTAACCAGTCTTAATAAAATCTACGCATATAATAAAAAATTAGGTCCGGAGTATTATAAAACAAATGGTCTTAAAAATTTAGCTATATATTTAGGACTGGATACGGGATAAGATTTCGGTCTTAAAAGTAATTGAATTAATTGTAGACTTTTACGACTTAAAAATTATATTAATAAAAAATCTTTAGGACCGGATACATTATAATTAATCGGTCTTAATAAAGTCCAAGTTAAAACATGTCTCTGTCGTGAGTAAAATTAAATTTTCCTCTCTGCACTTCTCTTGTCGCGTCGAAAGTGATTACTGAGGTTCTGTCTCCAGTTTTTGTGTGTTGCTCCGTCGGTGGTTCGCGTTGCTCTCTCGACAATCATTTTCCAGTTCCTTAGCTAAACGTATATAGACCAAGCTGTAAGAGGTGTTTCCGTTATATAACTTCATGATTTTCCTACTTATCGTTATGGGTTTTTCATGGGTTGAATGAAATCGATGAAATGCTCTTGTGGGTTTCTCTGTTGTTAATGAATATTGTATTTTGAAGATTATATTTGCACTTTAGACCTACCTAACTGACCAACAAATGTTTTTAGGGTACTCTTGCATGTACGCAACATCAACGTTCGTGGCGGGAGAAGAAAGACTCGGAAACGCATTTGAATTTAATGCTACAGGTGAGTCCACAAGACCTTCACGCGATGCATTTAATTTCCACGTCATGCATTTATTTTGTTTCTTGACTTCACTGTGATACATTTATGACCAAAATTGATTCTTCGTTTTGCATTTAATGGGCAAGTTTCTCAGTAAAAAAAATCAAAAAAACAAAAAAAAACTCCTAACCGACATTGAGCATAAATATGCATTTGGTGTTGCCTTTTTTATATGCAAGTGTCAATTTTTTTGGATTATGTATGTTAAATCTTTTCATCTAAAAGAATTCTACTATGGATCACAGTTGGATAAATTCTTTATGGATGAGTGTTGAATATCAGAATGGGGTGAGGGACTTTATAGAATTTGCTAAACAAAATGCCCATGATGATAGTGGGAAGTTTTATTGCCCTTGTGTAAAATGCTTGAATGAGAGGCGACTAAGTGCTGAAGTTATACATACACATTTAATTTGTGAAGGATTTTGTAAGACTTATACAGTATGGGTATGGCATGGTGAAAAAATACCAAGTGGGTCTCAACATGGGGAAGTGGCCTTTAATGATAATGACACGGATATGGATGATCACATAGAGGACATTATTCGTGATGTAGGAGAATAGGCTTTTCATCAATCACATGCATATGGTAATATGTGCAGTGATGCAGAGACCTCGCTATAATGTGGGTGTATAAAATACCAATTGTTGAACGCTGTATTGAAATTGGTAAGCTTGAAGGCACGTCATGGATGGAGCGACAAGATTTTTTCTGAAATGCTTGATGCTTTTAAGGACATGCTTCCGGATGATAATGTGTTGCCGCATTGATACTATGATGCTAAGAAAATACTTTGTCCACTGGGGATCAAGTATAAAAAGATCCATGCATGCCCGAATGATGTGTGTTGTATAGAAAAGAGTTTGAAGAGAAGCATAATTGTCCGATATGTGAAACCCCAAGGTACAAGTCAAATAAGGGGCCTGCAAAAGTGTTGTGGTATCTTCTAATCATACTAAGGTTCAAGCGGTTGTTTGCGAATGAAAATGAAGCAAAAAATTTACGGTGGCATGTAGATGAGAGGATTTCTGATGGAAAGCTTCGTCATCCAAACCAATTCTTCTCAATGGAAGAAAATCGATCAATTATTTCCCAACTTCGACGAAGAACCTAGGAACCTTAGGCTTGCCCTTAGCACAGATGGCATGAATCCATATGGAAGCCTTAGTAACATACATAGTTCTTGGCCTGTACTCCTGATTATTTACAACTTATCTCCTGTGTTATGCATGAAACGAAAGTACACCATGCTGTCTATGTTGATTTCCAGACCAAAACAACTCGGAAATGACATTGATGTTTACCTTGAGCCCTTGACCGAAGACTTGAAGGAGTTGTGGGAAAAAGGTGTTGACGTTTATGACTCTTTCAAGAAGGAGGTGTTTAAAATGCAAGCCATGATATTTTGTACTATCAACGACTTCCCAACATATGGGAACTTGTCAGGGTATAGTGTAAAAGGCCATAAAGCATGTCCGGTTTGTGAAGAAGGCACATGCTACCATCAACTTCAACATGGAAGAAAGACGGTTTATCTTGGACATAGGAGATTTCTTAGACGGGACCACCCATATCGTCGATTAAAGAAAGCCTTTTTTGGTGGCCAAGAGTATGAAGATGCTCCGGTGGCATTGACTACTGGAGCAAGCATATGAAAAGGTGAAATTTATCAATGTCATCTTCGGTAAGACTGCAAAGAGTAGAAAAGAAACAAATATATGGAAAAAGAGATCCGTATTCTTTGATCTTCCCTATTGGCGCAATCTTGATGTGAGACACTGTATTGATGTCATGCATGTGGAGAAAAACATATGTGATAGTGTTGTTGGCACGCTTCTCAAC
The DNA here is from genome assembly GCA_019022655.1 of Acacia acuminata. NCBI lineage: Eukaryota > Viridiplantae > Streptophyta > Magnoliopsida > Fabales > Fabaceae > Acacia > Acacia acuminata. The sequence goes on along the minus strand of JAFJYI010000272.1, from coordinate 888,576 downwards.
ATACAAGGTAGTTCCAAGGTGGTGTGAAGGCAAGATTGGATTTACAAGCAATGGGAATATGCGAAGAGTTACATCCAACACCAGATGAGAAGAGAACTTATTGTCCCCCGGCTTCTCATACTTTGTCTAAGGATGAGAAACGAAGTTTTTGTGAGTGTTTACATGGCACAAAAGTTCCTTCGGGGTATTCTTTAAATTTTAAGAGGCTTGTATCGATGAAGGACTTGAAATTAGTAGGCCAAAAGTCTCATGATTGTCATGTCTTGATGCAACAGCTACTCCCAATAGCTATTCAAGGCATCGCCGAATATGATCTTTGGGTCGTTTTGACTAGACTTTGTTTTTTCTTCAATGCGGTTTGTAGTAAAGTTTTCGAGATTGAAAATTTGGATGAATTGGAGAATGAAGGATATCTTATCTTGTGCCACCTTGAGAAGCTTTTTGTTCCTACATTTTTTGACATCATGGTTCATCTAATTGTTCATCTAGTGAGTGAGATAAAGTTGTGCGGCCCTATCCATTTACGGTGGATGTACCCAATTGAAAGATCTATGAAATTCCTAAAAGGGTATGTGAAGAACGCATACCGGCCAGAAGCATCTATTGTTCAGAAATATGTTTTTGAAGAAGCCATGGAATTTTGTCAAAATTATTTGGCCAAAGTTAGACATATTGGGCTTCCAAAACGTCAGCATGCTGAAGGGGGTAGACGAGGGGCTTCAATAAAGAGTGTGGATCCTAATGAATTATCACAAGTCCACTTATACATCTTGAATAATGTTGATGAAGTTCAAGCCAGCATAGCTACACATAAAGAAGCTGTAAGGAAAGAAAATCATCGAATGACTAAGCAAAGGTTGATTAGGGAGCATAACAGAACTTTTGCAAACTGGTTCAAACAAAAGATCGAGGGAGAAGAACGTGTTTCTGATACAATCAAATGGTTAGCACGTGGTCCTAAGGTTGATGTCATAAGTTGGAATTCGTATGTGATCAACGGTTATACATTTTACACGAAGTCCCTAGTTGATAGGAACAAGTCCAGAACAGTGGTGTTATGTTAGAGGCTGAATCTATGTACTTCTCCAGTTCGAAAGACAAGAGGCCTTTATTGGCAGTCATGCCATATTATGGGGTTATTGAAGAGATTTGAGAGGTGGACTACGTGAAAATTAGATTTCTCATTTTCAAATGCAAATGGGTTAATGTCAATAATGGTGTTCAGATCGATCGGCTAGGATTTACATTAGTCGATGTCAATGGTAGAAGTTTTAGAGATGAACCTTTTATAATGGCAGACCAGGTGAAACAAGTGTTCATATTATCGATCAAGAAAATAAAATGTGGCCTGTAGCTCTCTAAGGAAAAAGGGTCATTGATATTGATGAGGAAAGTCATTCAAACTATGGTCTTCCTGAGAGTACTCCATTTTCAAGGGGTCTACCGGACATGAACGAAGAAGATGAAGCGGATAATGAACCCGACATAAGAAATGATCATCAAGAAGGGATATGGGAGGATATCACTTTATAAAATAGTCCATTCATAAGGTAATATTCATATGCAGAATTCTTTGAAAACTTTAAGGTTTTACCTATACTATATTCCTTCTATGTTCATAAACAATGTCACTGACAACGAAGTTTGTTCTTGTTTTATTTTTGTGGCAGGATCCGATCCAAATTAAAGGGGCATGTTATGGGAAAAGAGGATGTTACGTTGTTGGTGGGAATCAGATGAAGGCATGGTGAATATTATTTTGGGCATGTTTGTTGTATTTGTAACTTATGGTATTTGTAAGTAAGTTATCTTATTGTAGTCATAGTATAATAATTAATTAAGAGGCCACATAACTCATGGTGAATAATATTTGTATTATTTTTCCCAATTCAATTTATTCAATAATTGTTCATAGCTTGTAGCCGAAAGTATCGACTTTTATATGCTTGGATTGGGTGGTGGATTTGTGTGTAATACAATCGGGAAGAACAAAAAACAGGGGAAAAAATTCGGGTAAATTTAGACCGCAAATAAATACGCCGGTCTTAAATGTTCAGCTTTTAAGACCGGATGTATTTATATGTCCAATCTTAAAGGTCTGCAAATTCATATTAAGCCCGGTCTTAAAAGTTGGTCTTTTAAGACCGATATATTTATACGTCCTAGGTCTAAAAATTTCAATTTTTAAGACCGGATTTATTTATCATCCAAATGTTGACGGTCGGTCTTTTAAGACCGCGTATAATTAGTCGTCAGTCTTAGAAGGCGCTATTTTTTAGACTGTATTTAGTTTCGTCCGATCTTAAAATTCAGATCTTTAAAGAGCGGCCTAGTTTTTAGCCGATCTTAAAAGTTGAGTTTTAAGACCGAACAAAAAATATTTCATATTTATTTAGTATGACTTTTAAGACCCATTGTTTTAAATGTCCGGTCTAAAAGAGTTTCTTTAAGACCGGTCGGAGTCCGGTCTTAAATGTTAGACTTTTAATACCGGCTGGAACAAGACCGGTCATTGGTCCGGTCTTACGATGCCTCTTTTGTCCGATCTTAAAAGCCTTTTAACTGCTGCCGATGACTATATTATTGAGGAGATAGGAGATTCTAGAGACCATAGTTAGAAGGCATATCATTAAGCTTACTTCCATGTCAATTAATACCCCCTTAGACATTGTAAATGTACATACTGAGCCTATTAAGAAACTATCTGATCAAAATATTTTCAGTAGCCTAAGACTTGGAGAACTAATAGCAGCCCTGAAGTTCAAACCCGTATCTATGAATGCTACATTTCAAGTTATCTGGTATATCTACAACAGGAACATGATCCAAAAAGGTCAATGCTTCATCGACTTCACTTCCAAAGACTATCCTTTATTTGCTTCCATGATCTCTAGAGAGCCTCGGATTTAGGAGAATGGATTATGGATACGATGAGACAGTTTCTATTTCAGTCTAGTATAAAATCCACTATTCCTTTTCCTAATCCATTTTCCCATATTCTATCCTTGCACAATATTTGGTACCTTATACAAGATGAGAAACCAGTGAGACCTTAGAGATTTGGAAACAACCATCTAATTAGGATGAAGATCTCATTCATAGAGGCTTTTAGGAAGTCTAAGGCTCAGTCAGTGAAGAAGCCTATACCTTCATCCCCAAGAACAGATGAGGCTCAATCCTCTCAGGCAGGATCACTTACTCCTCTTCTCTTGCTCCCTCTTTCTTTCGAGCTACTCTTCATGAGGCCATACAGTCTACTATCACACCCTTGATCCAATCCAATAATACATTTCAGGTGTCCATTGAGCAAAAGATGACTACCTTGGCTTAGACTAATATATCTTTGATCACTACATTGGAAGCAAAATTAACTCACTTGGTTGCTGAGATTAATAACTTTAGCATGCTATTTGATCAGTAATTTAAGCTTAATAGAAAGATACTACATATCAAAGTAGCCTTGTGTAATGTGAGAATTGATGTGTCTGATCTAGATCTTGCTCCCTTTGTACCTTTAAGTTCCATACAAAACGAGACAAATTTGTTACCGATAGAACCTATGCCTAAGCCAATCACAGTAGCTTAGCCCATCATGGCTATATAGAACGAAAATCGAACAAAAATGAAGAAGTTCATCATGAACACAAAGAACACAAAGAACAGATGAAGAACAGCTGAGAGAATTTCAAAACTTCTCTTTCAATCCGAAAAATAATAAAAACATGAATGACTAGATGTTGTAACCACCATCTGACTTAAAGTGAACCTAAAATGGAAATGGGCCCCAATGGTTGAGCCCAAAAACGAAAATAAAATAACAATGGGCTTTAATTACAAAATTCGAGCCCAAATAAAATCCAGAAATATACATCTGACTTTGGCTCCAAAATTGACTGCCCTCTTGTCCGAATTTTCCCTTCATGTCTTCATAACAATTGTAGCTCTATGAATCATCTGAAATATGAAACAAAAATGAGGCAAATATGATGTCTGGTTCAAGAGTTATGGTAAAAATAGTGAAGCAATGTAAAACTAGAATTTTATTATTAAAAATGGCTAAAATATAATCAAAGGCCCAAAGCCCAAATAAGTATAAAAGCCATTATTTATTAACTAAAGAGTGCTAAATTATTCATCAATGGATAAAAAGAACTGTATGAAATATTCAATTATTATAGAACCTATGCCTCAGCCAACACCTTCTTCTGTACCGCCATCAACTACTCCTATATTGCCTGTTATCTCTAGCTTAACTGACATAGACCTTACCTTGGATCCTCAATTGGCCTCTTCCTCCACCTCTTCCTATATTACCACCCTCACTACTCATCTTGATGATCCTCATACTGCTATCACACCACCACCTACTCAACCTACTCCTCCTTCTGACCTTACTTTTCCCACCTTTTTCCTTCAAGACAATGGGGATACGTATGGTGGCTATTTGAGATGAGTAGAGACATATAGTGAGTGCATTTATATTCTATTTGAATTATATTTATATTTTATTTATATTATGGTTTGTATTAAACTATTTGATTATGAATTCTGAGTTTCTACAATAATGATCTGTCAAGTTATGCATTTGACATTTCTGCTATGATTTATCAATTGTATAATTTTCTTGAAATCATAAAAAGCTTTTCAAATACATTTTTCAAAATAGCCAAGTGTTGTCATTATCAAAAAGGGGGAAAATGTTGGTTCTTGATTTATGTTTTGATCATAACAAACTGGAAAAGAAAAAGAATTTAAATCCATGTGATTTGAGGTGAGCATACCTGAGTATTGGAAGTAATACTCGAGTCTCTAACTCAGATACTTGAGTATGACAGAAGCCTATGCATGATACTCACTTTTTGCTATTGATATAACTACTTCTGATAAATACTTGAGTATTCAAGTAGACACTTAAGTATTGTGTTTGTACTAACTCTGACCTCAATCTTTGATGAACACTATAGTATTCATCAGCAATACTCAAGTATGACACTTGTGTATTGGTATCCAGTACTTGAGTATCCATAGTAGACATCAAGGATTTGAAGTGATATTCGTGACATTCTTTAGGAGAAAAATCATAAGAGTACTAGAGTATCCAAGTGAGTACTCGAGTATTATCGAGCAGAGAAGACACTATGAGAATATGATAATTAGAAGGTTACGAGTAGAATTAAAGGTACTCAAGTATGATAGTCGAGTTTGTAGAGTAACACCCGAGTATAGACACATGTTCTCAGCTAGATACTCCTAGTGCCTTACACCAGATAAGATTATACTTGATACTAATGAACACTCAAGTATTGGTTCTAAATCTCAACACTGGAACCTTCACCTTCGTAAATTCAAATTCACTTATTATGATTTTATAACTTTTGATTATTACTCATTATCATTCTCAATGCTTCTAAACATATGTCTTAATGAGTTTCAGATAATTAGTTGAAGGATTACATGCAAATCCTCAAAAAGCAAGATCTATGTCAAAACATTTAATGTCGTAGTAGAATAGAGCACACATACAGAAACTTAGTCAGAGCAGGTCAATTATCATACTCTTAGACCCCCATTCTGGTGAAAGCAAAGTGACTCAACCTTAGTCAAATTTAGAGACCAAAGGGATGTCGTATGAAGATTTTCAACAGTGTTACGAAAGTGACATATTCTCAAATCCTCCAATGACTCCGGTTTGTGTCTAACGAAAGGTTTGAAATCTCATAATGGATAGATTGAAGCTTCTCCACGATCATTAATGGAGTTCATTTGTAAAATCCAGAGCATTCAATACAAAGCTAACAACCAACAACGATAAATTTATTGTTCAGTTATTTCTCATTAATACTCTTTGAAATATCTTGTGATATTTATATTCTTTAGTGATCATATATCTACTTTGTGAGATAATCTTTATCAATTCAATTGATTGTTGTAAAATCTCAAAGTAGTGAGACCTTAAGTGTGGTTGTCGATTACATTTGTAAGGGGAGTGAGTCCTGGTGATGATTATTCTATAAAGCTCATGTAATCATTGAAAGATAGTAGAAATCTCAAAGGCACTCTCAAGACTGAATGTAGGTCAAAATATTATGGCTAAACCAATATAAATCTTTGTGCACACTTCGGTAATATCTTTCTAACTCTTCCTTCTTGATTTAATTTTTCATTTTGATTGTTTTAAATTTATAAATCGCCCAATTCACCCCGCTCATGGGTGATATACCTCAACTAACAGTACCTACTTATCCTCAAGATAGTGGGTTCGAGAGTTAGGATAGGCGGTCTTGGGAATTTATTCCCATGGGACAAATTCCCTGGAGGGCAAACAATACCTATCCTAGTGGGGCCCGGACCTTGCTCTCCGCAATCGTGCTTCGGCGGGATGGCAGGACAGGCTGGCAGGTGGAGCAAGCGAGCCGATACATACAAAAAAAAAAGATCCTGATTACCGTAGGTCCATGGTTGGTATGTTTGTTTATTTTGGTGGTTTTCTTATATCATTGTGCTCAAGAAAACTAAAGGTTGTATCTCGTTCTAGTATAGAGTCAAAGTACCCTACTCTTGCTGATGGTGCTATTGAAACACAATGGATTTCCTCACTTATGTTTGAGCTTCATTTTTCTCTTAGACAATCAACTATCATTTGGTGTGATAATCTCAATGCAAATGCATTGGCTTCAAATCTTGTCCAGCTTACCAAAAGTAAACATATAGAGATCGATGTTCATTTCATTCGAGATCTTGTGCTTGCAAAGTGATTGATGTGATATATATTTCCTCCTCTCAACAAATATCGAACTACCTTACAAAAGCGTTGCTTCATTCACAGTTCCAAAATCTCAAAAACAAACTTGGATTGGTGATTACACCCTCTCATTTGTTGGGGAATCTTAAAGTATAAGATACATTAATGTATATGGGTGCATTGTAGATAGGGACAGAATTAGGGGGGTTAGGGGTGGCCCCACCCCTAAAGTTACATAAAAGAACCCAAAGTTTTGGGAACTCACATTTCTGCCTCATAAAAATTTCACTATTTTCACTTTAGTCCCTTTTAATAGTTTCATAGAGGGATTAAAGTGAAAATATTAAAATTCTTATGAGGTTAAGATGTGATTTCCTAAAATTCTGGGTTCATCTCAATAATTTTCGCCCCTCCTATTTAGAATTGCTGGGTCCGTCCCTGAGCGTAGATTATATCAATTGTACTATTCATTGAATATACCCATAGCAAGTGTACAGTACTCTAGAACATATAAGAGAGGAAGCAAAGCCCTTTGCCTTTAGTGCAGCTCAGAATAATATATTCATTTTACTCGATTTTCGATCTCCTTGATCAAATAAGGAAGAAAACTTATAACCATCGAAACTTTATAATGAACATCCTAAACTTTTTTCACATACGATTAATTTTGTACGTCACTTATCTACACACAGTTTAAAGTTTAGGGACATGGCTTTCCTTCTGTGTCTGGCTTCCGCTGCCCTCCTTCACTATAAAGCAGTGCCTATTTGGCGCAAAATAACTGAAGCTGTGCCCTTTAAAAAACAAAAACCAAAAACAAACAAACAATTTGAGGTTTTAATTGGTACTAAAAAAATACTTCAGGATACTGAACGGTATTGGAAAAATATTTAATGGTCTTGAAAAAATATCTTGAAGTATATTTTTAGTAACAGTCAGTACTCTGAAATATGTTTTTAAGATCCTAAAATAATTTTTCAAGATCATAAGTATTTTTTCAATGCCAGTCAATATCCTTTTAGTATTATCAATACCTTGAAATATTTTTTTCAAGATCATGAAGTATTTTTTTCAATACTTGTTCATTATCTTGAAGTATCTTTTTAATACAAAGTCGGTACCTTGAAATATTTTTTAATATGCTAAAATAAATTTTCAAGATCATAAAATATTTTTTTAGTACCGTTTAGTATCGTGAAATATCTTTTTAGTATCAGTTAGGACCCTAAGATATTCTTTTTTAATAATTAAAAAGAAAGGCACAGCTTTAGTTGTTTTGCACCAAAACAACGCCGTTTTATAACAAAGTAGGGCAGTGGACACTAGACACAAAGGAGGAAAGCCGTGTCCAAGGCCTAGGAAGTAATCTACGTATCAATCAAAAGTTTGAGGGGTTTATACACACATATAGAGACAAAAAAGATGTTTAAGGTGGTATATAATTGAAATTTTATTTAGAGGGTATCCGCGCAAACTTGAAAGCTTAGATGTGTTCATTATTAAGTTTTAAACATTAAAAGAATTATCTGTACATGATCCAAAGTTCATGGTTGTTGTTGTTGTTGTTGTTTTTTTTTTTTTTTTTTTTTTTTTTTAGTTTTTTGAAATTAATATATATAAAAAAATCTTCGCTTGCAAAATCTGTGGGCTGATCACTCGTGAAATCTGATTAATTCATAAGGAGGCATGTGACGGACTGGGTCCCCCGTTTATTTTGTCATTATCTAGTTACACGGACACACATGCACTTAATTTATTTCTTTGGATTTAGACATGCACTTAGTTAAATGTATGATAATATTTGAAAACGACATTTAAAATCTTTCTACCAATTCCGTGAATCAATCAATACTAAGTGAATACCATTACTTTTTTTAGCCTAGACTAATCTAAATCGAATCAAGTTGACAATTATACAATATACTGAATCAACTACCATTCAAAAATAAAACTTAAGTGCTACGGCCTGTCTTTAAAAAGAACAAGCACCAAACTATACTGAATAACAACCATTCAAAAATAAAACTTCAATGTGATACCACCATTTTTGTAAAACTCATGAGTTAACTCTCCAAATGTATCATTTTTTATGATTCTAACATGTAAAATTATGTTAACTTGTTTTTAAACTAAATGCTTTAACTCGCTATAAACTCCATTAAACTTAATAGTTCACACACCGAGTGTATTATTTAAACATTTCTAGCTTATATAATCAAGCTAGCTTTTTCTATTTGATCATCTTTTGAGTAGAATTTATATATGAATTTCATAGAAATTTTCTTAATTAAGTATGATAAATAATAAATGTTGGTAGATTTAATTTCAATTATTTAAATTTAAAATATATTTAAATCAATTTGTTGTAGTTTTATATTTTAATTATTTAACTATACACTTTTAATACCTTGTAATTTATAAAACTAAACTCTTATTAGTTTATAATTTGACTTCACGATATGAGTTTATGTCTTTATTACAAGTTAGCTTAAATTTGTGAGTTTAACGACCTTGAATACCATTCCACTCTTTTTTTTTTTCTTTTTTTTTTTTGGCTAACGATCCCACCCCACTCCATATATATTAGTTAATACTTAATATAAGACATCTTTCAAAAGGTTTCTATGGTCCCAAATATAAGTCTCTTCAAAAAAGTCAACAACATTAAATTCTCTTCCACTAATGCCTTTATTAAATGTGTTGTATGAAGAGATTATATACAAAAACAAATAGTAATTAAGATACATTTGATTTTAATTAGAGGGTTGTCTTAGAAACTAGTAGTCACAATTTCTTACCATTTTAATAATAAGAACTAGCGAAAACCCCTTTAAGGTCTCAAGGGACCGAGAAAATATCAAAAATGTTCTACAGAAAATTCTAATGTGAAAAACATCCCAAATAGTTGTTAAAACCCACGAGATGTAATAGTTAATCACCTACTTTTTTTTTATCACCTCTTGAAGGAGTTATTAATGAAACTTTTTTGACATCATAATTTTTTGTAGGACTTTTTTGTCCCTTGGGACTATAAAAGGATTTTCCCTACAAACTATTTTTAATTATTTCTTTTACAGTTATTTGGTTTTAGAGGGGGAGGGGGGAGGAGACAAATTTTTAATCTCATGCTTACTAAATAGCCCTTGGATCCTATTGTGATTCCAATCCCTACCCTCCCATGTACCCTACTGGAGACTAGAAATATTTACCAAATTTCATGGGCAATTTGGTAAAAGTATCCCCTCCCCTCCCCTCCCCTCCGTCCCCCTTTTCCTCAAATCAAACACACCTTTAAGGGTTTAAGTGCTTAAATGTGCTAGAAGTTTTTTGTATAAGGGCATTGGGCACCTAGAAATTTTTGAAGGAGAAAATTGTGCTTGGAAAGTCTCAAAACGGGGTAATTTTCCCCTTAATTAACCAACCTCAACGGTCAATATTTGTTGACCAAATATGCAAAGATGGCATGCTTATATGTCATCCACCTCACCCTTTTTTGTCTTGGTCAGTGACAAACTTTTTTGTTGGATTTAATTTTTCTTTTTTTTTTTTCAAAAAAAGGAAAAGCTCAAATCCTCTCCTGGAATGTCTCCGGTCCTTGATATAAAACTTTGGAGAGATTAAAAAAGCTAAATAAATAAATTAATTTTGGGGTTTTCAAGGGGTTTGAAAAAAATGATAAAAAGTTAAGTAATTTATTTATTTTCCTTAGCCTTCCAAATTAATCATCTGCCAGAACTAGTAAATTTTTTTAAAAGAATCATATGTCATTAAAATGTGAAACTCCTGAAATATCATACCAAACAAAACCCTCAACTAAGTCTTATATCAAAGACCGGAGACATTGCAGGAGAGAATTTGAGTTTTTTTTTTTTAAAAAAAAAACAATGAAAAAAGTCCTACTAAAAATTCCAACGACTGATGTGGATAAAAAAAAAGTAGTGAGATGGGTGCCACATAGGCATACCACCTTTACATATCTGGTCAACAAACGTTGACCATTAAAGCTAGTTAATAATTTTTTAAACTTTAAGGGCACATTTGCCCCCTCGAAAACTTCTAGGTGCCTAATGCCCATACCAAAAACCTCAGAAGTATTTAAGCCTTTAATCCTTTTTTTATTTTTGTTTGAAGTTGTTCAAGGTGGTCTACAGAATTTTGTTTTTATTTCCAATCATTAGTTCATTCTCGATCTCACTACAGACGCACCCCTTCACAGTTATCTTGTTCATCGTTTTTCAGCTGAATTTTGGTTTTTTGTGGTCATTGAATCTTGTGATTTAGAAACAGAACAAGAGGGTTTTCCCCAACTGACAGAAGCTGTCCACTAAAAATATTTTTGTATATAATAAATACTCCAACATTAACCCATGTCCCTCATTCCCATGTCATACAATTTAAAAAAAGAGAGAGAGAGAGAGAGGGTTCCCAAATCTCGATCTCTCAGAGTGAAATATTGAGGGATAATTGTGGAAAAAAATTTATGAATGAATCATTATTTTTGTCAAAGCATCTTATATTATGAAACATCACACACTCTGGAAAAAAAAAATATATAAAATAGGACCAAGGAGGAAGTACTTTTTTTTGAAAAAAAAAAAATATTAAAAAAAAGGTTAAGGTGCAAAAACATCACAAACTTTTTTGGGGTGTAATAGACTTTTTTGTAGTAGAAGAATGCCTATAAACCATTACCTCAGTTAATTACTCCAAACATATGCTTTTTTGAGGTGCAAATCTATCCATAAATTTTGCAAATTTGAGAAAAATTCCTCAACCCTTGAAATAACATACAGCAGTTAGTTTTTTGTAGTGGGCCCGAAGTATTGTTCTCCATTTTATTCGATGCGTGGATCATTACTCCATCTTTTTTTATATTTATACATTGCTACTTTAATTCATTCTCGACCTCACTAACAGAGACACCTCTTCAAAGTTGACAGATATTGTTCATCGTTTTTCATCCTCCTCTAGCCTCTTCATCTATATATATCCTTCATTCCCATCCATCCCATCACATAAAATACAAAAAGAAAATATGAGGTCCTCAAATCTCAATATCTTAGCCACTTTCTTGATCTTCTCAACCTTGTCTTTCACTTGCCTTGCCCAGAACAGTCCTGAAGACTTCCTTCAAGTTCACAATGAAGCTCGTGACCAAGTTGGTGTGGGTCCTCTCTATTGGAACGAGACCCTCGAGTCGTACGCTCAGAACTATGCCAACGAGAGAAGCTACGACTGCAACCTCGAGCACTCTGGTGGTCCCTTCGGCGAGAACATCGCCGAGGGCTATGATGACATGAAGGGCTCCGACGCCGTCAAGTTCTGGCTTACCGAGAAGCCAAACTACGACTACGACTCGAACTCTTGCATCAATGATGAGTGTCTTCATTATACGCAGATCATTTGGCGAGATTCTCTTCATCTTGGCTGTGCTAGAGCTAAGTGTACCAATGGCTGGATGTTCGTTATTTGCAGCTATGATCCACCAGGCAACATAATTGGCCAAAGTCCATATTGATTTGAATATTCAACAATAAAATGTTATTTATATATTTAATTTTAAATTAATTATATATACACATACATATATAATGTCCTCAGTTATGTTATTTGTCTAGTAAGTCATGCTATTATACGTGTGATTCAACCATGAGGGGTGTATTGATGATTGATAATTAGTTAAGAAAACTGTTGAGTTTAAATTTTGTCTTTGCAAAATTCGTTGGGTAGTAAAATGATTGGCAGAGGTTTCCCTATAACACATGATTGCCGCAATGGTCTAATGAGAGAGATTGGGTCCTACCTAACAAATAATGTGCCTAACTTTTTCTAAATATAAAATATGTGTTGGAATTAGTTGAACTGATGAATCTTTTTTTATCCTAAATATAACATTTCAATCCACTATTTTTTTAATATTTATCACTTTCCTAAAACTACCCCTGTTGGTACTTCCCTAACAATATTAGAAATCAAATTCATATAGTTACAAAATGTTTGTTACACAATAATGTATTTTAAAGAGATCATATCAGATTTGTTACAATTAATCATATTATCTAACTTTTTTTATTCTTCTCAAAGTATTTTAAATAACTCTCACACCAAGTACAATGTGATTTTTAATCATGGGATATTAGTATTGGAATTCACTTTGTACAGTTTCTACTTTAATTTTCCTCTAAGGTTTTGTAATTAATTTGTCTAATATTAAATTTCAAACATATATCATGCGACATTCATTTATATTATTATTTAATGAATTTAAGATATTAGTTCCAGAATATTCCGTATAAAAGTTCAACAATATTTGTTATTTGGGTAAAGGAGTAAAAATACTGCATGTCCAATATTGTATCCTAACACACACACACACACACACACACACATATATGTGTTTTGTGTGTGTTTATATATAGCAAAAATACATATATATTGACATGTGGTTAAATTTTAGGAGCAAAAATCACACGTGTTAAAATTTAACTTACACACACACATATGTGCGTGTGCATTTGCAACAAAAAATGCCATATTTACAACAATATTTAAACAACACACACATACATACATACATACATGGATTTTGAACACACATATATGTGCGTGTGTGTGTAAATGTTGTGTGTAGATTATATACATACATAAAATGTATACACACACCCATATATATGATTTATATTTGTGCGTAGACACACAATATATACTATATTTACAACATATATTTAAACAAAATTTCGATTTTGAAGATAGAAATGTCATTATATCTTCATAAAAAACCAAACACATTTAAGAAAATAAAATAGGGGTGTTTTAGGATGAAATTGAAAAAAATTAGAATGTTGTTTATAATTAGAAAAACCATATTCTCAAAGTGTTGTATTTACAATTACATTTTAATGGTTGTGTATTATTTAAAATGAATTTATGATATTAGTTCCAGAATATTCCGTATAAAAGTTCAACCCGATATTTGTTATTTTCTCGTGGCGTCCATTACCTACAACCTATGTATATTAATGTGAAGGAATCTTTAACTATTCATTCCTAACGCCCTCACCTTCGATATTCTCTTGGTTAAGAAATGTGAGCATATTAATTTATCAAATAAAACAAGAATTTTTATTACTACTCCTTTGCAAAGGGCAAAGCAATTTTGTTAAAACTATGCATTTTTTTTGACAGTTTAAGGATAAATTAACGTTTTATGATGAACGTAAGAAAATTTCAAAGTAGATATTGATCCCGTGTTCTTCCAAAAACAAAAAAAAAAAAAAAAAAAAAAAAAAAAAAAAAAAAATCACGAGGTATTTACCATCAATCCTACTATTAATATAAAATGTAAATAATATTAACAAAAACTTCTTGATACATATAATTAATAATAACAATGAAAATTATATAAGTAAACAATATTGTTTTCCAAAGTATGCATCATGAAATTAAAATAATGAACGCACTATTTTTTGTTTTTGACATGATGAACGCACTATAAACTCAAATGAGAAATATACTTAAGCGACCAAATATTTGTTAACACTTATATTAAAACAGTTAAGGTAAAAAAAATTATTTGAAACAAAATTGAAGAAATTTTGCAAAATAATAATCAAAGTCCCTCTGCCTTTCAATGAGCATTAAAAAAAAGTAATTTCGAATATATGAATTATATAATACATGTCTCATTTTAAATATAGATACAACATGCCAAACAAACACTAGCAACATATATTATTAAAATATACATTGAAATAAAATGTATTGATGAAATCAAACAGGTTCACGGGTCACTAGTGCCAAGTAAGTGATAGGTATATCTTGCCGGCTTCATATTAAATACAGACACAACATGTCACAATTTGGTTGTTTCTCCTTGTCATTACATAATATTCTTTTCATTTGATCAAGGGTGGTCCCAAGCCATTTTGAACTTGAGACTAATCGCTTTTGATATTAGAGTGGAAAATATTTTTGTCTCTTTCAACAAGTATACTTCTATAATTCAAACTTATGTTCTCTTCGTTACAAGGCCAGGCTACTTACCACCTTAACAAATAACTTATTGGTTACATAGTATTTATTTTTTTTTTTTAACTGAATTTAACCACTCTACATATAATTAAAAATCAATTATATTATTTTACCAAAACAAATTAATTATATTATATTTTAACTAGTTTAAGTCAATTCAGGTGAAAAAAGAGAGTGTGGTAAGCTTGCCCAATGAAATTTTAACATAATTACATATTTTGAACTGGAATATAAAATTATTCGTTAAGCTAACACATCCCCTCTATGAATATATAATGATCATTTAATATTTATATACGTGTGTTGGTGGGGTGGTGTGGGGTGGGGTTTTGGGGGGTTGGCAAAAAGAATAATATGAGAAATTAATTATTTTTATACACTCTATATAGATGTTCTTTTCAAATGATGACAAGAAGATCATGTCAGGACTGTGTATGTATTCGTTTTATGTTTTGAATTAGGTCGTTAAAAATGGACTCCACTAAACAGTCTCTCAAAGGCACAAATCAACCACATTAACTAAGGAATAACATGCTAATTAATATAATCTCATTGCAATCGTAGAGAAATTCAAACATATATATTTTTCACACTACAAAATCCAATCCCAACTACAAATATCAAATCAACAGAGACAATTAACATCAATCTCAGTTCCAGAATCATATATAATAATCCTTAAAACTAGGAAATCTAAATATATAACTCTTGACTAATGGAATGATATAAAAACTCCCCTATGGAGTCCATTAAGCTCAAACACACATCCTCATTGGCAAGAAGAAAGGGAATTAGCTACTCATGGCTTTAAAATAATCAAAACTCACAATCTCGTCGGAAAATTTATGAACTGGCCAAAAAGACAGACACAACGTTGGAAATAACAGGTTCTCGCTGGAAATAATAGATGAAATGAATTACAATTTTAATTTTTATGGAAAACATTTTCAACTAGAGTATTACAACATTGAAATTCTTAATTCTTCCTCTCTCTCAATAAGTATTATATTTATTATTGAGTTTTATTAATTTTTTATACACATATAATTAAATACGTCGAGAATTTAAGATATATTAAAATATTTATATTTCCTGAACACAATGGCACGATATCCGAAAGGGTAGGGATCTGTTCTACGAATTTCTTGTTCCAGGAAAGGGGCAAAAAGACATTTAACTTTGAAACGTTGTTATGTAATACAAAAATAAAAAATGATAAGAAAATTAAATTATTTTATTATACTATTCAAAACGCTGGTATGTTATACAAAAATAAAAACTCCATCAAAGCCTAACAAGAAAATTGATTCAGGTATGAAAAGAAAGAAGAAAATAGTGATAAAACCAATGTGGAAAAAGTGCCATTCCTGAATCATGCATAGATAACCTCCTAAACTTTTAAAACTTTACAAATAACTTACATTTATACAAATAATTTTCATACTTTGCTACACAACTTATTCACACAGCTTAACAAAGTTTACACGTGCACAAAAATAAATTTACGAGAGTGTATAATTGATAGTTGGGAGTTATGTACGCACATACTTGAAAGCTAAAAAATGTTTATTATTTAAATTTAAAGGATAATGAATTATTTGTATATGATCCAAAATTTAGGAAAATTTGGCGTGATTTAACCTCTAAAAATTAAAATAATTGTTTTTCATGTTTAGTCATGTATGTCCGTCACTAGTTGTCTCTTACCAAACCTATTAATAGTTAATGACTAATCTTAAAAACTATTGTTTTCTCATCTTCATTAATATGTAGTGGAGTCCATTTTTAACGATCAGAATCAAAACATAAAACGAATACGTACACAGTCCTGATATGATCTTCTTGTCATCATTTGAAAAGAACATCTATATAGAGTGTATAAGAATAATTAATTTCTCATATTATTCTTTTTGCCAACCCCCCCCAAAACCCCACCCCACACCACCCCACCAACGCACGTATATAAATATTAAATGATCATTACATATTCATAGAGGGGATGTGTTAGCTTAACGAATAATTTGTACTCCAGTTCACAATTGCACATTAAGTGGTTTTAAACAATATCTCAAGATGTACTAGTTAGCTATGTTTGTAGTTAACTCCCATATTATTTTTAAGCAAGGATAGTCACTTTCTTAATTACCAAAAGCATTGATCATTGATATCTTCAATTCCATACCATTTCATTCACTCATTCATCATTTTTATTAAACTACCAAAAACAATAGTTAGGATTTAATTAAATTGCATTATTATTTTACTTTATTAATTTGAAAATCTAAAAAAAAAAAAAAAAAAAAAATCCCTTGTTTTCATTGCATTTCAATCACATTTAGATTACTTAGGAATCAATTAAAAAAAAAAAAAGACTTCTCGAAAGGAGAGAACGATTTTAAGTTTACCTAAAGATAATCCTTGGTTAATTTTTTATTGTGAACCCCAAGGCTAACGATAAAAGGCCCTTATCACAGATCAATTACGATGTTTTGTTGGGCTAATGTAATTTACAGAGGATTACATTTTGAAATCTTGATTACATCATTTGATGTAATCAAAATTACATTGCTTTGGAATGGATAAATGGGGATGCAGACATATTGTAATCCAGTGAAAAAGGCATTATTACCATTACAAGTTTTTAAATTTGCCAAAGTAACCACCCATAGACGTTGTTAAATACTAAATAATTATCAACATTAAATATTAATAATTAATAATAATATAGAAATTTTAAAAATATTCCCCATTAAAAAATTATACTCCACCATTCAAAATATATTGAACCCAACGTACACATTGGTGATATCCCCTCTCAGTTGGGCATTCTTTATCGGTGGCAAATATTTGAGCAAGAATTTACTCCCCAGTCATTCCAAGAGGTGACAGCCATGTCCAAGCCTTATCTCAAAAAGAGAATGGAAATAATTTGATTCAAAAGGCGTCGGGGGGAATGACAAAAGTATCACAAACCTCCATGAAGGATTTGAGGTGCAAATGAGGGTCTTCAGAAGGGAGTCCTCCAAATTCCCTGACTGCATTCACCATCTGAATCATGACACCCTTGATCTCAAAGTACCCTGCATTGAAGGTCGGGGGTTGTAATACCCTAAAAATCATGTTTAGCATAACCACTATATTTTAGTAAATGATACCTATTAAAATAGGTGAATATGTGGTCTCAAAAATATAATAGCTTATCTAATTTAATTTGGGGAATTTTCTCCTAGAATTAAATAAACCAAAAAAGACCCAATTTTTCTAATCTTCAAATCGGGATCATAGTATACCCTATAATTAGTATTTTAACCTCTAGTTCTTATATGTAATCATGAATAAAGTCATAAAAGGGTAAGAAAAGGATTAAGATGGACTAAGAGGAAATTAAATTTATATCAATTAAGTTAATTGCATAAATATTCATAATTAATCTAGTGGCAAGTATTAATCAACAATTTGGAATATTTTGGCTTAATTAGATATTAAAGGCCAATAAGGGTTTAATATTAGTATAAAATGAATTAGTGAAGGTCATAATTAATCTAGGAACCCATCATACTTTACAATTAGGCATAATAACATCTCAAACACTACATTAGGGATAATAACTTGGATTAAATTATCATTCCCTAAGGTTAATTAATAGGGGGCGAAATTCACAATAATAGAGGAACAAAAGATTAGACAATAATATAAGATAGAAGCACATATGATATAAGATAAAGATCTCCAAAAGTAAGTAGGGTATCTTTACACAAATAAAGGAGAGTATGTTGTCTCTAAATTTTGTAAGTTATTAATTAGATTTTAGACAATTTTTCCTTAGAATTTAATAAACCAAAGATTAAATTTAAGACCACATTTAAATATCATAAAATACAAAATAAACCATGGTTCTTAAAAGAAGCAAGATAATGTTATAAAAATACTTAAACAAATAAAGGGAAATTAATAACGATAAATGAACAATTAAGTTTTCACTAATTAAATGATTGTGTAAATCTTCATAATTAATCAAGGGGCAAATTAAGAAGCAATAATTAGTGAATGTCTTAATTAAAAATCAAGGATCAATTAATAGACAAATAGAAATAAGTAAAGATTAAGGTGCACAAAGCTTGATTTAATTAAGCACCGGTTTCCATAGTTAGCTAGCAAATGAAATTAAGAGTTAATTAAACTTTGCTAATGACACTTAAGCTTTGATTATATCATCAAAGTGACATCACATGGATGACATCATAAGATCTCATGATTTATATTGAAGGGCCAAGATTTAATTTAAAACAAACACAAATGGAATCCAATGGTCCTAATTAATTCTATAATTAACCTTAATCATTGTGTAATTGAATTAGCCAATGGAAAATCAAAGAAATAAGCTTAATCCTTGTGAAAAAGGAAATAGACCAATGGGAGAAGAAAGAAGTGTTAGATTGCACATGGGAGAGAGAGAGAGATTAAAAAATGATTTTTTTTAAGAGCACATGTTGAATTAAAAAATAAAATAAAAATAATTAGCTAAATCCTATGTAATTAAGATTGAACAATGAGAGAATTTTCTTCCTAAAATGAGCCTTCATGAAAACACAAATCCACCTAAGCCATTGATTGAGGAAAGTGATCCAAAGGTGGAAATCCTTGGACTTTTGCTATAAATAGAGGCCTTGCCTTTCCTCGATCTTCACACCAAATCTACCTCCAAGAGGTGATTTCTAAGAGAGTAAGAGAGTGAAGCAAGGAGGAGGAAGGAGTAGTAAGAGGCTTCAAGAGGTAAGCTTGCTTTTAGTTCTTTAGTCTTTAGTTCTTATAGTTCTTAGTAGCTTTTAGTAGAATTGCTAGTTTTAATCTAGAAAATAGGTAGAGTAATTTCCAATAATTATTTTTAGGCCTCATTGCATTGAAAGATGCCTGACGAGGTAAAAACATGTTGGGGAGTGACTTTTAGGATTGATGAAACAAGTTAGAGTAAGATAGGGAATCGTGGGGTTTTGCTGGGCTTGTTGGGATCAGCCAGATAGAGGGCACTGTTTGATATGTAAATTTATATTCAAAAATTCTGAAATAATGCATGGTCATATTAGACATGTATAGCTTTCCATTGATATAAAATATGCATCAATTAGAGGTCTGTAGAGGGAGATAAAAATTATGGAAATAAGGCTACGTTTTTCTGGAAAAATTCTGGGCAGAGGTTGAAGATCATTAAACTGGGAGTGATTCACGAATTCTGGGTGAAAACCAATATTTGTTCTCAAAAATAGACATGCTAAGGTTTCCGAGAAATTTTACGGAACCTCGTTTTGATTTTTTGGAATTAATTATGATTTTTCAAAGTTAAACAGAAAATTCTGCCCAGAAATATTACAGCAGCGTTTTTGAGAAAATAAAGGGATATAATTGGATTAACAAATCCACCAGGGGTAAAAAGGGTCGGTTGTGGCTGAAATGTTCCCTAAGATATTATTTACGAGTTAATAATGTGATAATACTATTATAGGATATCCAGGGAAAAATTGGTAGACGTACCGACCAGGCAAGCGTACCGCCATCCAAATGGACTAAGGTACGGACGCGTACTGTAACACTAACTCTGATGCTTATTGTATACTTGTATGTGATAGATTATTTCATAGAGTCATGGACAAGACTTGGTCTTGGGTCATGCATTGTGGTTAAGGCTCTGTCTTAAATCACTATTTACACATTCAGCTATATACGAGTATAGTCTTGATAATGTCGTAAGATTGTTTTCCTAGCGCTGAGGACACGATGGGCCGTCGTGGCACTGGTTAGTGCAAACATGGGTAACTTTATATGTGTTGTGTGCTATGTACTGTTGATATATTAATCTTACATCTGTTGTGTGCTTATGTATTGATTACTGTTATAATGTAATATCTGTCACCCATATACTGTATTACTTGAGCATGAGGTTAACCGTTACCTGAGGTCCGATGGGCATTGGACCTCAGCTCTTACTATAGCTTCAGGGTTCGGAGAACCGAGGACCGAAGACAAGAGTAAGCAGAGTAAACAGCAAGCTTAGAGACCCGACTGAAGATTCCTATTTTTAGACTTGTAACAATATGACATTACTCGGCTAAATGTACTATACATTATAAACAGACGGATACGCCACAGTTAATGATATATTAGTTACTCACTCTTTTACTTGCTCTGATGCTCTACTCTGATTGAAAAAAAAAAAATCCACTTTTGAAAAATGGGGTGTTACAGGGGTGTGATAGCTGAATTGTGCTTGGTCAAATCGGGATCTCAAACTCCATAATGGCTTTATTTAGATTAGCATTTGGTGGTGGTGGAACCCAGTTGGGTCCATTTATTACTTCTTGCTCTCCTTGACCTTGATCTTAATTAACTGGTATATCTGCCATGTTTGCAAAGTCAAAGAGGTGACTTCTTTGCTTATGCTTCCTGCGCCTTTGCTTGTAGGTGTGTTCAATCACTACGGGCAATATTGTCTTTCACCAACAAAACTTAATTTCATTTTGACCTAAGGAGTGCAATGAAATTTCATAATCTTAGCGGGTTGAGTGAAATAAAATTGTTTCCATGGGGTCAAAGTGTTATTTTCCAATTAAAAAGGCACGTATTGATTAGTATTTTTCATCTAAATTTTGATTTTATATTGACATTAATTATATGGATAAACAATTAACAAAGCATATATAGCTTTCCGTGTATACATTTTCAAACTCTTTATATTTTTTTGGGTCTTCTCATATTGTCATGTTCTTTTTTTTTTTTTTGGTCTTCATAATCGATCTAGTACGTAATGTTTGTATGATTTCCATTCATGCATTTCCATGTCTCTAATTTTCAATAAGTTAATGAGAAATGAATAAATAAAAACGGATCACATCTGGCACAGAGAGAGAGAGAGACACACACACCCATTATTGAAATAGTAAAATTACCCATAATCCTACATACAATTAGGTCCTAAAAATTTCATATTTACAAGTCAAACTTGTATATTTATAAGTCAAGTAATTCAAAATTCAAAATTTATTTTTACAAGCCAAACTTTCGTTTTTACATATCAAATTACATTATTTACAAGTGAAACTTATAAGAAATTGAATTCTTTGGACCTATTAATAATTTGTTTATATTATATGGGATCTATGGGTAATTTTTCCTAATCAAATTGTTGTGCAAATGTTATTTTCAAATTAAATCTGATTAATCGTTGAATTTTAAAATGACCAATATTATTTGTCATGTAACTTGTTTATTACAATATTTATCAGCATACAACAAGTAGCGTCTTAATAAAAGGGGCTATGACTGCTTGAGCCTGAGGTCCCGAGCTGTAAGTGTAGAAAACACATTTTAAAAAGCTAATACTTTAGCACACGAAAATACTTCAATTTTATTCATATTATCTCAACATCCCTAAACGTACGTATATTATCATACAAAATATAAACAAAATTATTCTTTTCCATTCACACACACATAATTAATGCAAATTAAATTACAAGATCATAATCTCTTTGCTTTACTCGATCAGTAAGGCTTTTGTCCAACTATGTTACCGGCAGGATCATAGTTGCAGCCAATAAAAGTTCCTCCATTGTCACACTTCACTTTAGCACAACCTAGGCGAACCGAGGTATTCCAAACCACTTGAGTATAGTGCCCACACTGTTGCCCACCAGTGCATGAGTTGTTGTTGTAGTCATAGTTCGCTTTCTCGTTCACCCACAGCTTCGCGGCATCCGTCCCGGTCAGGTTCCCAGTGCTGCCAGCAAGGTTCTCACCGTATTTGCCACCGGAGTGGACCAGCTGGCAGTCAGCCTTGCGTTGGTTAGCATAGTTCTGTGCATAAGCGGCCACAGTATCATTCCAAGCTATGTTAGGAACACCCACTTGTGATCTTGCTGCGTTGTGGGCATCCACATAGTCTTGTGGTGAATCCTGAGCATAAGATATGAAAGCCAAGAGAAAGAAAAACAAGAAAGAAAATGGAACCTTGGATGATAACTCCATTATTGTATGTTATTATGTCAATCGAGTATTTGATGAAGAAAAATGAGAGATGAGAAAATGGGAAGCCTTGGTGAGGAATTTATATAAGGATTTTGTTGAGTATTTAAGAAGACGTTTGTTCGTTATTGTTGCTATGTACCTTTCCCCAACTGTAAACTACTCGGTTAGAAAAAGATGTTTATCAATATAAAAAAAATAAAAAAAATTGTTTGCCATAACTTACACGAGATGTATAAGCAAGGTGGTGGAAGACTATTTGTTGCAAGTTTTAAAATATTCATAATGCGTGAAAGACCACGAAACTGTAACAGACTTGCTCTTTGTTTATCTTTCAGATGTTGCCGCGTGTTTGATTTGACATATACAGACATACATACATCAATACACACACAGATATATATATATATATATATATATATATATAAGAAAGAAGAAATAACCAACAAGTTGTTGGTTAAGATGATAAGGGGCCTCACCTCCAAAAGGAAAAGAATACAAGTTTAAATATTGGAAAGCATACTTATTCGGAAAGCAAAAACTATTTGTGCACCAAGCCTCAAAAGAGAAAACCCTTAATCAAATGGGGAAAACAATTTACAAGATAGAATAATAGATTTTAGGTCGTTAGAATAATCTCGAAAGGGGAGAGAATGGTATTGTGGTCCTAACAAATTTGTTGGGATATACCATTCCGAGCCCTATTATAAATCACTATAAATCATTCTGACGTACTAAAAAAATGACAATATATAGTTAAGTTATTAAATATGTCTTAAAATGTTAAAATGTTTCTAAATTTTCCTTTATCAAATTTTCTCTCTCACTACAATTGCAAATCATTCTCACCTATCATCTTTTACTTTTTCCAACAGAAATTAAATGGGAATAAAATTGGAAAATGGTCATTGATAACTATATTCATTGAAATACTATTTTCCAAGTAATATGATTTGAGAGAGTTTTATCAACTGCTTTTGAACCTTAGACTAACACATACATTCATTGAAATACTATTTGAGAGGAAATTAATCTAGTTTTAAGTGCAAAGGGGAGAAATAATCATAGGTTCCATTTAATCCTTGAAGTTAAAGAATCATTTGTCTTTATCACTTTCTAGTCTTAAAAATAATTTTTTTAAAAAATTCTTTTTTCACATCAAAACTTGTTTTAGCTTAACTTAATTGAACTCACTAAGCCTCTTGACCATTTTGTTGACCAAATATCCATGGGAACGATCTTTACTTATCACTTTATTTTTTGGCGCAACTTCTGCACTGACAGTGTGAACTACCACCCTTGGATATAAACTCCTTAATATATACAATCAATCAAGATACTTTAAGAAAAAATTACTCCCTCTGGTTCTAATTATAGGAATACATTTGTAGTGTAAATTGCACTACAAAAGTGATCCTATAATTAGGACTGGAGGTAGTATTAATTTTGGAGACAAATCAGTTGGGGTTTTATATTTAAGATGAATTCCAATCTCATTAAGCACATGAGGTAGTATGATATGTCTTGAACACTAGTCTTTTCTGTCGATTTATGACCACAAAATATTCTAATTGACTTGTAAGAAATTGAGCGTATAAAATAACTAATCAAGTACAGTTACCTTTTTTCAAACAATTAGGCATAACAAATTCAAAACAATTGAATTGAATGTCCAAAATTTGGCCCATTGTCACTGGTCCAGTCTCATTTAGCCTCCATTAAAATTAGTGCAAAATAGACTATAGCTACAGAGATACTCCCTTTAGGTTTTATTTAAGGCACTTTTAGAAAAAGCAGATAATATTTATTACAAGTCATTAGTAAGTCAAGTATTCTTTCAGTCCTAAATGTAGAGCCTAATTTGTAGTGCTGCCTGTAATACCCTATTGTATATTTATATTCATCAGAGTATTTATACGCAATCCATACGCAGTTGTGGGACAAAATAGAAATAGTACAATATACTAATAAAATAACAATTTGATTACATACAAAAAATTCCCATAGGGTCTATACACATTACAGATAGTCAAATTATTTACACTTTCATCCTTTAATTCTTCGTCATTCCCCCCTTGTTGGTTTGTATTCAATCAACCTCCCCTCCCGGATCTCTTGTAGCACTTCTTCCTAGTGCACACCTTAAGGACTAATGTTCTTCCTCGGTTTCCTCTTCTTCTAACCATCAGGGTTGTTTGACACTCCTTCCCTTCTTCTCATGGCCCTTATCTTGATTTCGTGATCGGTTTGGAGATCCTGCAGCACCTCCACCATTTAGATATCACCAAACATCTCATATCGAGAATTTGGGACCATAGAAACGTCGCTCTCATCGAGAGGAACAACTTTAGAGAAGGTCTTGGGAGATAGAAATGTTGAATCGGAAGCGAAATTGACCCTGCACTCTTTCTCTCTCCTTTAGCTCCTTCTTCCTCTTCTCCTCTATCTTTATTTTGTTTTTCCCCCACTCTCTCCTCTCTTTTCCATGCTTTGGCCAAGAATGGCCTTGTTTGGGAATGTCACACCTCTTGGACCGGGTTGAGTAGTCTTCCTAATTTAGGCTTATTCTTAGTTCTCTGTGCTAAAAATTCGCGATATTACATTTCTCCCCCCGTTCAATAAATTTCGTCCTCAAATTTGAACATCTATACCTCGAGGAAACTTTCTAGGAACTCTGCCTATCTCTTTCCTATGCATGCTTACTAAGCACACAACATTCTCATTCATCCTGTACCTAGGTATGGTATTCAAACATACAGGACTCACTAGTCCATTTTCTAAGCACTTGGTTACTCAGGCCTCATTGCCTGTATTAATTTGCCTTTCAGCTTATTACATTGTACCATTAGGGCTCATTCTCTTACCCTCTTACTACAGTGCTAGATATCCTAGCCTTACTGCTCAAGAAATCATCTTTATCTCATAGGCATCTCAATTACCACCTGGTACAGTTAGAACATTTTGCTAGCCTTAAGACATACTCTGGTCACACTTGTCCCAAAGTTACTAGGGTAAAATACAAACACAGTGCTAAGTACACAACTCTTACAACCCAGGAACACCGTCTCGTGCAACCTTTCACACCAGGTCTTACAGCTGTAATACCCCAAAATTCATATTTCTCTGGAATATTATATTTTGGCAAATTAATACCTATTTAAAATAGGAAAGTATGTTGTTTCTAATGTTAGTTCTTAATGTGTTTTGATGAGGATTGGAACAATTGTAAAACCATGAAAGCCAAATTGTTCAGTTTTCTCTTGCAAAAATCGAATTCTTTATCTTGTCGAGGGAAAACTCGAGTTTTGGGTCAAAACTCGAGTTTTGGCTTGTCGAGGAAAATATGATCAAAGGCAAAAGCGCGGTTTTGGTGAAAACTGCCCCGAGTTTTCATGTGAACATATGAAAACTCGAGTTTTAGGGAGAAAAACTCGAGTTTTGGTTTGGCCGAGAGCCTTTGAGTTTCCAAGTTTCAAAACCCCGGTTTTCATGATGCACTGCCAGTTTTGAACTATTCAAAGAATTTCTCATATTTTGTGAAATAGTTCAAAACTCGAGTTTTGATATGTTACTCGTGCACCTGATTTGCAACATATGAAAACCGCCAGTTTTGAAGCAAAAACGCCAGTTTTGATATGTTCACCGGTTTTCAGAGTTTTCATGTTATAAGTGAAAACTCGAGTTTGGCGAGTTTCGAGCAACCCGAGAAACATCGATATTCTCTTGATTTGAAAACCTCCAGTTTTGGATGAAAACCTCCGGTTTTGATGTTTTGGACTAAAACTACATTTTCATATCAATAGTCCAAAACTCGAGTTTTGGGCAAAACTCGAGTTTTGAGTTTTTCATCGAAAAACCTGGTTTAAGCATAAATCGCGATGTTGCTCTGGAAGAAGCAAACTCGAGTTTGGATCTTGAAACTTCGAGTTTGGTCTTGTGCACTGATTGAAAACTCAAGTTTTGAAGAACAAAACTCGAGTTTTGATCGGGGCCGATTTTGAAATTTGATTTACACGATTTTTCAAATCATTCTTGTTTAATCTTAATACTTTCCAGGATTATTCTCTACTATTCTTAGCTATGTTTAATGACTTTATTAGTGAGTTTCAGATGGTTTAGAGAATGATTTTGAAGTGATAAAGCAAAAAGCAAAAAGTGGTTGAGAACATTAAATGCACCGATCGAGAAAGTTGCACAACTTTGTTTAATCCACCTTGCACACGCGTACGCAAAGCATTTAAGAATGATTTATTTTTTAATTCGCGGAAGGTCAACACTGATTATTTTCCTTGGAAATTAAAGGAACGGTCATTTAATTATCTCTGAGTATAAATAGAGTTGCATTCAAGCCTTTCCAGGCAAAAAAATCATTCAAGACTACTTGTGATTTTAGGGACCATTCATTGTAACAATCTCAACTTGGAGATTGCATCCTTCGTTTACGAGTGGGTATCGATTGTATGATTATTAAATAAATGCATCATCCTAAGTGCATAAAATACCCAATATAGCTCCACTTACATCTAATTTTAGTAATTTATTTGATTATTTTCCTTGGAAATTAAAGAAATAATCAAATTAAATAAATGCATAGTGCATAAATGGCTATAGAAAATCAAAAAGTTAAAAATAATTAAACCAATTAAAGAAAATTTCCAACAATTAGTAGATAATTAAATCTACATTAATTAGATTAATTTCATAGAACTTCCATAATTAATTTAATAACATGTTTTAAAGTCATAAATTGAGATGTGTGACTTTAATTAAAGACCAATGGCTAATGAAGGGCCAAGATTAGCATAAAGATGATTACTAATGATCATGATTAATATAGTAGCCAATCAAATAAATTCAATAACACCATTTTAGGATTAATAACCAAAGATTAAGCTAATTAAAGACTAAACCTAAGTGAAAATTCAAGAGGCAACAAAGGCTTGTGTGTGGATGATTGTGGACCATAGAAAAATAAAGCAAGAGTGCATGGAGTAAAGGGGGAGAGGTGGCAATTGTGTGTGTGTGTGTGTGTGTGTAGTGATTAAAAGAGAAGAGCCTTGTTGGCTCAATGTGGATCAAGTGTTCCATAGGTAAAAATCTCAAGACAATTAAGGTGAAGTAATGTTTGCCTAATTAACCACTAATCCTCATGATAAGTCCATAAGTCAATTAATTAAGTATTATCAAAGACAAAATCCATGAACCATAAGATGCCACATCATGTGGTAGGTAAAATATGAGAAGTTAAAAGGGCCAACAAGGCAAGTTAAGAGACAAGGACAAGAGGTAGGTTAAAATTGTGGAACATGGAAGAGCCAACAATGTAAGGTCAAAGGGAGTAAAATGTGATGATTCATCCTCCCTTCTAGCCATTGATTTAGTAAAGTGATCTAGTGGTTTAGAATCATGAATTTTTACTATAAATAGAGGCCTTGGGTCTCTTCAATTCTTCACACCAAAATCAACCCAAGAGGTTATTTTCTAAAGAGAGTAGAGAGAAGTGAGAGCTAGTGGGAAGCAAGAAGGAGGAAGTTCTTCAAGGGTAAGTTTTTTAGTTCTTGAGTTTTAAGCTTTAAGTTCTTGTAGTTCTTAGTAGAAATGTTAGTTTGATCTTTAATCTTCCAATATAGTCTTATTTTCATGTTTTTATGGTTAAATATGTCTCTATTTCGAAAATATGATGAAAAATATTATGGAGCAAAATTCTTGGAAGTTATAGATTAAAGTAGCGAAATTCTGGCAAAATTTACAGTTAGGCGTTTTCGAAGGTCAGTTACAAAAAGGCCAATATCTTATGTTGAAGATGAAGTTCTAAAATTCTGAATATTTTTATGGTTAAATTAGACATATAGATATTTCCTAATATACATAGAGTGTATCAATTGGAGTTTTTGCAAGGAGATAAAAATTGTATAAAATAGGCTACGAAATTCTGGAATGTTTCTGGGCAAGATATGAACACGTGAAAACTGGGAATTGTTCTTAAGTTGTGGGCAAACCTTAGTATTGTTTTTCAAAAATAGACATGTTAAGGATTCCAAATAATTTTACGGATCCTCTTTTTGATTTTTGTAGAATTAATTATGAATTATCAAAGTGAGGCGAAAATCTGTCAGCAATGCTGAAAACCACGTTTTTGAGAAAATAAAGGGATATAATTGGAATAACAAATTTACCAGGGGTAAAAAGGTTAGTGGAGGGTAAAATATCTCCTAGGATATTATTTACGAGGTAATAATGCGAGAATACTATTATAGGATATCCGGGAAGAAATCGGGAGACCGATTAGGCAAGCGTACCGCTATCCAAAAGGACGAAGGTACGTTCGCGACGTACTGGAACACTAACTCTATGTTTATTGTATGCTTATATGTGATAGATAATTTCATAAAATGATGGACAAGACTAGGTCTTGGGTCATGCATTGTGACTAAGGTATGGGACTTAGATCACTAATTATACATTCAGCTTACACGGGTTGTAGTCTTGTTAATGCTGTGAGTTTTCCTAGCACTGAGGAGACGATAGGCCATCGTGGCACGGGTCGGGTGCAGACTAAGATAATGACGTACTGTTATTGTGACATATCGCGTTTGTAGTGATTAATGTTGTAATGCCATGAATATCTGTCATATATTGTTTACATAAGCATGAGGTTACTGTTACCTAAGGTCCAATGAGCATTGGACCTCAGCTCTTATAGCTTCAGGGTCCAGAGAACCAAGGACCGAAGACAAGAGTGAGCAGTACGCGTGAGTCCTGACCGAAGTTTGTTGTTTGTAGATCTATACCATTGTAATACTCAGTTAAATGTAATGTTCTTTATGAACAAATAGATATGCCACAGTTAATGGTTATCAGTTACTCTGTTGCTCCAATTCTCTACTTTGATGAAAAAAATTATACTGCTTTTGAAAATGAGATGTTACAACAGCCTTGAGCCTCTGCTCATTTGTCATGTGTCTAAGCTTTCTTAAGCTCTCAAACCATTTTTCTCTTGTTTAGCACTGTAACTGGCAATTCCTATATGTCCTACTTGGTTTAGATCTTTAGACCATCCTAACAGTTTCTGTTGTAGTATCAATACAATCACCAACTGCAATGCTTTTCATTTCAACTATGCTCTCTCATTTTTAAAATTCTCTCACACTGAAAATTTCTGTTGTCACAGTACGCTTCACAATTGGCACTATACGAACAGTAATAGTGCTATCACATTTTCAAACTCAATAGCTGCCAGCTCAAATTTCCATGAAAAAAATTTACTGCCGGACTATTTCCAGAAAACATTTACTACCAGCATACGTTAATGAGTAGAATTTTTCATTTCACAAATTTAACATTCGAAAGCTCTCGCCACCACTTCAACCTTTCGGTACAACGGCATATACCAATCATTTCATACACAAACCACCAAAGTGGCAACGCACTTGTCGGCCAATGTAGGAGAGTTTTCGTCCCCCCTAAAAGGGACCCAATTTCTACACTGGCACATACAATAACGGGCCACCCCGGAATCTCATACTAGAACAAAGGACCATCGTCCATAGAGTCCTGCTCCAAGCACCTACGTGGGTGCTGGCCAAACAAGGCAAAACTACACAAATTAGGTGCATATACTGCTGGTGTGAGTATTAGCTTCTCAAAACTACTCCCCACAAAAGAGCTTTTTAACCAATGGCTAGTGACTTCAAAACATTTCAAAAACATCTAGCAAGATTCAACAAACTAAGTATGTCTACAACAATTTCTGATCTCTTCCAAATATGTATTGCCTTACACCACATATTTCAAAATTCAATTTCAACCCTCGGGTTCTACCAAACCCCATCTATGAGATAACATCTTTTCAAATAAATGACCACTAACCTAGTCTCAAATTTTGTTGAAATCATTTCTTTTAAAAACTCAATTTCAAAGCAGGTGCATTTGCAAATTTAACATTTCAGTTTTCAAACATACTAGGAACTAGACAAATGTTCTTAGAAGGTTATTCTGTCTAACAACTCTCAGGCTCTAGCTATCATTTAGTTCCATTGAGGAACTAATTCTCAATCATACATTCTCTCGGGAATGTTATATACTCAAGATCTTTCCCTATACTGATTCAGTAGCTAAAAACCTTAAAATACCTCATATCATACAAGTACTATCTTCAAATATACCTCCAATAACATGCTGACGGCACAACATCAATCAATATTGCCAAGATTTCTACTCTCTGGTATTGAAAACTAAGTCAATTTCAATCATGCCTTTATCTAAGCACTATTTCAACTTATATTGGATTCAAGCCTATCCATATTCATTCTATCATTCTCATGGCATCCCCAAGGATCATCATATCACATACCTCAAGGTACTTAGGCCTTAAATCAAAGGATCTCACATTCCTATGGCACTTCCCAGGAGGTCACCCATCCCGAGAATTTCTCTCGCCTAAGCACGCTTAACTTTAAAGCACCTATCTGATCTGGGGTACTAATATTGGTACAAGCCCACAAATTACTGGGTGCCGGCAACTCAAATAGTTACTAGTAGTAATACGACATATCTACCTCCCTAGAAATGCTAGGTATTGTCCCCACAAGGAAACTTAAGTAGTACTAGCTTCTCCATACAACTCTCTTTTTAATTCCCGTAACACCGCGCTGAGGATTCTATTTAAACCCTGATTTCTATATCATGAGTCCCAAGGTTAGCAACAAAACCCATATTCTATGCTACCTCCTCTATCTCAAAGGTCTTATCTTACCAGAAACCAACCTTCTTCCTTAAGGTATATGTCCTTTCTGCTCCATTTCTTGTGACTATGTAATCAAATATCGGTATATTGTTCTGTTGCCACCAGAATTGCCTGCTCTGATACCAAAAATGTAATACCCTATTGTATACTGATATTCATCAGAGTATTTATATGCAATCTATATGTAGTTGTGGGGCAAAACAAAAATAGTGCAATATACTAATAAAATAACAATTTGATTACATACAGGAAATTCCCATAGGGTATATACACATTACAGACAGTCAAATTATTTACACTTTTATCCTTTAATTCTTTGTCATTCCCCCCGTTGGTTTGTCTTCAATCAACCTTCCCTCCCGGATCTTGTGTAGCACTTCTTCCCAGTGCACACCTTAAGGACTGATGTCCTTCCTCGATTTCCTCTTTTTCCAACCATCAGGGTTGTTTGAAGCTCCTTCCCTTCTTCTCATGGCTCTTATCTTGATTCCACGATCGGTTCAAAGATTCGATAGCACCTCCACCATGTAGACATCACCACAGATCTCATATCAAGAATCTGGAACCATAGAAACTCATCGAGAGGAACAACTTTAGAGAAGGTATCAAGAGCTAGAAAAGCTAAATCAAAAGCGAAATCGACCCTGGACTCTTTCTCTCTCCTCTAACTCCTCTTCCTCTTATCCTTCTTTCTTTATTTCATTTTCCTCCCCTCTCTCTTCTCTTTTCCATGCTTTGGCCAAGAATGGCCTTGTTTGGGAATGTCACACCTCTTGAACCCGGCTGAGTAAGATGCCTAATTTAGGCTTATTCTCAATTCTCAGGGCCCAAAATTTGGGACGTTACATAGCCCTACATTTAAGACAAGGTAATATTAATTATATTATTTACGAATTCTCCCTATTTAAAATCTCATTAATTCCACTTTCTATGGTTTGTTGGATGCAATTGTGATCCAAGAAGATTGGGCCTGAAATATGGCTTAAAAGAAGGGCCAAGTCAAGATAGGTCAAGACATGAGTATAAGAAAACAAAAGCTATGATGGAGGACCAATGGAAGTTGAATCTAGAAAGGATCTAGTCTCTCACAATATGGCAAACTAAGATTTGAATTATCGTTAGAAGAGATGCCCATATGTAGTACCCAATAGTATCTCAATTAAGATGACCTCTAGTTGGGGATATCTATGCTTAGACACACAAAAAAACATGATGGAAGAGGTGTGGATTTTGGTCCACAAATAGAAGACTTAAAGTGTTTAAAATTGAATTTTGATCTTAAATATAAAATCTTTTTTTTTTTTTTTTTTTTTTTTTTGGTTAAGTAGCAAATCTTCCTAGGAAGTATACACCTAGGAGTAATGTTGCCCTGAAAGTTTTTTCATGTTCAATGTCACTTGGAAGTTTTAAAATGTAACATTGTTGCCCAATACCATTAAAAAAACTAACATTGACTAGTAAAAAAATCATGTTGACCATCAACCTTTTAACCGGAAAAGGCAACATTACTATGTTTTAAAACTTTTGGGGTGACATGGGACCTAAAAATAACTTCCAGGGTAACATTCCTTCTAGGCATATACTTAGAGCGGATTTCGTACTTAACCCTTTATTTTATGTATTATATTTATCATTTTTCTCCAAACTAATTTGTCTTACTTGTAAAGTAATATATAATCTAGTGATACATAAAAATATTTTAGAGAGATCATTTAACATATGATATAATTAAGAGCAAAAAAACTATTTATCATATTTATCTCCCTAAATTAGTCAGCTGAAACTTATATTAACGACTAGAGATAGTAACAAGGAGTGAAAGGGGTAGAAAATATTGAAAGTGGAGCTTAATCACCAAGAGGGGGTGAATGGGGATTTTGAAATCTTTTTAAAACTGCTCATTTTATGACAAAGAAAAAACGAGATGAACATAGTGAAAGAGAGAAGAGCAAGACACACGAATTTATACTAGTTCGGTCCAACTTTCTTGACCTACGTCCGGTCCCTAGACTCTGCGGATTTCCACTATATCAAATGATTACACACTCGTACTCAAAGTAATTCTCTCACTAGAACTTACTCTCCCTTACAAGTTGTAATCAATGAACCCAATCACCAAGTCCCCAGACTTGTGATTCTTTATAGTAAATGATTTACAGATAACAATTCTCTCTAAGAGTGAATAATGATAAACACTGAAGCTTTTAGTATCACAAGATACAATACAAGTGAAAACAAAGGTAGTTGAGAAACTTGAATGCAATTCGTTTTCGCGAGTGTGTTAGTTGAGAAGACTTGAATGCTGCTCTATTTATACCAAGAGAGCATTAAATGACCGTTGTAATCTTCAATATAACCGTTGCCTTCATTAGACAAGGATTAGCTTAAGCTTTGGTCTTCTTCTCTATCTAATCTTCACTTAATCCAGTTGGACAGAAGTTCAAAGTTGACTCTCTGCAAATTAATCCGTTGGAGTAGCAGTTGCTAGATGTGGAAAACATTCTTTAATGCTTTGCAAACGTGTGCAGATGGATTACCCAAAAGTATGCAACTTTCTGGGTTTTGCATTTAATGTGCTGACATCACTTTTTGCTTTTGCTTTAAACCTTCAATAAACATTCTCTAATCTGTATGAAACTCACTAACAAAGTGGTTAAACATATCTAGGAACATTAAAGAATAATCATAGGAAGTATTAAGATCAAACAAGAATGTATTGCAAATTCGACAGATTTGAATTTCGGACTCTGCGATGCAAACTCAAGTTTCCTCCATCCATAGAGAAAGTCATGATTTGAGCTATGGAGCACATTTTTGAAAGAACTCAAAACTCGAGTTTCCAAAACAAAACTCGAGTTTTGGACTTTTAATGAAAACAGTGAGTTTAAGTCCAAAACATCAAAACTTGAGTTTTCATTCAAAACTGGAGTTTTCAAACATTGAAAAGGTTCAAAGCTCTCGGGTTGCCCAAAACTTGAGTTTCCAAAACAAAACTCGAGTTTTCATTTAAGTATGAAAACTTTGAGAGATCTAAGTCAAATCAAAACTCGAGTTTCCAAAGGGAAACTTGAGTTTTCAAAACCTTGAAAAGTGACATTGCTCTCGGCTTGGCCAAAACTCGAGTTTTTAAATCAAAACTCGAGTTTTCATATAATTATGAAAACCTTGAGAATGCCAAGTCAAAACTGGAGTTTTTGTGAAGACTCGAGTTTTCAAAATCTGAGTGAAAACTTGAAAACTCTCTATCAAGTCAAAACTCGAGTTTAGAAATAAAAACTCCAGTTTTCTCTTAACTTAGAGAAAACTTATAAAACTCGAGCAAATCAAAATCCTGGAGTTTTAGTGTGAAACGAGTTTGCATATGTTCAAAAGTTTAACACTCTGTCAATGGCCAAAACTCGAGTTTCCAAACCAAGACTCGAGTTTTGTCCTCATTTGAAAATAATGTGAAATCTCTGTGTAAGGAAAAACTCGAGTTTTCTCGATCAAAACTCGAGTTTGTCTTTAAGTGAAAAACGAGTGCTCTCTGTAAGTCTCAAAACTCAAGTTTTCATTTGAAAACTCAAGTTTTGCTTTGATCACGAAAATGAGCAACTCTCTTGCAAGGCCAAAACTCGAGTTTTGAAACCAAAACTCGAGTTTTATCTTGACATAAATTTTTCAACTTACCAAAGACAAAACTGTAACTTGTGTTTACAATTATCTTATCATCAAAACACATAGAGAACTAACAAATATTAAATGAACGTAAATAAATTATGTGAATTTAGCTCCTCAAAAAAAACCTCGACCTCTCTTCAATAAAATAATTCATTACAAAATTTTTGAATGCTCGTGTGATTTAGAAGAGTGATTAATTATTTTTATACGAATTTTATTATATTTTATAAATAACCAAAATCAATCAGACTATGAAATTTCATTATTGAAAATAACACTTAATTTTTTATCATTAAAAAGGTGAAAGAATCTCAATTCTGATAATCTTTTCGAGAATATGTGATCACAACTCAATTGTTTAAACAGTAACCCCACACACCCCTATACCATGCACATGTATCTAATTCCTCATATTAAATATGAAAACTGTAATACCCAAAATTTATATTTCTCTTGAAAATTGTATTTTGGCAAATTAACATCTATTTAAATAGGAGAATATGTTGTCTCTAATTTTAGTAATTTATTTGAGTATTTTTCCTTGGAAATTAAAGAGGCAAAAATCCAATACTATATTAGGGACCATGAGTTACCCTATGATTATTAAATGAATGCATGGTACGTAAATGGCTATAGAAAATCAAAAATTTGTGAGAAAATAATTAAACCAATTAAAGGAAATTGCCAACAATTAGTAGATAATTAAATATACATTAATTAAATTAATAAAACTTTCATAATTAACTTAATAAAATGTTTCAAGAGGCAACCAAGGCTTATGTGTGGATGATTGTGGACCATAGGAGAATAAAGAAAAAAAATATATGAAGGAGGAGAGGCCACAATGCAAGCTTGGAGAGTGCATGAAGGAGGAAGAGCCACCAAAGCACTCTTGGAGCCAAAAGCTTTACACATGGGGACAATTGTGACACCAAGGCAAGAGGCTTTGGTGAAAAATCAAAGGAGGAAGAATGGGGGGGAGGTAGGCCACGTTTTTTGGCTCAGCTTGGAAGAGGAATTCAGATTTAAACCCATGGCCAAAAATGAAAGATGTGTAAGTTAGAGAATTACAAGATTGCCATAGCTTTTTTCCTATAAATAGACCCCCAACCTCTTCATAATTCTTTACCAATTCACAAAGGTATTAACCATATTTGAGAGAGTAAGGAAGAGTGTGAAGAGCTTCTTGAAGGAGTAGCAAGGTTCTTGGTAAGTTCTCTAGCTCTAGCTTTAAGTTGTTTAAGTTCTAGTTCTTAAATTCTTAGATAGAAGTAGCTTAGATCTTAAATATGCTAGAATAATTTTATTTACATGTGTTTATGGTCAAAATTAGGTTTATTTCAAAAAAATGATGGGGGAAGTTATATAGCAAAATTTCTGGAAGAAAATCATCAAAGTAACGAAGTTACGGCGAAATTTCATCGGGTTAGGAATTTCTGAGTCGATAATGGAAACGCCAGAATTTCATATTGAAAATATAGTCACAAAATTCTGGAAAAATTCATGGTTAAAGGAGACATATAGGGATTTTTAGATATGCCAGGAACATGCTAAAATGATTTCTGACAGTGAGATAAAAATTCTCAAAGTTGGGCTACAAATTTTTGGAAAACTTTTGGGCAGAGGCTCAAAACATTAAACCTGGGAGTAATCCATGTAATCTGGGCAAAATTTATTATTTTTACTTGAAAATATACATCCTAAGGATTCCAAGGAATTTTATGAATCATCGTTTTTATTTTTCTAGAATTAATTATGATTTTTTAAAGTTAGATAAAAATCTGTCCAGAATTCTGGACCAGCGTTTTTGAAGAAATTAAAGGTGATAAGTTGAGAGATAATCCTACCAAGGGTAAAAATGTCATTAGTGACTAGGATATCTTCTAGAATATTATTTGTAAAATAATAAATGCAATATTACCATTATAGGATAAATGTGATCACAGACCGAACGACAGCGTACCGATATCGCCGACAAAGGTACGGACGCGTACTGTAACACTAACTCTGATGTTTACTCTATACCTATATGTGATAGATGTGTTCATAGACTGAGACCCTGTTTTAAAAAGTTATACATATACAGCTGTACACGGGTTATGGTTTTGATAATGCCGTTGAGTTTTCCTAGCTCTGAGGACACGGATGTACACCGTGGCACTGGTGAATAGTGCAGACTATAATAACGTTCATATGCAGTGGCTGTGTTCTGTTATTATCTTTCATATGTGAATATTGCTATAGTATCATGAATATCTGTCATACATAACTATTACATGAACATGAGGTTAACCGTTACTTGAGGTTCAATGGGCATTGAACCTCAGCTCTTACTATAGCTTCAGGATCCAAAGTGAACAGGATCGAAGACAGGGGTAAGTAGCAGATATAGGAACCGGCTGGAGGAAGCCCTTTTTGTTTTGTACTTAACAATGACATTTGCAATTTTTTGTAAACGCTGTTAAAGCTAACACATACATTACAGTGGATATTATCAGTTA
Organism: Acacia acuminata; assembly: GCA_019022655.1. Taxonomy (NCBI): domain Eukaryota; kingdom Viridiplantae; phylum Streptophyta; class Magnoliopsida; order Fabales; family Fabaceae; genus Acacia; species Acacia acuminata. Next base: position 850,880 of record JAFJYI010000272.1, on the reverse strand, counting down.
CTTTTTAAATACTATTTACTTCTGATGCTCTACTCTGATCAAGATACCGTGAAAACGCTTTCAAAAACTGGGATGTTACAAAAACGAGTATTATATACCATTCCAATAAATTCATTGCTCAAAAGAAAATAACAAACTTACTCTAAACATGAAAATATTCAAATTTATTCTTTAAATTAAAATATATTCTTTAACCTCACCCTAAAACACGCCAAAAAAGATACTTTGATTTGAATTTTGAATCACGCAAATACTTTTATTTTCATTTCATCACAACGTGATCTTAATGCAAAGTATATGGAATTCTGCTGTTCCATGTAGTTATTGTCTTTATTTCCATTATTCTTACAATTCTTGCTTAAAGGAAGTTATTCAAAACACTAGATCATCATAATCACTTTCCTTTCATGTCGGTCAGTAAGGTCTTTGTCCAACGTAGTTGCCAGGAGGATCATAGTTATAGGAAATGAAAGTTCCTCCATTATTACACCTCACTTTAGCACAACCAACATGAATTGTATTCTTCCATACTACCTGAGTATAGTGTTCGCACTGTTTCCCGGCAGCGCACGAGTTGCTATTGTAGTCATAATATGCCTTCTCGTCCACCCACAACTTCACGGCAGCGGCTCCACTCATGTTGCCGGAGCTGCAAGCAAGGTTCTCACCGTACTTGCCACCGCCACCAGAGTGGACCAGCCGGCAGTCAGCCTTGCGTTGGTTGGCATAATTCTATGCAAAAGCGGCAACTGCACCATCCCAAACTAGGTTGGGAACATGCACTTGCGATCTTGCGTCGTTGTGGGCATTCACATAGTCTTGTGGTGAATCCTGAGCATAGGTTGTGAGGGCAAAGTAGAAGAAGACATAGAATAAGAAGAAGAAAGGGTCTGCAGCCGTCGTGCCCCTCCGATTGCCGATTTGCGTGCACATTTAATGCTCCTACGTCACTCTGTGCATTTCCCATCGTGTCTATGTTCAAAGACCGAACTGCCCTCAGCGTTCCCTCTCCTTCTTCTTATATGAAGTATTTGCTTCGTGTTTGCGTATTTCATTATTTCCCGCTTACAACTTTGCTGTGAACTTGCTTCGAGTTTCTTCTGTCAAAACTCCATTGTTCTCTATTTCCTTTGTTCAAGTCTCCTTCTTCTTACTCACGCAGGTATTTTCCGTCCTTCTCTTTACTCTTTTACGGCATATTTCGTACCATTTAGATATCCTCCGGTCTCTTATCTACATTTCCGTTCCTCTTTCTCTCGGTTTTCGAGTATCCCTTTAAGATCGGTTTAAGGTTTTGTTGCTTTTGACACATACGCGCCTCTCTTTCGACGTAAAGCTGTAGTTCTTAGGTTCTAGTTCCTTTTCGATGGATAGAAATAGGCATTTCCCTAGACCCGGATCAACGCTCACCCACGAGGAAGAGGATTTTCTTCGTACTCGTTACCCAAGAGCTTCCTATTGGGTTCTTGGAACTGAGCTTCCGGAAGCAGAGAGGTCAGCCCCTTTACTTCGAGGTGGGAATGGTTCTTCTGGACGAATTGGGCCCCAACCCGTACCTGCTAGAGTTCTATCGCCTTCTTCGGTCCGAGTTCCTGCATACAACGTTCCTACCTTATCACCTTTACAGGCCGGCGTTGGTTCTTTTGCCGGCTCCCGGTCTCCTGCCTTGTTGGCCCAACCGCTCACCTTTTGTGAGGGTCCACCCTCTGCGAGCTTGGACCGTTATCCTGATGATTATCTCGGCCCCTACTGGGACTGCTTGGCCGTGGGCTCATTCCACATTGCACGCGACGAAGACTCCGAGCTTCCTCGGTTCGGGTTCTTGCCGGCATCGGCGTCCTTGGGCCCTCTTACGCGTGCCCTTTCGTCCGAGTCCGCCATCTGTTTTTCCTTCTAACATTCTTTTACGGGTATTTCCAGACTCTGCTAATTTCATTTTATGTTGCCTATAGGTTAATGGCTCCGAAATCTTTGCCTTCAAAGAAAAAGGCCGAGGCCGAGGCATCGGACTCTTCTAGTCCACCCGAGGCCCTGTGTCGTAGGTATCCCTGGGTGTCCCATGAGGTCTTGAAGACCCGGTCCATTATGTCGGATACGGACATTGCCCGGTTGGATCTACCCGCCATAGAGGGGTGCGTCCTACACCACCCGGAGGCCGACGAGCCTATTTGTGCTGAACGGGAAGTAGGCAGTCCCAATTTCTTCTATTTTTACCAAGATTCTCTTACTCGGGTCTGTGTTTGCTTCCCTTTCACCCATTTCCAAATGCTGGCCCTGATGCACCTGAGACTTGCCCCGTCTCAACTTCATCCGAACGGGTGGGCTTATCTTGTAGCGTTTGAGCAACTGTGTCGCTCCTACCCGGTTCCAATTCCCTGCTCGACCAATCTTTTCTTCTACTACTTCGGCCCCTTTATCCCTGGCTCTCCCAAGGAAGGTGACAAGTTAAAAGGGCCGGTGTCTCTCCGCGTTAATCCCGATCGGAAACTCATGAAGCCCTTCTCCGATTCATTTAAGCAGTTTAAGAACGCGTTTTTCAAGGTTGTCGCCGTGCACAGGTAAGCCAACATGGTTTTTGAAGGGGGCCGAGGCTGCCGACGTAGAGTGGCGTTTCCCTTTTTATTGGATGGAGAGTCACCACAAAGCCACCCCCTCATCCTTCCAGATTTCGCAAGATGATCTCCTACCCGAGATGGCCCCTCATGTCCCTAGGTTGGACGCCTACGTGCAGAAGTATGGCATCCAGAGTGCAGCCTTTTTCATATTCGGGGAGGGATCTAGGCCGATCCCCTCTACTTGTAGGAGTCCCTTATTTTCCATGTTCCTTATTTTTTTGGTCATGTTTTGTATATTGTTGGCGTACTTGGTGTTTATTCTGATTTCTCTTTACTGTCCTTTTCAGGCTCAAGACATGAAGGCCCTTCCGGGTTACTTGAAGAAAGTGAATCCGGTCGCGGCATCTCCGAGTGGTCGGTCTCGAAACGGGCCGTCCACTGTCCAAGATCTAGTGTGCCCGAGGCTAATGCCTCTGTTGTGACGAAGAAGGCTAAGGTTTCAAACATCGAAAAGTCGGCTCCATCCGTACCCTCCAGATCACCTCAGGCAGTTGATTCTGATACTTCTAAAGGGAAACAGGTGGTTGTCTCGGCAGGTGAAACTGCATCTACGGTGGTCACGACCACTCCTTCGGCATCGGTTCTTCCGATGCCTTTGCCAACTCTGCCTCCTCCCCCTCCTTCAACCGGGCCTCACGTCCTTCTTCAGTGCTTCCTCGCGTTTTCATATGGGACAAGGGGGTGGCCGATGAGCCGGACGTCGCGTTCCTCCCCCGGAATTTATGGAGAGCGGGCCTTGTCTCCGCCTAGCGGCGAGGAGGTGCTTGCACGGAGCGGTACACATGTAAATCTATTGGTTTGCTTTGCAAGCTTACGTTATTGTGAGGGAGAAGTACACTTTGCGATGCGAGAGAATAGACGGCCGAAAGCATCTCGGGGAGAGGTTGCGGCCCGGCGAAAGGCTCGGAGGAGGCGACGTCCACAAAAAGGCTTTGGGCGATGCTTGAGGCCAAAGCGCACCTTATGGAGGAGGAGCGGGATGCCGCCCGGCTTGAACGGGATGCTTTTAAGGCCGCGTTTGTGAAGATGGAAAAAGATTTGCAACGAGGCGCGAGAAGGGGCGGAGAAGTCGGCCTCCGAGTGTGTGCAGGGCCGAAGGCGCGGGCGAGAGTATGGAAGCGGTGAGAACCCTTCAGAAACAGCGTGATACGCTGTCTTCTAAGGTTACAACAGCCGAGGTGGCCCTCGCCGTAGCGCAGCAAGTGCGCTTGGAGTCCGACGAACTCTTAAAGCAGACAGCCGCCGATTGCTTTGACAATGCCCTAGGAGCGAGATCCGGTTCTGAATCCGACGATGAAGCTGAACACGGACGGCTATGACTTTCGCGCCTTTGTTGAGGACGGAGTCTTAGTTCCGTATCAACCTCCTTCCACCAATCCGTCCGTCCGAAGAAGAGGGAGGAGATTCGAGTGCGAGTGAGGCATCCAAAGGCTCTCATGAGGCCGGCCCGTCTAGTTAAGTTTGGCTTCGGTCTTTAGTGGGCGTCTTTGCCCCTTTCTTTTGAAGGTTTCCGGCATCTCTGCCGTTGTGTAACTATTTGTGAATATTTTTTATGACTTATGGATGAATTATTGCTTCACCCTTCGCCATTTTATAAATTCCATAGTTGAAATTTATTGATCGTATCGGATACGAGTCGTTTACTCGACCAACACCGAGGTGTGGGAGTGTGGGGCAGAGGTTGTACGTCTTAACCTCTCGGGGGTGTTAACTTAACCGCACTTGCCTCATTCCGGCTTGACTAGTCGAGAAAAGTTGATAGGAACCGAATTAAGGGCGAGGCCGTCACATGTCGACCGAGGTGTCTATTACCTCAAATCGACATTTTGACTTGATCGGGGCCGGAATGACGACTGCTTTCTTAAATCGGGCGAGCGTTGACGCATCAATTTCGCGAAGGCCACGTATGGCATTTTCCCCGAGCTCTTACCAATGCACGTCGGAGTACAACGGCCGATGTCATACATCTAGATGTTTTTTATGTTTTTGACCGGGTGTAAGTACCTCGGAGTTGGGTTTTTGCCGGGCTTAGTGGTCTCGGCTTCATGCTTAAGCAAATAATTGTGCACATTGACGCCTTTCCTTGAGGGATTCCTTCATTAAATAAAGCAGCTCTAAAAAGCGTACAAATGGTCATAAATTATTCAAATGCAAAGCAAAGAACAGTTGGAAAGCAATTAGAAAAAACATAAGAGAAAATAAGAAATGACCGAGCAGTAGCCTTGGTATCTGCGGGGCCGAGCCTTGGCCTAGCTATAATAGATCTTTAGCTTATCGGCATTCCATGTCCTTCTAACCGGCTTCCTTGCCAAGGTTTCGAGAACATATGCCCAAAGATCGAGCTTTTCTTTAATACGATATGGACCTTCCCAATTTCTTTGCCAGTTTTCCGTCTCGGGAATTCTTGTTTCCTATGTCGGCCCGCTGAAGTACCAAGTTACCTCGGTTGAAGGATCGTGGTCGAACCTTACGATTGTATTTTGCCGCGAGTAATTGCTTGGTGGCAAGTTCCCGGCAATGAGCTGTGACGCGGATCTCGTCTATTATGTCCAGGTCTGTCTTTAAGGCATCGCCATTTGACGCCGGCCCTTCCTGTCCGGCTCTGATCTTCCTCCATGATGGCTGCCCGATTTCCACCGGGATCATTGCTTCACATCCATATGTCAGCCGGAATGGGGTTTCCTGGGTCGAGGACTGCACACTCGTCCTGTAGCCCCATAGAACACTGTGGAGTTGTTCGGTCCAGTGAGAGTCAGCTTTTAACATGAGTTTCTTCAACCTGTCAAGAATGATCTTATTGGCTGACTAGGCCTGGCCATTAGACTGCGGATGTTCGACGGAGGAGAAGTGTTGTTGGATGTCCAAGTTGGACATTAAGGCCTGGAATCTATGGTCCGTGAACTGGGTTCCATTGTCAGTGACGACTTCAACAGGTATCCTGAATCGAGCAAAGATATTATGACGAACGAATCTCATAATCCTGGACGACGTGATCGTAGTTAATGCCTCCGCTTCAATCCATTTGGTGAAGTAGTCTACGGCGACAATGAGCCATTTGAGCTGTCCAGGTGCTGGTTTGAATGGTCCCAGAATATCCATTCCCTATTTATAGAAGGGCCAGGGGCCGGCATCCCTTTTAACTCCATCGACGGTGGCCATAAGATCCCGGCGTGTTTCTGGCAACTGTCACACCGCTTGGCGGCTTCCATGGCGTCATGCTTCATGGTGGGCCAATAATAACCGGCTTGTAATGCCTTCCTTGCCAGAGCCTTGCCCCCCATTTGTTGGCCGTTGCATCCCTTATGTATTTCGGTCGATACATACCTTGCTTCGGACTCACCGAGGCATCGCATCATTGGGCGGTGTACTCCTTTCTGTACGGTGATCATCGACCATAGTGTAGATGGCGGCTTCTCGATCGGCTTCTTTGCGGACTCGGAATCTGTTGGAATATCCCCCTTTCCAGGTAATCTTCAATTGGTTTTCTCCAATCCGAGGAGGATGAGATAGTCATGATGCATGTGGGCTCGGTCAAATTCTGTTGGATGACCGTTCTATGACTCCCCGGACCTTTGGTACTTGCGAGTTTGGAGAGAATGTTGGCCTGGGCATTCTCTTCTCTCGGGATATGAGAGACAATTACCTCTTCGAATTCCGTCATTACCTCTTTTGCTCTGTTTAAGTACTTGGCCAACAAGGGGCCTTTTGCTTGATAGTTGCCATCGATCTGTGCGGCGACGAGTTGTGAGTCGGTGAACACCTTAACCCGCCTGGCTCCGCTTTCTTTTGCTTGAGACAATCCGACTAAGAGGGCCTCATACTCGGCTTGATTGTTAGAGGTCGGGAACTCCAACTGGAGGGAATGCTTAGTAGCGACTCCCTCGGGGCTTTCAACAATGATTCCTGCTCCACTGCCTTTTGGATTGGAAGATCCGTCAACAAATACCCTCCAAAATTCCTCGTTAGCCATAACCGGAGTCAATTCCCTGATGAAGTCCGCCAATGCCTGTGATTTGATCGCCTGCCGGGCCTCAAAAGTGATGTTGAATTCGGACGGTTCAATCGCCCGACTTGTCATTCACCCCCGCCAAATCGGGTTTGTGCAAAATCTGCGGATTGGTGACCGGTCCGGACTACAATCCAATGTCCACGGAAGTATGGGCGAAGCCGCCTTGCCGTTATTAGTAATGCGAACGCCATTTTTTCCAGCTTCTGATATCTGAGCTCAGCGTTTTGTAATGCCTTGCTCACAAAGTAGATGGGCGTCTGTCCGGCCTCGGTTTCTCTTACCAAGGCGGCGCTTACCGCTTCATCTCCCACCGAGAGGTACAAGAACAAGGTCTCCCCTTGCTCCGACTTCATTAGTACCGGAGGGATTGCCAAACATCTCTTAATTTCTTCAAAGGCGGTCTCACAATCCATATTCCATCCTCCCTGGGTTTCTTTCTTCAATAATTTAAAGAAAGGTAAAGCCTTCTCGGCGGACCTCGGTAAGAATCTTGTCAAGGCCGCCAAGCGATCTGTTAATTGCTGAACTTCCTTCTTGGAGTTGGGGACTTGCATGTCTAGCACGGCCTTGCATTTGTCCAGGTTGGCCTCAATCCCACGATTGGTCAGCATAAAATCTAGGAATTTCCCGGCGGGCACTCCGAATGCACATTTGGCCGGGTTCAACCTGATTCGGTATCATCTTAATTTGTCAAACGTCTGCTCTAGGTCCCGGATATGCTCCTCTGGGTGTTTTGACTTCACGATCATGTCGTCTATATAGACCTCCACATTTCGTCCGATTTGATCCTCAAAGACACGATTCATCATTCGTTGGTATGTAGCTCCAGCATTCTTCAATCTGAATGGCATGACGTTGTAGCAATAGTTAGCCTTGTCCATCATGAAGGCGGTTTTTTCTTGATCCTCGGGGTGCATGGTAATCTGATTGTAGCTGAGTAGGCATCCATAAAGGAAAGCAACTGGTACCCGGCCGAGTTATCAACTAGTTGATCAATGCTAGGCATGGGATAGGAGTCTTTTGGACATGCTTTATTCAGATTGGTGTAGTCAGTGCACACCCTCCATTTACCGGTTGGTTTTAAGACCATGACCACGTTCGAGAGCCAAGTCGTGTATTGTACTTCTCTGATGAATCCGGCGACAAGGAGCTCTTCAATGTGACTCTCAAGGGCTTTCTGCCTATCGTTTGAGATATTCCTCCTCTTCTGGCCCACTGGTTTCGACCCCGGCCATATGGCGAGCTTGTGACAACAGAAGTTTGGGTCGATCCCTGGTATTTCGGCTGACGTCCAGGCGAAGACGTCCTGGTTTTGTCTTAAGAATTTGATCAGTCGCGCTTTTATATCTATGTCCATGTCCCTGCCGACTTTAGTTGTCTTGGAGGGATCCGTCCCAAGGATTAATTCCTCCAACTCCCCTTCCGGCTCTGGGCGGGGGTTTTCTGGTTCACGAAGGTCCAGCTCTACCATGTTAACCGATTGTCGGGGCCGCCCCTCATTTCGACATCGGTCATCACCTCGTTGCTTCGGAGCCTCGGCGGGGATGACGGTCCTTCCTCCTCAACACGGAGAGTTTCGAAGTAACATTGCCGTGACGCTTTCGTCTCCCGGACACTTCAACCACCCGATTCTTAGCATTGATCATTTTCAATTTCGGTGCTTAGTGGGCCTTGACATGTCCCACTTGTGTATAGTGGGTCGGCCCAATATAATGTTGTAAGGAGAGCGGAAGTCGGCCACTACGAACCTTACCCGTTCTGACTTGAAGGCTTCCTTGGTTCCCAAGGTTAATCTGAGGTCAATATATCCTTTTGGGAAGGAACGCTCTCCATTAAACTCGATTAGGGTAGATTTGCACGGCTTTAGGTCTTCAACATCGAGGTGCATCCTCTGGTATGCATCCCAGCTTATGATGTCGGCCGAACTTCCCGCGTCCACGAATATCCGTTTGACACGACAGTTCACGACGATCCCAGTGATGACCAATCCGTCTTGGTGGCCGGGAATAACCTCCTTGAGCTCCTCGTCCGTGAAGACCAACGGGGGTGGTTTTGGTTTCGATGAGGTGCCCTTAAACTTTGGTACATCTTTTACCGTCAACACCTCCCGCAGGTATTTCTTGCGCTGGCTTATAGTATCTCCACCTCCTCTGAAGCCACCGCTGATCCCATTGCACTGGAGATCAGCATTTGGGTAACCCTCGGGAGGGCCGGTTTTCGGTTTCTTCTCAGGTTCCGGAGCGTCCATAATCGGACTCCTACTTCGGCGGCTACTATTCCGCCTGCTTGCTTTCCCTTGAGTTTTGATGACGTATTGGCACAGTTTCCCTTCTCTTACAAACTTTTTCAGTAGCATCCCTGAGTTCATAACATTCGTCGGTGGTATGACCGGAGCAGTCGTGGAAAGTGCAGAACTTTCCCCGGTCTGTATTGGACCGGTTTCTGAGAGGCCTCGGCTTGGTCACCCTTTTCATCTCGGTCTGGGCTACCTCCTTCCACAGCTGCGAACGCGGGACATTTAAGGGGGTTAGTTGCCGTATTTCCCCTTATTGTCCGTTCTCTCTTGCCGGGGTCAGCTCTCTCTGCCGCATCTGCGGGGTTCCGCCTTGTGCTTATCCGTCAGATCCCTTCTTTCGGGGGATGAATTCCTCACCTTCTCAAGCTCATCAGCATTGGCAATTTCCATTTGCTCGACGTCTAGGTACTTCTTTGCTTCGGTATAGAATTCGATCAATGAATTACTCGATTCTTGCACGATGTCGGGACAGCGTGTCGTTGGGTCCAGACCGTTGACGAGGCAATGTACATGGACCTCTTCGGATAATGATCGTACCTGTATTGCCGTATCTCTGAACCGATCTAGGTACTTCTGCAACGTTTCGCCCCTCTTTTGCTTTACTTTACTCAACGTGAATTGAGATTTTGGTTGTTTCTTGCTGGTAGCAAAGTGAAATTCAAACTTACGCCCGAGGTCTTCAAAGTTCCGAATGGAATTATTGGGTAATGAACTCAACCATTTGTGGGCCGGCCCGGTTAACGTGGCCGAGAAGAGTCTTAAGATGACCAGACCTTCTATTGACCTTACCCACATCAACTTTTCAAATATCTCTAGGTGATGATGTGGATCCTGGGTCCCATCATACTTGGGGAGATCGGCTAGGTCGAAATTCTTCGGGTAGGGAGCCGTGGCCGTTGCTCGAGAGAATGGGGTCCCACCTACGCCAGCCAAGTATTTCATCCTATACTGCCGCGGGGATCCTCGTATCCGTGGCGTAGTGATCGCTTCGCGTAGCTCGTCTGAGTCGTGATCACGGTCTCAGTTTTCCTGGTCTTTATTGCCATCATGGAAGTCTTCTCGGCCTCGGTCTTCCGCGTCCCGGATCCGCAAAGGTCCCTCCTTGTTCCTCCTGGGGGTCGGTTGGCGTTCTCGTTCCTTTTTGGCGTCCCCCTCATTCCTGTCATGGGGGCACCGATTCGATTCTGGGCAGGTACGCGGACTATTGCTATCCAGGCGTACAACCTCCTTCCCCTTACGAGGGCTTCTCTGGGTTCCGCATTGAAAGAGGTTTTCAAGTTTTTCCTCTATCATCAATTCCAGAGCATGAAAATCCTCTTGCCTTTGGAGGTGGTCTAGCTTTTCCTTGTTTTCGAACCTCTGAATCATCGACTCTTGGGTTCTCCTTAGGATGCGGACGTCGGTGTCTAGTACTGAGCGTCCGGAGCCGAGGCTGTCTGGGCCTGGTCTCTTGGCGGCCCCTCGTGCAAAGATTCGTCGAGGGAGGGAGAGGTGCTCTCCGTGTCCGTAACGTGTCCCTCTGGAGTCTTTCCTCGGGGGGGTTGATCATGAGGCTGCGGTCGACTCGGTCCGGCCTGAGGTTGATTTGGAGGTACAATGCTTTCCTCGTTCGGCCGATCCGATCGCTGGCTTTGCCTGTGGCTTCTGGTGTTAGCCATTAGTGGTCACAGGGATAGAAATTTAAGGTCCCCACGGACGGTGCCAATGTTCTGATATAGAACACAGATGTCCAGCCGAGGGCTGGTATGTTGATCTTGGATGGATAGGCTGGCCTGGATATCTATGGAGGAGATAACCAGGAGAGCGTAGGATCACCGTACACAACAAAGGGGTGGTGTGTGTGCACAGTGAGACTGTATGTAAATAGTCTAGGTTAGAATTTATGCACCTTGTTACTGCCCTCTATATTTATAGAGGTGTCTGGTGCGATATCCGGAGCACGTCATTAATGGCGGGCCATTAGTGGGGCGGATATCGGATGATACGCCTTTAATGGGACGTGTCATTAATGGGGCGGATATCCGGATGTGCCATTAATGGGACGTGTCATTAATGGGGCGTGTATCTCGGTAGGCCGTTATGATAGGGGTGGATTCTGCCTAGCCGGGATTTCCGGATCTCCTGCTATGATTAGCGGATTACGCCTCCTGGCTCCGCTTGGGCCGTGCTATGGACTTGGGGCTTTTGGGCCGGTCCGTAACACCAAGGATTGCGTAAAGGCAAACCTAGGATCGTTCTCTCTTTCGAGGAGCCTTTTATTATTGAATCATAAATAATCTAAATGCCATGCAAATGCAATTAAAACAAGGGGAAAATTGGTTTTGGATTTTTCAATTGATAAACTAAAATAAGATTGCAATTAAATTAAATGCTACCTAATATTTTTTTTGGTATTTTTTTTGTTAAATTGGTGAACGAGTGAATTAAATGAAATTGAAATGAAAATATTAAGGATGGTTCTTGGCAATGAAGAATGACTATCCTTGCTCAAAAAGTATGGGAGTTAAAATGCATTAAGTCTTAATGAAAACCCCAAGATAACACTTGAGTCCAATATTCCCAATAAATAGTAGTTCCTACAAACGTAGCTAACTACTAACTCTTGAGACATTGTTTGAAGCCTCTTAATGTGCAATTAAAATTAGGATGATGCAAATCGGTTTTTCTAAAATTGAGTACTAAACAGTCCCAAAGGCACAAATCAACGACACTAACTAGACAATAACACGCTAATTAGTATAATCTCATTGGTCCCAAGAAATATATCAATGTAAACACCAAATCACAAAATCCAATTCAATTACATGTGTCCAATCCACAGAGAAATCCAAACGGTAACTCAGTCTCAAGCATTACAAAACAATAATCCTAAAACTAGGAAATTAAAATGTAAAAAGAGAAAATGAATTGAACAAAATGAACTCCCCTTTGAAGTGCCTCTAGCTCAAGCAAAATTCCCACCACCAAGAACCAAAAGTCTCAGCCACTTCCCACCATCAAAACCTCACCAAACAACTTGAAGATTCCAGACATTGAAGAACACCAAGCAAACTAGACAGAGTGACACTGAATAAAGAGAGATCAGTGGGTGCAAATACAACCAAAAGCAATAGGACAAGGAGCCACTATCTGGAGAAAGGGGGTCTGAAATCTCAAAGAGGACAGCGGAGAGTCGATGGTGAAAGAACAGAGGTGATGGAATCGTGAATGAAGGATGAAGGTGTGGTCAGATGGAAGAGAGGAAAGAAGAAGGAGCTCTGAAGGTGTGTGGTCGATGGCGTGAAGGTCCAGAGTCTCTCGTTCACTCAGCTCACGGTGGAAATGGTGGGCGACGGAGGTTAAGTGAGGGGAGAGGACGATCGTCGCCGGCGGTGGCGGCGGCGAGGGTGAAGACCGCCGGCGACGTTGGAGTGAGGTGGAGGGAGAAGAAGGGGAAAAATGAATGTCGTTGCTCCCCCCTCTCTTATTAATTCTGTCGGCTACCTTTTTCCAATCCCTCAGCTCGTGTGTCCGGTCTGTGTGCTCCATCGGGTCATGTACAAGCATCCCTCAAACCTAATTAATCCCCTTTGGTCAAAACGTTGAGTTTGAATGCCCATTAATTCCCCTCAACTCCAATTCACGCGTCTGTTGGTCGAATCAATGTCCCTAGTCAAAACGCAGAGTTTTGACCAGGGACCTAAGTGAGAATTTTAAAAGTTCTCCAGGGAGGGACTAAACTGAAAATTTGGAAACTATTTTGGGGCAGATATGAAATTTCCAAAATATCTGGGTCTTTTTCTGTAATTGATTTCTAGCTCCTTTTCTTCCTTGATTTCCAATTTCCAGAAATTTTTGGGGCTTTTCTTCTAATTTTCCCCATTCCTCAAAACATTAATTTTGACCTAAATGGCATTTTTTTCCCAAATTCTTCAATTTTCTTCCAAAACTCCTCCAATCAAAATTAAGCACAGGGTAGCATCAAAAGTTCAAGAAATCATTTGTACGAATAATTAACCATTTATGACCATTTTGCCCCTAATTCCATTTAATTCAATGCAAATTCCCCTAACTCAAATTAGTGCCTAATCAAGCAATAATGTCCCAAAAAATGCATTAAAAATCCCAATTTAATCACATAAAATCATATAAAAATATGGTTTGATCAATTCCCCCACACTTAGACCTTTGTACTCCTGAACAAGGCAGTACACAATTCCAAGTCCAAATCACTAATGCATTTGTAAAATGGCAATTTCATCATTAAAAAGCAATGGATTAATTAATCAAATTCCTCAAGCCAACATTAGTTATAGTCAAGCGATGTAAAGAAATTAGCTGACTATACAATCAAAAATATTAGAATGAAGCATAAGAGGACTCTCAAGGGATTATTAGTGTGTCACTCCTCTCACCTCAGTGGAATAATTTCACTCTAGCTCACTTAAGCAACACCTTACCATAGGCTTGTAACAACTCTAACATCTCCACTGCTAATAGCAATTAATGAAATGAATCAAGAGGACTTTAAAGGCTTGTAATGTTGGATGAAGGCTAGATGAAATGAATTAATTAAAAAAATGAATAGCTAATATGCAAGTCAAAATTAGTGATCGAGTTCATAGCATCTAAATAACTTTACAAATTAAACTTTTGTCAATTCTTTTGCAAATTCATGAACTATGCCTTCTTGATTTGTTTTTTTTTTTTTTTTTTTTTTTTAACACTTTTGTCTTCTTTTTTTTTTGTCTCTTTTTTTTTCTTGTTTTTTTTTCAAACTATACTCACTCTTTTTTTTCCATTTCATATACATGGCATTTCAAATTTTTATTGGCAAATCTCTTTTGATTTTTAGAATTCTATGAATACTATGAGTAATGACATGCATACAACATATGAATGACTCAAAAAGGGTAAGCAAATGGTAGATGAAAGGTTTGTGTTTGGGTTAAAATGGTTTAGAATTGAATGCCTCTTTCATTTCCATAATACTAATGCAAATGCTATTTCGAAAAAGAGTTGAAACAAGTTCTAGAAGGTGAAAAACCAAGTGAACATACACACATGAAAAGACTTTAAGGCTCAAATATCCTTCCAACAAGATTTTTCTCCAATGCTCACTCCAACACAATAATTGTATAGCAAGCTAACCACAAAACATCTACTTAACTATTCCAAGTGCTAGCCTTACAAAACACAACCAATCAAAACATCTACTTAAATATCGTTGCTCGCCCCCTCTCTTATTAAATATGTCGGCTACCTTTTTCCAATCCCTCAGCTCGTGTGTCGGGTCCGTGTGCTCCATCGGGTCCTATACAAGCATCCCCCAAACCTAATTAATCCCCTTCGGTCAAAACGCTGAGTTTGAATGCCCATTAATTCCCCTCAGCTCCAATTCACGCGTCTGTTGGGTCTGAATCAATGTGCGTTTTGACCAGGGACCTAAGTGAGATCTTTAAAAGTTCTCTAGGGAGGGACTAAACTGAACATTAGGAAAATATTTTGGGGTAGATATGAAATTTCCAAAATATCTGGGTCTTTTTCTGTAATTGATTTCTAGCTCCTTTTCTTCCTTGATTTCCAATTTCCAGAAATTTTTGGGGCCTTTCTTCTAATTTTCCCCATTCCTCAAAACATTAATTTTGACCTAAATGGCATTTTTTTTCCAATTTCTTCAATTTTCTTCCAAAACTCCTCCAATCAAAATTAAGCACAGGGTAGCATTAAAAGTTCAAGAAATCATTTGCACGAATAATTAACCATTTATGATCATTTTGCCCCTAATTCCATTTAATTCAATGCAAATTCCCATAACTCAAATTAGTGCTCAATCAAGCAATAATGTCCCGAAAATGCATTAAAAATCCCAATTTAATCACATAAAATCATATAAAAATATGGTTTGATCAAGAATAGAAAAAAGAAAAAAGAAAAAAAAAAAAAGTCGCTTTAGGGTGATGATAGACACATCTAAAATAAATACTTCAGAGTAATTGACACATAAATTATTTAGGTCACTAGATACACCTAAAAAAATATTTTAAGATGCTGGATGCACCTTAACTTTAGTTATAATTGTTATTGTATCAATGGAGTGTTTGATGAAAATAAGAGAGAGATGAGAAAATAGGAACCCTTAGGGAGGAATTTATATAAGGAGTTTATTGAGCATATTTAACAAGACTTTGTTCGTTATTGTTCCTATATATCTTTCTCCAACTGTGTAAACTACTTTGTTAGGAAAGATGTTTATTAATAATAATAATAATAATAATAATAATAATAATTGTTAATTTATGTAAGCAAGATGGTGGAAGATTATTTGTTGCAAGTTTTAAAATGTTGATAACGGGTGAAGGACCAAGGAACTGTAACATCCTCGCTCCTTGTTTAGATTTACTTTTCTCTTTTTCTCTCTCTCTCTCTCTCTCTCTCTTTGCAGTATAAATGGTTTTACAGCTTTGTAAAATTTAAAATTTTAGTAATTATAGCAAATTTTTTAGTACTATACAAATGTTCCCCCCCTCCCCCCCCCCCCCCCCCCCCCCCAAAAAAAAAAAAAAAAAACAAACAAACAAACAATACACCGGGCAAATCGCTTCCAATTAATTTTCTGTCGCTATACATACTCGGTAGCTTTATTTTTTAACTTTTTTTTTTTTGCCTATTGATTTATTACCACATAATTCCAATTTGACTTGTAAGCAATTTGGCGTGTAAAATAATTGATCAAGCACAGTTACGTTTTTCAAACAATTAGGCAATAAGAAATTCAAAACAATTGAATTGCATCTCCAAAGTTTGGCCCATTTTCACTCGTTCAGTCTCATTCAACCTCCATTAAATTTAATGCGAACCAAAAAAAAAAACAGCCTCCAAAATTTGGCTTATTATCATAGGGTTAGGTCTAGTGAAATGGGTTGGTCCCTCACAACATAGAGAACCAATGTTCAAATCCTCACTATGAGAGATATTCACATTTAGTGCCGATAGTGCCTCGAATAGAATTGCTTCCAATAGGAGGATATATATGCTTAGCCAAAAAATAAGACATTAAAGCAAACAAAAAGAATTCATTCAAATATATCATAGAGAGATAGAAAAAAGTAAATGAATGTAACGAAATGATGTAATGATGTAAATTTAGCTCCTCCTAAAAAAATCTCTCTCTCTCTTTTCAATAAAACAATTCAGTTTTATAAAATTTTTAAATGTTTGTTTAAGTTATTTAGTCGCATGGTTAATATTTTTCTAGAAAAATAATAGATTGTGTTAATCATCAAAATCAATCAGACAATGGAATTTCTAGGTTGTTTAAACTGTCCACACACCCCTATATAGATCACACACATCTGATTCCTCATGAGCATATAAAAAGTAAATATCCATACCTGATTAAAAGGTAATGCAAAAGAATGTCTCACACACACACATCTTTCCAATAAAATCATTGTTCAGGAAGAAAATAAAAAATTTAATTGCGCTTAACATAAAAAGTTCAAATTTATTCTTTAAACTCATCGCTCTAAACATGACAAACAAGATACTTTGTCAAATGAAAGTGCTTTAGATTTATTGTTATTCCATCACAACACAACACATGCTCGTACAGAACACTATCGAAGAACATGCACTAATGATATGAGATTACGAGCAAGACTGAACCTATAACCTCTGATTTACTATGAAACTTTCATACCATCAAGCTACAAGACTCTTTGGCTATTTCCCTTATTCTAACAATTCTTACTTAAAGCAAATTATTTAGAACATAAGACCATCATCATTGTCATCACTTTCCTTCCATCGATTGATCAGTAAGGTCTTTGTCCAACATAGTTACCAGGAGGATCATAGTTGCAGCCAATGAAAGTTCCTCCATTGTCACACTTCACTTTAGCACAACCAACATGAATCGAATTTCTCCATACCACCTGAGTATAGTGCCCGCACACTTTCCCGGCAGCGCATGAGTTGCTATTGTAGTCATAGTCCGCCTTCTCGTCCACCCACAGCTTCACGGCGTCTGCTCCACTCAGGTCACCGGTGCTGCCAGCAAGGTTCTCACCGTAGTTGCCACCACCACCAGAGTGGATCAGCTGGCAGTCAGCCTTGCGTTGATCAGCATAGCTCTGTGCAAAAGCCGCGACAGTATCATCCCAAGCTATGTTAGGAACACCCACCTGCGATCTTGCTGCGTTGTGGGCATCCACGTAGTCTTGTGGTGAATCTTGAGCATTGGCTATGAGGGCAAATAGAAAGATGAAGAAAGAAACTGAAAGCTTGGAATATGAGAACTCCATTATTGTTGTATGAGGAGAATGGTGAAGAAATGGGAGGTCGTGGGGAGGAATTTATAGGGATTTGGGTGTGGGAAAAATCGTCTAAGCGTGTAGTTCATGGAACTGGTGATAAATAACTAAATCTTTTTTTTTTTCCCTTCTTGTTGAATCATAATTTCAAAATTATCATAATGGGTGGCGGGCTAAGAAAATAAATTCTTTTCTTTTCCCTCGCCGTTGAATCACATTAATATTTGCGAAAGAATATTTTTCGGCTAAATTATGTATAACCCCTAGAATTTCTGATCATGCACATATAACCTCCCTAATCTTTGAAATTTTATAATGAATCACCTAAACATTTTATCTTCCCATAGAATTAGTTTTGTACATTACTCATCCACACACAACTTAAAAGTCTAGGGGGTTATCTACATATCAATAAAAGTTTGAGGGGTTATATGCACACAAAAATAAAGTTTAAGGGATATATTATTGATAATTGAAGGTTGTCTGCCGGCACTTGGAAACTTGTTGAGATTTATTTAGTTTTAAAGGATAAAGGTTTTTTTTTATACACAAATGGATTTTCATAAGTAAATAAGCATATGTGTGTCTGCTTGCAGGGCTGCAACTGGATAAACTACTTGGTTAGAAAATATCTTAATTAAACACATAACAAATTATTAATTGGCTATAACTTAATAGGGTGAAAGTTTCAAAATAATCATAACGCGTGAATGACTAGAAAACTATAATGTCTTTTTTGCTACTTGTTTATGTTTCTAAGAGGTTGCCGTGTTCCAATTGATTTTCCACATAATAGGGGGAAAAAAAGCAATTAAGTGTAGATTTTGAAGTTGACAATAAAATAATTTAAAAATCACATCATATTTTCTTGCTTTTGTGCCTTAGACTTATTTTAGTGATTTTTTTTCTCTTTTAATTAATAAGATACAAGAATTATATTATGCCAATGAGAATAAAAGATAGATTATTTTTTTAACTAGTATACTGTATACACAAAGGTTGAGTATTAAATTCCGTACCTATTTATTTAACCTCCAGGCTAACCTTTGATATTTCTTTTGGTGAATTATTTATATATTAGAGTTTATATTGTATAGATTTTAAGAATATAAAGGCTCAATGTTTGAATTTTATTGTTTCGTATAGGCTGAGCCATTCGGTTTAGCACTTATAGCAGGGAGAAGTGTCGAAATCACATTGAAGGTTTTATAAATTGAAATCTCTCCAATGAGTTAATTGTGATTAATTCCAAAATATCCCTTAACAAACTTAAATGGCCAAAATTACAGTTTTTTATATAGTTATTTGACTAATAAGTCAGATTTTAGCATTGTCAAACAAAGGTGTCAAATTTAAGAGAAACATAAACTCATGTCATAAAGTTGGATTGTGATCCAATCTGTAAGAGTTACCTATACCAACGAATTAAAGCTATTCAATATAGACGACTATACAATTAAAATGCACAAACCTTATGATTAAAATATATTTAAAATCTAAATGTGTAAAATTAAATTTATCAAAATTCGATAATTTTTTATACTCAATGCAGAAATTTCTAAAGTTCAAATATAAAAATCACTAAACATGATTAAATCCAAAATATGATTATAATTTTAAAAATATCATCAAATATTGGATTATCATTAAAGTTGTCAAACTGATAATAGAAATATAAAATTATAGGATAAACTTTTGAAATTATATTTTTATTATATAATTACTAAAATATATAATTATGTACTTCAAATATTATCTGATGACAAAAATTGTTTAAATATAACATTAATATTATTTATAATTATTATGAATATCATTCTACGGAAGTAAATATTAAAAAATACAAGTTTACATATACGTGATCCAGCCTCAATCTGCAAACTAGTTCAATATTGGTTAAAATATATTTTTAGTCCTTTAACTTTATAAAGTATACTTTTACTTGTATATTTCTAACACCATTAATGTTACTAACATAAAATGTTAAAACAACAAACACAAGTGATGACTCTGCAGCTAACATAATATATTTAAGGTTTACTTTTTAATATAATATATTTAGATTATTAAACTAAAATAAACGGAGAAATAACTAGAAATGAAATTGAGGTTTTGATATTTAGATTCTTAAACTAATATATTAAGATTATTTCACTAAATTTTGTTAATACAATCATGTTTTGATATTGACAACTTCATTAGGTTTTTTAGATATTTTTTGATTTATGCATATATTAAATTTAAGATAGTAGCATTTATTTACACAATTATCATTTAAGTTTACATAATCATCACTCAGGTTTGTTGTGTCAGCATTTTTCATTAGCAACATTAATGGCTTTAGAATTATAGGGCCAAAAGTATATTTTGTAAGGATAATGGACTTAATAAGGTATTAGTATATTCTAGTGGTCCAATATTTATACAATTTCTGCAATCGTGCAATCATCCACAAACTCATGGTGTCATCATAGAAAACCAAGCAAGTTCACACGGATTAAAATCATTTTCTTACCGTCACTATTTGGGAATCTATAAGTTCAGTGATGTTTTAAATTATACAAAATAATAAGCAACGTTTTTCAAACAATGGATTAACGTAAAACAATTTAACTGCATCTCCAAAATATGGCGCCCTGTCTCATAATCTCTCTCAAAATAAATGTTTAAAAGAATTTCAATAGACACCTCGTAACATTAATCATGACAAATACAAAAGAATCTCACATATAACTTTCCAATGAAATCACTGTTCAGAACCAAAATAAACATAGTTACTCTAAACATTAAAAACTTCAAATATATTATTTAAATAGAAATTTATTCTTTAAACTTCCTTAAAACAAGATAAACAAGACACATTTAACTTAAATTGAATACTTTCAATTTATTCTTATATTTCAACACACCATAATACTGACGTGTAATCTTCACTTTCCTTTCATCGATATCAATAAGGTCTTTGTCCAACGATGTTGCCACGAGGACAGTAGTTGCAAACAATGAAAGTTCCTCCATTGTAACGCCTCACTTTTGGAGAACCAAGACGAGTTGATCTCTTCCAAACCACCTAACTCTCTCTCTCTCTCTCTCTCTTGTGGTGAGGTTCAAGGTGTATAGTCCGCTGCCAGGAGTTAGGATTCGAACTGTCTCTCTCTTTCTAATTTTAAAGACTATGCGGTGAAAAATGTGTTAAAAAAAGTAGTTAAATTGTTAAAAATTACTAATTAGGGTTGAATAAGAAGAGGTGGCAATTTCAAAACAATCATAATTCGTGGAGGACTAAGAAAAAAACATTTTTTTTTTTTTTTTTTTTTTTTGCTGTTTAATCATTTTAGTATTGAGTGAAGAATTTATATAGGGAAAATTAATTATTTGATCATTATAGTTCCATTGAGTTTATAACTCATACCCTATAATTTGACTTTTCGCAACTCAGTCTCTGAAGTTTGAACTTTTAACAATGTAGTCCTTACTAGTTGCTAGTCAAAGGAGACATGAGTCTACGATGGAGATCCAGAGCTTGAGTTTGGGCCTTAGTGTAATACCCGGATAATTATCTATTTGGAATATTATATTTTAGCAAATAATACCTATTTGGAAATAGGTGAATATGTGGTTTTAAAACATTGTAGGATACTTATTCTATTGTCTAGGGAAATTTCTAATGAAATTAGAGGGCTTAAAGTGTCAAAATCCCTAAATACAATTATGGGCCATGAAATGCCTTGAAAATATTATGATAAATCCCAAGAGGCAATAAAATATTTATTGGAAATTAGAAAGTATGTTGTCTCTAATTTTAGGAATTTTTGGGATTATTTCCCTTGAAAAATAATGAGGCAAAATTAAATATAATTTTGGGGAGCATAAGTTGCCCCATGATTTTTAATATGATATGTGGGACATAAAATACCAATGTCAATGAAATAGTTGTGAGAAAATGATTAATCCTAATTAAGAAAATTATCAACAATTAGAAAGTGATTAGTTAAGTAATTAATGGCTAATTGTTTAAGCCTCAACAAGAGAATATTTAAGGTAGATTATGGAAAATCCTCTAATTAAGTGCTTATGGCTAATATTAGCATAAAGTGTGCTTGCTAATCAATTAGAAAAGATTAAGAAAAATTGGTGAGATTAAGAACAATGAAAACCCTAAATCCTAAAAGATTGCTAATCATGGGATTAAGGCTCTAATTAAGCTTCTAGCTAATTTAGATAAATTAAAAAAAAAATAATAATAATAAAGGGAAGAGAAAACCGAAATTTGAGTGTGAAAAGGGTTGTGGGTTTTTCAAAAATAATATCATGATATTTTGTTAATTAAATAATAATATAATTAAGATATTTGTGGAAGAACCAGTTGGATAAAGGGGAACCGATAGAAATTAAATCCTACCTAGAAAACCGTGAACTAAGTTTCTTAGGTCAGGACATATTACAAACAAGTGAATTTTTGTCCGAAGTTGGTGTTAGCGGAAGTCATTTCTCAGAATCGGCGGGCGAATAAGGGATCGATGAAAAGATATTTTGTAAACAAAGGGCGATAAGAAAAGTGAGAACCAATCGAAAATAAATCATAACTTGAAATCCTTGAACTAAGTAGAAAACAACTGGACATATTATGAATCAGTGAATTTTTGTTCCGAAGTTGATGTTACAAGTAATTTCAGAATCGACGGCGGTTATCCGAAAATGTTCAACAGTGTTACGAAATACCTCGAATGGGATCAAAAATTTTGTTAATCCAAATATTCTTAAAGAGGAAGATTAGATCTTCAGTGAGTTGCTAAGGACTTTTTGAGATTTTCTAAGATTACGCGATTAGACACCGAACAGGGAAGACTTATGAGAAGAAACTCATAAAGTGAATAGATGACATCATGTTGATGACATAAGGGGACATTTTTGTGGTGGAGAGAAGAGGAAAATGAGTGATGTTCATAAGGCCACATCTTCATCATCCTAGCCCTTGATGCAAAGGTTGATCCAAGGGATGAGATCCTTTGGTTTTTGCTATAAATAGCCTCTCACATTTCTCTTCAAACTCACCAATTCAAAAAGGAATCCTAGAGAGAGGTTAGAGAGAAGTGAGAGCAAGGAGGAGCTCTGGAAAAGAAGTAGCAAAGTGCTGGGTAATTTCTTCGGTCTTTAGTCTTAAGCTTTCGTAGTTTTTCGGTAGTTATAGTAAAAATGTTAGTTTGATCTTTAATCTTCCAAGTATTATTTTAATATCATGTTTTAGGGTTAAATATGATATGTATTTTGAAAATTATGTTGGAGAAAGAGATATGGCGAAATTTTGGAAGATTAGAGTCAAAGTAACGAAGCTCTGGCGAAATTCCGCCGATTAAGGGAGTTAGGGGTAAAATGGTAATTTGGGACTAGAATGTCTGGTATAATGTTAACCATTGATTAGAAACATTATTATCCTTATAGGATATCCGTGATTACGCTCTGATCAACAGTCGTACCGAAGTTCCGTCAACGAAGGTACGTTCGCGTACTATAACACTTGCTGGGTGTTGGGATACGTTTGCTAGGTACGAAATGCTTGGTGCGAAATGCTAGGTACGAAACGATTGCTAGGTGCGAAACGTATGCTAAGGCCCCGTTTGGTTCTGGGAACTTTTAAAGAGGAAAGGAACTTAAAGGAAGGAAAGGAATTGAAGGGAAGATTGAGAGGGAACTTTAAAAAATTTAGGCTGTTTGGTTGACATGGGAATTTAATTAAGTTGAGGGAAGATAATTTGTTTGGTTTGAAGATTTGGGTGTTGGTTAAGTGGGAAAGTTTGGTAAAATTCCCTTAATGCCCTCGGGAAAAAAACGCGAGAAAAGGATTTTTTTTTTTGCTCGTCGTGCGATTTGAACAGAAACAGAAGCAAATCGAAGCGCGTCTTCGAGGAGAAAGGAAGATGGTGGAGACCTCAAATAGATTTGAAACGGCGAGGACGCAACGATCATAACGGGTGCCGGAGGTGCGAAGGTGGTCGGACCGATATGGAAGGAAAAAGAGGGGAACGACACCACAAATGGACCAATCTTGTGCGGACATGAATTTTGCAAGCGGAATAGGGAAGGAAATGTGTTTGGACATTGAACCCAGGTGCTGATTTTATAGGGAAAAAATGAAAAATGAAAAATTTGTCAGTGCTAAGTCCCTGAAATTGTAAAATGGATGGAAAAAATGACAATGTTGGTAATTTTAAACAGAGTTGCGTTCAAGAAAATGACGAAAAGGACTGGAATGTGTCATGAAGAATTATCCAACATTTGAGCTTGAAGATGACAATAACCAAACCGACTGTATGAAAGTGGGAACACAATCGATAAAGTTGAGGTGAAATGCGAGAAACTATCGTAAAGCGTAGAAACGAAAGGATATATCTGCAGAATTGACAAGTCCATTAGCATAGTTTATAACTCGAGCAAGTTAATAAGCACTGAGGTATAAAAAATTCATATGACAAGAACGGTTGTAGAAAAGGTGATTGCAAATGCAGAAGGTGATGCACAAAAAAGGCGTGGTTATAGTGGAAGCAATATCACCATAAATTGCATTCAACCTAAGGTGGATGAAAGGAATTAAAAAATAAAAACCACTTTGGCCTTTTCAAATCTTTGTATAAAAAATGACAACAACTTACCTTGAACGAACACAATCCACCCCACAAATGGCCAAATGTCAAGCAACACCACCGTAAATTGAATTCAATGCAATGTGGGTTAAAGGAAGTAAAAATATGCCATTTTGGCCTTCTCAAATGCTGCACTAAAATGAAGAAACAAGTCACATTGAAGGACCATAATGCACCCCACAAAGTGCAGAACGTTTAAGATGAAAAAAGGTCTGGTTGTAGATGAATGAAAATGACCATAATGTGGATTGAATGGAAGATGTAAAAGTAAACCACTTTGTGGTGGTCAAATGCTGCATAAAAATGAGGGAAAAAAGGAAACTCATTGAAGGACCTTCATCAAATTCCACAAAAATGGTGCGTAATACCCGCCACGGGATTGAAAACTTACCCGCATAAAACCAAACTTCACAAAAAATCCAATGTAAAGCATGTATGTCCCAATTGACATTTTAAAATAGTGAGACCAAAAATTACAATATCAAACAAATAGTGCGGGAAGCATGTAAAACAAATCAGCTAAGTTATATCCCAACCAAGATTGTCAATGTCACGAGAACACATTCAAGTGCCAACCCTAATGGAAAACGTTCGAACGAAACAAAGAAGTTCGAACTCAGCTGACATAATTTGAACCAGTACACTAAAAACCAAAACGACTATCCCGTATCGATCAAAAAACATTTCAACAGTCATATCGGCCAGGTAAGGACTTATCATGTTAGCCAACCTAGTCTACTTTTGATGAGTCATGTAAAAAAAGATTAAAACATAAAAAGCAAAACTAATATCTAATTCTTCTTCTTTGTCTTGGCTGGTGACTTCCTACTAGTGCCCTATCTTGGCGATAAAGTGCGTGAGCCAGGCAGGTTAACTGGGATGTACATGGGGGTTGGAGGCCTAGGGGGTGGAGCAGGCATGCGTGATTCAGCTGAGAAGATGTCGGGAAAATTCTGAGCTGCCAGGTTGCTGCTGAAACTTGAAGCAGGTATGAACCTCAAGGGAACGACATCGACTATATTCCTAGATGGGGCGGAGGAGGGTTGACGGGGTCGGCGAGTCACAAGTGAGTGGGGTGACTGGTTCGAATTCCTCGTCTGTTGGACCTTTGTTTGCATTGTCACCATTAGCATGGCCTTCTTCAAATTTATTTTCAGCTGTGGGACCTTCGTGCATATTGTCACCACCCCCATCGTGTTGCTCACTGGTTTTGTCAACACTTGTCGGACTTTTGGTCCCCTTGTCATCAACACCAACAGCGTCCTCCTCCTCTTCTTTTCCACCTGTGTTCCCTTCAATCGTTGTGGCAACACCAGACACATTCTCATCCTCCTCTTTTCCATGTTTGTTCCCCTCACTCCCAGTGCCACCACCAGAAGCCTCTCCTTCCCCTTGTCTCTTCCCTTTGTCCCCCTCACTACCAAAACCACCATCACACCCCTCCTCCCCATGATCTTGTTGTCCTTCTCTCGCCGCCTTCACTCCCACCACCTCCATCGACCCCTCATCATCATCATCTTCTTCTCCTTCTCTCGCTCGCCTTCACTCCCACCACCTCCATCGGACCCCTCATCATCGCCTCTCTTCTTCTCCTCTCTTCCTTCCTTCACTCCCACCTCCTCCATCAGACCCCTCATCATCATCATCTTCTTCTCCTTCTCTGCTGCCTTCACTCCCACCACCTCCATCAGACCCCTCCACCTCATGATGTTCTTCTCCTTCTCTGCTTGCTTCACTCCCACCTTCTCCATCAGACCCCTCTTCCCAATCATCTTCTTCTCCTTCTCTGCTTGCTTCACTCCCACCTCCTCCATCAGACCCCTCTTCCCACTCATCTTCTTCTCCTTCTCTGCTTCCTTCACTCCCACCTCCTCCATCAGACCCCTCTTCCCAATCATCTTCTTCTCCTTCTCTGCTGCCTTCACTCCCACTACCCCCATCAGACCCCTCTTCCCCAGCCTCTTCTTCTCCTTCTCTGTCCCCCTCACAGCCATTTCCACGACCACCAGATTCATCTTGGTTCTCATCTCATTGCATTAAAGTTTCCGTGAGAATCGAATGCGTTGTGCAATGGAAGTGCATATGCATTGCAAAATTTAAATCTAAAAAAACAAAGTGGAAGCACTGTAGTATCACTAAATCCTCATTTTTTTTTACTATAACAGACAACAATCAAAATAAACGGCTAAACTAGTTAAATACTATTGATTAGGCAGATATGATGAAAAAAAAATTCATTAGGCAAAAAGTGAAACATGGAAAACTGAAAAGGGAGGAACAAACCATGAGTAGATGAACCGCTCTTCGAGTTGTATGTGGAGGCTTTGTTGACGGACCAAGATGGTCGGCTTCATTGCCTTGACGATGCAAATCCTCTAAAATCAACCGTATAGATGGATAAACTCTTGAAGACCCTTAAATTCCAGCGCCATTTGTGACAACCTTGAGTCCAATCTCCCTACTTGGTATTCAATCAATGCCTGCAATTCATCTTTCACAACTCCAAGTTTATCATCCAAAACTTGCCCAAACAGCTCCCATCTCCGCCGCATCTACACCAAAGATGTGAAGGTCCACATGGTGCAGCAGACCGTGGAGTTCTCTGCCCCTTCCCCTTAACACCCGTTTCCCCCTCAGATTCATGCTTTCGTTGGCGCCCTATGGCTGCAAGAGGAATTCGCATTCGGTGCAAGGCCTCATCATCAAATTCAGAACTCCATAGTGGAGGGTCACCATCTTGGAGATACCAAATTTTGTTCTTATCCAATATGAGGGACACAAGTGATGGATACGGAGGTCTGTGTTCTTTTTTCCCATTGCCGCTACTCTGAGCATTGTGTCCACTATCCTCTTCCCCATGTTAAAAGGCTTCCTCTGAATTAAACAACTCAAAATTTGTTTGTCTTCAGTGCTTAATGATGAGTAGTGCTTCCCCTTGTTCACAAAATTCCTACTGTAGAGGTAGTGTAGGACCCTATATTTATATGGGAGCCGCTAGGTCCGCATAGTCCACGATCATCGTCGGTTGTACCACCTTCCGAAAGGATTTTGTTGGTTTCATGTCCACTCGAATTTAGTGTCCTTTGACCGAGGACACTTCACACTTAACCACCGTAACAATTTCTTCTCATTTACTTCTATCCTTTGCCCTCTCACACATGAAGAAACTACGCCTCCCTTGACATTTTCAAGTTGGTGTAAAAAACCTTAACGACAGACTCAGAGTAAGGCAATGACAACTCTAGTAGGCCCCTGAAAGGTCTAACGATGTCTGACACCCCAAAAGGATAATCTTCTTCAAATGTATCCATATTAATAGTACTCATTTTAGACAGGCTACGACCAACCAACCTGATATCGTAGTCTTCAAGTTGGGACTGGTTGAAGTCTGACTTCGCTTCAGGCACCTTATTTGGCCGGTGGACTTTCTTCGAGTTTCTTATACAAAGTTGGCCCTCTTCTTATCTTGTACTACATTTTCCTCTTCTTCGTGGTTTCCCTCGATGATCCATCCTCCGATTCAGTTGGCTTCCATCCCTTGTCGTCCCCATCGAACTCTCACTCATATCGCCGTTGGTTTCCCCGTTTCTTGGTCTCCGCCTTTTTCCTTTTTCCTCTACCGAGGATGCCGACGATGAATCACCGTCAACCTCCATCTGCGCCTTCCTCTTCTTAGACACGGTCGCAGTGCCTTCCCCTTCTCTCAAAGACGTTTCCTCTTCTTCGCCTCCTTTGCCTCATTATCACGTTTCCACTTGGCAGATGCTCCTTCGTACTCATCATAGTCATGTTTCGTCTTGTACTTTGATCCCCGTGCACGACCACCCCGTCGGATTGAAGATATATGCTTCCCGTACATCCCGACATCCTCCATTGTGATTCCTGGTTCATTCAATCGATCGATCGTCATTTTCACCCTCACCATTTTTGTTGAACTTCACCTAAGCGACTAATCGAGATTTTCTAGGGTTTGAAGTAGTGTGGGTTGAGCGATTAATGGGGAACACTTTGCGCTTGCGTGTGTGTCGATTGGATTAGATAAGTGGCGGTTATAGGTACATGCCTACTCGCAAAAAACAGAAAAAGTTATGGCGGGTTTCCTCCGATCGGACGTGCGTTTGGACTTCGTATCAATATTTGATGATGCCCTTTTTGACCGATATAAATTTAAATTTAATAAATTAAGTTTTTTTGGGCCAACCGTTGGACTTCCTGCTAACAAGAGTGAAGTTCGAACCAAAACACTACGTTCGAACTTTGAAATGTAAAATGTGTATATTAGTCAGGATGGGAATGTTTAGTAGGAAGTTCGAACGTAACCATAAAGTTCGAACGCAAAGTAGGTGACAGACGCCATATCAAAGATGTAAACCAAGAAATCCATAATAACCCGTAATTAACAAAGTAAAGCGGCTCCACCGGTTTATAATAGTCGTGAAAGTTATATCAATATTTATATTCAAAACCACCAAGTGTTTGCATTGTGGTGGACTTTAACTTGCCAAGCAATCACAATTACATTGGCCTATCAAAACCACCAATTTACATACAGCCCAAAAAAACCTATTACATTGGCCTATCAGCTGAAGTTACATACAGCCCAAAAAAACCTATTACATTGGCCTATCAGCTGAATTTACATACAGCCCAAAAAAACCTATTACATTGGCCTATCAGCTGAATTTACATACAGCACAAAAAAACCTATTACATTGGCCTATATACAGATGGCAGGGTCAAACAAAAGATGTCCTACTACATGTACAGGTGGAAGACCAAAATTTATCCCATGTTCAATGTAACCGCATTTCCCTAATGAACATGGTCCAAAGTTTGGTGTCCAACACAAAAGCAAGAGTATCGCCACGGATAATGACACAACTCTATTAACCCCGACCACCCACAAAAAAGCAGTGTTGACTTTAGATGGCAACCTCTATTGTTGAAGGAGGCTACGGATCCATGAGGTTTTATATATTAGAGGCATTTTCCCAAAGGCACTTAACAGTCTCTCATTGCCAAGCATCTTGATATGAGCCTGGTTCCTCTCATCACATGACAGTTCTTCAAGCTCCAAAGCAGTGCGCATAAAAAGATCATCACCCTTTGCATCAATCTCGGCTTGTCTTTGTCTTTGTTGAGCATCAATATCGCTTGTCTTTGCCTTTGTTGAGCAGAAATCTGGTTGCAAACTTTGTCAACCACACGACCATTGTCCCTTCCAATGAGGTGACCGTGTGTCCTCAATGCATCAGCCATGATTTCAAAGTGGTTCAAGCGTCTCTTCTTCTGTCGACTGCTAGATGGTTCAGCTCCATTCAATGCAGTTTGTGGTATCACATTGATCACGTTGAAAACAATTTTCAAAGCGAACAAGATTCGGTGTTTCTGGAAGTTCTTCATCCTCTAGATTAATTTGTTCCTCCATCCCCACAGGGGAGTCCACATCCTCACCCACAGCCCTATCCTTACCCCATACCATGGTGAGGGACTCAAAGTTTGGGAATGACCTGTAGCGAAATTGTCCCGCCCTTGGATGAGCCTGTGAATTCACCATATCAGCATGTGAGAACGACGGGTATAACTTTAAATGTCATTATAAGTAAAGTGCCATGCATAGGAGTGACAAATGCGACAACATACCTTGATATACTCATCCTACACCTCTTTGTCACCGTGACACATTTTGTGTCGATCCCAACCAAAGCCTCGATGTGTTGGTTCCATAGACCATGTCGTGAGCGGTTTGCCACAATCTCTTCGTGGTCTTAAGTCTGGATGTTATATGCGGAGATGCCTTGATCCCACAAAATAGGGAAGCTTTTGTTCCATCATAAGTCGGAGCGCATTGGCAAATCCACTCTTGAAGCCATTATCGGCTATGAACTCGTGGTCAACCTTCGAGTTACAAGGCGCTCTATCAAGACCTTGTCCTCCTCAGCGTCCACATTTTTTGTTTCCCCTTTGCAGCCTAGATCAACCCGCTCCATCTAAAAAAGGCACGATCAATAGCAAATATTAATTTGCATTATGTTCAGCATAAACATATACCAAATATGACACAGATTTAACCAAGTGTGACACAAATTGTTTCATTACAGTGACAACTGAATTTGGAGTTCATACTAATAAGCCAACATAACATAATACGACATATTGTCCTGATTAAAATATGTGTACAACATTATCAATTATCAAGACATGTGACAAAGGCAAAGAAACATCTCATTTGCAACATTCTCCCTAAAATTATTCCACGCGTCGGTAGTTTCCATTGGAACAAATGGGGTGTTTTCGATTGTGGGAGGTCCACCCTCAAATGAGTCCAAATTTGCTCATCAAGTGGATCTTGAACTGATTCACGTCGAATCGGATTATGGAGAAGACAACAAGCAAGGATGTATCTGTTTTGGATCTTCACTGGGTAATAAGATGCACTCCGAGGATTGCCCAACGTAACTTGACTATGCCAAAGCACCTTTCAATGACATTACGAGCAGCCAAATGTCGCATATTGAAGCACTCTTGCGGAGTTCGGGGTTGGCTTCCATGTCTCCACTCATTAAGGTGGTACCCCTAGCCTCTATAAGGAGCCAAGAAACCCCGGCAAAGTACCCCGCATCAACCAAATAGTAGTTACCTATGGAAACAAACCACCCCACATTATTTTGATTCTTAAGAAGCTGAACAAGGAACTATACGTACTTATATTGCACGAACTATAGCATGTATACCTTGTGGTACTCGCAGACCATGTCGTCTTCGTATAGCATCGCGCAACACCCGACCATCCGCAGCACCCTTCCCATCCGGCAAGACATATATGAATTGACCATCCGGTGAGCATACACCCAAAACATTTGTTGTTACCTCTCCTTTCCTATTTCTGTACCTCCCCTTTTTCTCAACAGGGACTTGTACGCGTATGTGTGTCCCATCTAATGCACCAAGGCAACCCTGCAAACATAAACAATTAACAAGGCATGTGGTCAAACCATTATTTATTTATATATGCAGAATTTAACGTGTCACACAAAAACACATGCAACGTACCTTAAACCACTTCCATCGATTATCATTTGAGTCCTCTCGGAATAGGCTCCGCTTTCTTAAGCGCAATGTTTGTAGTCTAATGGTAGCATTTAACACAAGTTTAAAGTATCTACTAATGGTTTCACCCGACCTTCCAAACTCAAATTGGATTACTCTGTTCTTGACATGATGACCTAGGATGTGAAGGAACATCGCCACTTGCTCATCAACTAGCATATGATTAGTTGGTTTCAATCCACCAATTGTCTCTAACATGTGACACAATTTATCAAACGTTGCCGATACATCCTAATTTGGTTGAAGCATGTTGTATCACTACTATATATCATTGCCCTCAAATTGGCTCTCTTAGCATGAAAGTCTAATCTATATGACCTATCCGGTAGGTGCCTCGGTCTACTTGCTCCCACTGCAACTACCATATTCACAATGAACGTCCTCACCGCTATAAACAAAGCTAAGCATCCAGCCAACATTGCAACCATTTCCTCTGCCTCTTGGTCCATACCTACACAATTTTTCCCACACTCATTTGCCCTTTAATGTCATCTACTACTCCACTTTACAAACTACATCTTCAAACATAACTTTTTTTCATCCTATCTACTTTAATTGACAACATCAATTATTAATCACAACAAGCCATGTCACTGTAAAAGCATTGTACCAGCCAGCATATATAACACACAACTAAAAATCATCATGCACATCAAAATTTTTCACATCACCGAAGCACAGTCAATATGGAAAGGCAACAAATAGCTTCACATCGTCATTTTGACCGTTGCTTAAACCACAAACATACAGGACATACTGGAAAAACCAAATATTTGAACCTATATACATGTTTCACAATACCCATCAAACCACCCTAAAAACGTGACAAACTTCGGCATTTCCCACAACGCTACGCATCCTACATAGCAGAGACGAAACATTTTCCCCCGTACAAACAAAGCACTCAACCACGCGCCATTGTTCCCCACCACAAATAAGCACAAAAGTTTTCAAGCACGGAAGGTTTAGCTTACCTCGATTCGATGTTGCTTGCCAACTCCTTCGCACGAGGTCAACCTTCGTCCTGCTCCTTCGTCTGCTCCTTCTTCCAGCTCGATCGCGCTTCAGCTTTTTTATCCTCACAAGGGCTTTTTAGTCCTCAAATTCACTTTCCTGTGTGAAATTTCAAGATCCCGCCATTTTGGGAAGGATCCCCTTTTCCTTCGTTTCGAGGAGCTTCACGGCCAGCGGAACCGAGCTACCAGGAAGATGGCGCGCCAAACACATCCTGAACGAGGGAACTGGTTTAAGTTCCCTGGAACCTGCCGCAATTCCGTCAACCAAACGGGGCCTAAGTGCGACATATCTGCCAGGGGGCGTGTGCGCTGTTGGGATAAGCTTGTTTGTATGCTCATATACTGTCTATGTTGTATATATAAACATGAGGTTAACCGTTACCTAAGGTTCAATGGGCATTGAACCTCAGCTCTTAACATAGCGTCAGGGTCATATACTGGCTAGTGCAAACAGGGATGACTTTACATGTGCTGTGTGCTATGTACTGTTGATATGTTAATCTTGCATCTGCTGTGTGCTTATGTATTGATTACTATTATAATGTCATGAATATCTCATCCATCCATATATCTTTCCATATACTGTATTACCCGAGCATGAGGTTAACCGTTACCCGAGGTTCAATGGGCATTGAACCTCGCCTCTTAACATAGCGTCGGTCGAGTACCGAGGATCGAGGAGAAAGGCAAGCGGCACGCATAGGGACTCACCAAGACTTTCTTCTTTTGTTATTTACTTTTGAAAACACTCGGTATAACGTACCGCTATCGTAATCAGTCGGACTTATGGCATTTTGAATATAAATATCAGTTACTCAATCGCTCCGATGCTCTACTCTGATGAAAAAAATATACTGCTTTTGAAAATGGGATGTTACACTTAGCCTATATGTAGGCTTCTTTTTAAGCCTAAGTTTGAGACTTTAAAAGGCTTGACAATGCCTGAAGCCTATTTAAAGGACTACTTAAAATGTAAGCCTTTAAATAGACTTAAAGCCTATATATCTAAGTTCAGGGATTCATTCTTAGATGAAATTAAAGAATTAGTATAAGAAAGAAAAGAACACCTAGTGGCAACAATTGTTTGAGCAAGTAGGAATTGAATAAGAAAATCAATCATTTATTGACTAAGAAGATATATTTTTTAAAATCAACCAAGTACAACAAGTTGTGTAATACCCAAAATTCTCATTTATCTTGAATACAATATTTTGATAGTTAAACCCTATTTAAAATAGGTGAATTTGTGGTCTCAAATTTTGAGATGTGTTTATTCTATTTTCTAGGTAATTTTTCCTTAGGATTAGAATACCCAATGATTTAATAAGCATCATAAAATACCATAAAATACAAATAAATATCATATTGAGCTATGGTTCATGTGGAATTTAAAAGAGCAAGAAAGTATTATAAAAATACCTAAATAAATTTAGTGAAATCAATGATAATTAAATCAACTAAGTCTTCATGAAAGTAAATAAATTTCACAATGCTTCATAATTAATCAAGGAACCTTAAACACCAATTATTATAATTTATTAAGAGACTAAATTTTCTAATACTCTATATTTAATACCTAACTCATATTTAAATCATAAAGGACCGTGAAGAATTATCAAAACACTTGAAACAATTAAGGGGCAATTACCAACAATTAATGAGAAATTAAAATTACACTAATGGAATATTTAGTTAATTCTTTACAATTAATGTTAATAGTCACCAATTAAAGATACATTAGGATAATTAAAGGTCAAGGACCAATGAGGGGTTAGGATTAGCATAAAGATGATTATTAATGATCATGATTAGCAACCAATCAAATAAATTTAATAACACCTAAAACACCATTTTAGGATTAATGACCAAAGATTAAGCTAATTAAAGACTAAACCCTAAGAGTATTTTGCTTAATTGCTAACCAATCATCAAAGTCATCTAGTTACAAGTATACTTAGAGTAACTAGGAAATTAGAACACCAAGTTGGGAAATGCATGAAGATGGAGATGCCACCAATGCATGCTTGGAGAGTGCATGAAGGAGAAAGAGCCACCAAAGCACTCTTGGGGCCAAAAGCTTTACACATGGGGACAATTTTGACACCAAGGCAAGAGGCTTTGGTGAAAAATCAAAGGAGGAAGAATGGGGGGGAGGTAGGCCACGTTTTTTTGGCTCAGCTGGAGGGAGAAATCAGATTCAAACCCATGGCCAAAAATGAAAGATGTGTAAGCTAGAGAATTACAAGATTTGCCATAGCTTTTTCCTATAAATAGAATACCAACCTCTTCAAAAATTTCACACCAAAGCAAGCTTAGTAAATCTGATATAGAGAGTGAAAGTAAGAGTGAGGAGTCTTGAAGAAGGAGGAGCAAGGTTCTTGGTAAGTTGTCTAGCTCTAGCTTTAAGTTCTAGTTCTTAAATTCTTAGATAGAAGTAGCTTAGATCTTAAATATGCTAGGATAATTTTATTTACATGTTTTTATAGTCAAAATTATCTTTATTTCAAAAAAATGACGAGGGAGGTCATATAGCAAAATTCCTAGAAGAAAATCATCAAAGTAATGAAGTTCGCGAAATTTCATCGGTTTCGAATTTCTGGAGGCAAAGATGAAAACGCCAGAATTTCATATTGAAAATATGGTCACAAAATTCTGAAAAACTTCATGGTTAAAATAGACATATAGATATTTTTAAATATGTCAAGAACATGTCAAAATGATTTCTGTACAGACAGATAAAAATCCTCAAAGTTAGACTACGAATTTCTGGAAAAATTCTGGGCAGAGGTTCAAAACTTAAAACCTGGGAGTGATTCGTGTAATCTGGGAAAAGGTGATTATTTTTACTTGAAAATATACATCCTAAGGATTCCAAGGAATTTTATGGATCCTCGTTTCATTTTTCTAGAATTAATTATGATTTTTCAAAGTTAGACGAAATGCTGCCCAGATTTGTACCAGCGTTGTTCTACGAATTTTGAATGAATAAAGTGAAAAATAAATGTTGCAAGGGCAAAATAGTCATTAGTGGCCAAAATATCTCTTAGGATATTATTTATAAATTAATAAATACGATATTACCATTATAGGGTACACGTGATCACCGTCCGACTGTCAACGTACGACAACACCGACGAAGGTACGGACGCGTACTGTAACACTAACTCTGATGTTTATTTTATACCTATATGTGTGATAGTTGTATTCCTAGACTGAAACTCTTTTTTAAAAGTGATGATCATACATATACATCTATACACGGGTTATGGTTCTGATAATACCGTTGAGTTTTCCTAGCGAGAGGACACGGATGTACACCGTGGCACCGGTGAATAGTGCGGGCCGTAATGACGTTCATATGCAGTGGCTATGTTCTGTTATTATCTTTCATATGTGAATGTTGCTGTGATATTATGAATAAACTGTCATACATACTTATTACATGAACATGAGGTTAACCGTTACTGAGGTTCAATGGGCATTGAACCTCGGCTCTTACCATAGCTTCGATCCGGAGTAAACAGGACCGGAGACAAGGGTAAGCAGCAGATATAGGAGCTGGTTGGAGGAAGCCCTTTTGTTCTGTACTTTATGATAACATTTGAAATTTTTGTAAACGCTGTTAAAAGCTAACACATACAAGGATGTTATCGGTATCTTTTGTTTTAATACTATTTACTTCCGATGCTCTACTCTGATCAAATATTTAAAAAAAAAAAAAATGCTTCCGGAAATTGGGATGTTACAAGTTGCATGTAAAACTAGATTTTATCTCTTATTTTTCTTGCAAAAAATGAGACAAATCCTCCTATTAGAATCATTTTCTTTGGGCATCACTAAAATAAACATAATGCAATTATTATATTGCATCAAATGACACAAATCAAGGGAGAAGTTGTGAGTTAGCATTGCCATTTCGGGTGATAGAAAAGAAGAGAAGTAGATGTAATCAATGGATGAATGAAAATGTTAAGCTCATGTGTAATTGATGAAATTTGAAACTTAAGGTTAAGACTAAGTTATTAATTTTGTAAATAATTTACATTAAATTATATATAATTATGCATAATAAAACATTTTAAAGAAAAAAAAAACTGTATAGACCACGCCTATAGATCAAGCCTTCTAAAAATAACCCTAGCCTATTTAGCTAAATTGGTGTAAGCCTAAGCCTGGCCTATTTACTAATTAGGCTAGGCCATAGACTCCTGATATAGACCTAGCCTATTTCCAAACCCTACATGTGGCATCTTAGTCACCTACTCTTTCTTTTCTTCTTCTCTTTCCCTCCTCGTCTTCTCCCCCCCCCCCCATCCCTCTAGAGATCCGAACAAAGCTCAAGCCTGGATTAAATCAACCATACTTGCGGCACTCGTCAACCTCTGATTGAACCATATTTTTATATGATTTTTCACAATTAAATAGGGACTTTTAATGCATTTTTGTGGGAAATTATTGCATGATTAAGCACTAATTTGAGTTTGGGAAATTTTTATTGAATTAAATGTAATTAGGGGTAAAATGATCATAATTTGTTAATTATTCATGTAGATGATTTCTTGGACTTTTAATGCCTTGTGCTTAATCTTGCATTGTAGGTGTCTAAGAATAAAATAGAGACTTTAGAGGGTCAAAATTAATATTTTGAAGACGGGGGAAAATTACCAAAAAAGGTCCCTATAATTTTTGAAAATTGGAAATCAATCAAGAAATGGACTAGAGAAAAATACAGAACAACCCCAGATATATTGGAAATCGCAATTATGCCCCACCAAGATTTTGCAAAATCTCATTTTAGTCCCTCCACAAAACTTTTCAACGTTTGCAATTTTGACTAGGTTTCTTATGTCAGTTTTAGCAAGCTCCAGATGGATATAACATAATAGAGCACAACGCCACAAGGGAGAACAAGAACATGAGAGAGAGAACTCCAACCTTGGCTTTGATCTCAACCTTCATCTTCTCCATTCTGATAGTGTTGGTCGATTTCTTTGATGGCAAGTGAACCAGTCGAACAAGTAATAAAGAATAAGTAGAGTATCGTCCCACAGAGACTGAGATATTGAATGATGACGCCAAATTACATAATTAGTTGTGTAGAACAAGAAAATAAAATCTGATTGGTTTGGGAGTTTTTATAGTTATACTAATAAATATGAAAATAACCAAATGCTCGTAGTCGTAAAAAGATATCAGTAAAAAGATAAGTTGAGCTTAGAATCCTTTCTAAGCACATCAATCCCCTAGTTGCCTATACGCATTGCTATAGCATTTATACTGCACGGCTCTCGCAATGCTACAGTATAAACACCCTTTACAATGTTATTCAGTTAATCCACCACTCTAGTCTATCGAAGCTCTCACATCTGATACATACAATCCTAACTTACTTCTCCTGTAACACCCCAATTTTCATACTTCAAAATGTGTCGGTTGACACTTAGTTTTAGAAAAATCGACAGAGTTTGAGGTGCTACCACTCAGAGTAATGCGGAAACGGAGAGCATACGCTAACGTTTGGACGATGAGTGACTGATACAAAATGCCCAAGCATATGCTGATGCCCTAACATATGCTGATATATTAAAAATTTCCCGAAGGAATATTCATGTGATACATTAGTACAAAGCTTTGTATAATTACAAGTCTTTATGGTAACTATACAATCTTCAACCAAGCCGTAGCTAGACTTGGGGCAATGAACCTAACTCAGTTAATCAAACAATTTGGCCAAGTCGGTGTCTAGTGGAAGTCTCCCGAATTCACGGCGACTCACTGACTGAACCACATAGATGAACCCTTTCTAGACACCAAATGGTTTGAAGTAACCTTATTAGATTCATGCGAGAAGGTAGGCTCTGTTAAACTTCTTCCGGCACTTGCTTTGATCGGTGCCTCTTCACGGCTCTATCTACCGGTGCCTTCTCTGTTCCAGGTTCTTTTCCTGAACTTTAGTCAAATCTGAGGTCCAATACCCATCGGACCTCAGGTAACAGTTAACCTCATATGAAAAGTATAAACAATATATATGATAGATATTCACAGTTTGGAAAACAATCAATCATGAATCAATCAATCATATCAAAGCCATACAAGACATATGAGAGTTAAAGTTACTGTATGCGAACGTACATTTCACCGTGTAATGGCCAAAAAAGTCCGGCCTTTTGATCCGACTCCAGACTTCCCGGATATCCTATACGTTATCATCGGATTATTATATGATATTTGATAAATATCATATTGCTTAGAATAATATCCTAAGGGTTTAATTTACCTTTCTACCCTTGGTGGATTTATTATCACAACGTTGCCCTCACATTTTCTAAAAAACGCTATGCTGAATTTCTGGGCAGAATTTTCAGTTAACTTCGTAAAATCATAATTAAATCTACAAAAATTGAAATCAGGATCCATAAAATTCCTCGGAATCCTTAGGATTTCTATTTTCAAGAAAAAATACTTGTATATACCCAGAATTTATGAACAATTCCCAGTTTTCATTTTTCACAACGTTGCCAAGAATTTCGTCCGGAAAAATAGCCTAACTTCAACCGGTTGTATCTCTTTGTACGGAAATCAAACCGCTACATATTATATATATTCGGAAAGCCCTACATATCTAATTTATTTCTGAATGTTTCATGTGATTTATGGGCTTCATTTTCAACATAAAATAGTAGCATTTCTTTCGCCGTTTGCCTAGAAATTTTACCGAAAATTTCGCCAGCACTTCACTACTTTGATCTTCAACTTCCAAAAATTTTGCTCCACAATCTTTTCCATCACATTTTCGAAATAAAGGCATATTTAACTATAAAAACATGAAAACAGAACTATATTTGGAAGATTAAAGATCAAACTAACATTTATTCTAAGAACACAAAACTTAAAACTCAAGAACTTACCCTTGAAGAACTTCCTCCTCCTTCTTGCTCCCCACTATGATTTTCTCTTTACTCTTGCTTCTCTCAAACTCACCTATTTGGTTGAGTTTGGTGTGAAGAATGAAGAGACCCAAAGCCTCTATTTATAGTAAAAATTCATGATTCTAAACCACTAGATCACTTTCCTCAACCAATGGCTCATGCTTCTTGTTCTTCTTCAAGACACAAAATATGAAGAAGAATGCTCTCATTGGCTCTTTTTATTTACATAGGATTTAGACCATTTTTCATGATTTTTCTCATTGGTTGATTTAATTAATATTTTCATTAAATCAAATAATCTCTCTCTTATCCTCTTCCATTTTCAATTAATGCACCCATGTGCCAATTTTCCCATGTGTGTATTTAATTAATATCCTATTAAATCAATTATAACTCCCTCATCCTAAGTGCAATCCGTCCCCCACTCTCTTTGGCTCACAATTGTGTTTCTTTTGTATCTAATACCTAGTGTTTAAAGCCTCCCATTGGTCCATCAAATTTCACATGGATTTAACTTAATTCTTTGATTTCTCATTGGCTCATCCAAATTTACATGGATTTAGATTAATTATGTAATTAATTAGAATCTTTGGATCAAACCTACTTTATCAAACTTAATCCTAACCCTTTGTTAGAAAAAATCCTAACACTATTGAAGATCATTTTGCTTAAACAAATGTGCTCTTATCTTATTTAATATTTTGATTATAATATTATAAATTCTCTCTATTTTTCTCTCTCCCATGCGTCATATTTGTTGAATCTTGGGGCTGAATATTTAGTCCCCAACTAGCATTCAATTGAAATGCTTAAATACCCCATTTATCATATGTTTTATTGGTTAATTGATTTATTAGTTAATCATGACCATTAGTGTTTTAATTAACAAGCTTAATTCCTTCATCTTTGGCCCTCAATTTTCAAAATAAAACATCCCTTAATTGATGCTTTTTAATTTGTGTAAGCTTAATTGCCCATTAGTTTTTGCTAATTGCCTTTAAATATTTTAATTGGTGTAAGCTTAATTGCCCATTAGTTTTTGCTAATTGCCTTTAAATTGCCTAAGTGCTTTCATAACATTTCCTTGCTTATTTTAGCCATAAATAATTATCATTTTATGTGCTAATTTTATCACATTTCATGATCCCTAATATTGGTCTTACATCTAGCCTTTTGTTAATTTAATCTCAATGAAATTTGCCTAAAATTATAATTAACAAATTACACAACTTTGAGACACATATTCACCTTCATGTTATATGTATTATTTATCAAAATAGAACATTTATGATAAATAAGAATTTTGGGTTATTACATCTCCCATATGCCTATGGTGATTTTCTAGTTAGATTATCATTACAAATCAAGGTGTTATGGTTATGAGCTGTAGATCCATTCCTAAAGTCTACAATAATAGGTCAAGTCTTGCACCAACCTACCTAGCAATCACTGTTTCTCAGATGTCTAACCCCACTCCCTCTCAGTAAGCCGAGGCCACTGATCTTGCCCTTAGCTCTCGCTAATCGACAAGAAATTAAATTACTAATAAGCAAACTAAATGTATTGAATTAAGAAATAGCAACTGGATTCATTCCAAACTTAGGAAATCATCCTCGCTCAGCCACAGGAGGTTTAGTTCATGATTAACGAGGGAATCACTAAACAGATCACAACAGAATAGCCCATGACCAAAAGATTAACTAGAATTAAATAAAGAAAAGCAGAAAGCTTGATGGAGGTTCCGATGACGTGGAAGAAGCCCTGTCACGTCACTACTCCATGTCTTCTTGTCTCCGTCTCACTGCAAGGAGGGACGTTGGGTTCTCTTGGATAAAGTTCAAAAGTTTTTAAATTAGGTAAAGTTAATAAAGTTTAAGATTTTTTATTTTTTTTGGTTTCGGTGAAATAGATTAGAAATGTCATATAAATAGGATATGAGAAGTATTTAATTATTCTCCATTAAAAAATCTTCTTCAGCATGATTTTTCTTCTCAAATACAACAAGTTCAACTACTGCTTGTTTCACGGCAACTAACGTGAAAAATATCTATCAAAAGTCTTTAGACTTTAATTCATTTGCTTATCGGTATGTGACGTGCTTGAATTGTGAGTGGGCCTACTGACTTTGGAAGTACTCTCTCTATGTATGGCCTACGAGAGTGACCATAAATGAAATAAAACGGAGATGAAAATGCAATTCCTAAAGGGACAAAAATTCTTCTCATTACTAACGTGTTTTATGGGGTTGCTCTATGACTCATACAATACGATGATAATGAATATAGGTCCTTGGTGCATGTGATAACATATCGATCACTATTAGAATCGAAGCTTTTTCTCATCACTAACGTAATTTTCTTTCTCTTTTGTTGCATCAACTTGTTTTGAGGGCAACTTAATGTTTTCAAAGGTACAATTGGGTTAAAATAATAAAATTATTCGGTTACATACAAACTACAAAATCTCCATCACTTTCTAGCTACGAATTCAAATACACGGTACACAAAGAACTTTCTATTATTTCTCATATGACTATTCTTCTTTCTTAGCAGGCAGATAAACCAAAACGTTTTTCACTTTTATTTATTACTATTATTTTAAAGAAGTCTTTTTATTTTTGCTTTGAAGTAACCATGTTTTGGGAAAACTGTATGTTTTAAAAAACTTTATGCGGAAATTACATAATATAACCATATAATGAAATTAACTACAAAGAGGAAAAAGGGACCTCAAATTTCTGAAATTACTCCAAAAGGCCTTGGCTCCTTTCTTTCTTTCTTTCTTTTTTTTTTTTTTCTTCAAATTAATTGCTGGGGAGGGGGGGGTGTCATGGACAAAACACCTCTTGAAATTAATTGCTGAATTAGAGAGTGGTACTTATAAATTTCTTTTGTGTGAATTATAAATACTTTTAAAATAATTTTTAATATGATGTAAGGAAACTTGAAATTAACTCCAGAATTTTAGGGCGGCACTTGCAATTTTTGTTGTAACTTATATATATATATAAGAAAAAAAACTGTTATGATCAAACAATACAAGGCAACCCGGAAAGTGATCATTGCTAAATTTGGGAGCAAAACTTATGAAGTTTTTCAAAAAAAAAAAAAAAATTGATGGCAGCTGAATTGAGGAGTGGAACTTGCAAATTTATTTTGTATATATTACTTTTTAATTCAAAAGGAAAAAACTTGCAGATATTCAACTTTACACTTTAGAGAAAATTAATTCGAGGTCCTTATAGTTTCATTCAATTTTGAATAAGGTTGCTACGTTCTCCCCCTCTTTATTGAGTCCTTCAACTTTCTATAGTTAGATAAGTTAGTCCTTGCCATTAAATAAGAACTAACACTTTGAAATTGTAACAGTGTTTGTCCATATTTAACAACAAGGACTAGCTTATCTAACAGTAGAAAATTGAAGGACCTGATAAAACCCGGGGGGGGGGAGTGCAATTAAGGACCTGATTTGAAATTGAATGAAGCTATAAGGACCTTTGAATTAATTTCCCGTAAAATTAACTACTAAATTTGGGAGTGGCATTTATGAATCCAATTTGTATGAGTTGTATGTACACCTTCTTTGAAAAACATTTGGTAATCTTTTTCTACAAATTAAAAGGATTAAGGGATTGAGGAGTAGTATCAGAAATTTGATATCCTTATTTTTAATTAATTTCATTGCGTACATTCCCAAATTGTAATTTACCCTAACCATTCCCCCTTACATTAAGGCCCGAAATTAAAGGGCAAAGTTCATTTTTTATGATGACGAACAAGAAAAGGAGGTATTGTTCAATGTATGGTTACTGGAGGTAATTTGATCCACAGAAATTATTGCTCTCTATATTTTTTTTTTTCGGTATAAAACTTATGTAAGCTTTATATAAGTACCTAAGGTGCTTCTTCTAATTAAATTATTCTTTTTCCATGTACATGTGGGTGTGTGTGTATATATATATTGTATGTATGTATGTATGTACTTATATACATATATATGTCTGTGTATATATATAAATATGTGTGTGTGTGTGTGTGTCAAGAATGAATTCAATCCTAATTAAATAATCACTAATTGACTGAAAAGAACTACGGTCATTATAATTAAAAAGAGTTCACCCAGAGTAAAATTTAGTCATCTTGCTAAGGTAAATTCGATCCCCTAACTAACACTATTGATTGTTCACTTTGTATAAATTTTCATTCTCAATACACACACACATATATAATATTTTATACTCCCCTTGTCACACCTCTCCGCAAAACCACCATATGACAGAACATACAGCACGATAAGCGTGAAATTATCGTTTGGGTAATAAAACCTATTAATTTTACATTAAAACTCCAGGATCTCCAGCTTAAAATATTTATACAATCATCCAATTAACTCAAATAAAAATACCAAAGTTATACAAAACCGACTAATATCTTAATCAAAAACAATAATAATATAAACAAAATAGTGGCTATCCCTGTCGCAACCACCAGCCACCAAACTTTTTATCAAAAATAACAAACAGATCTTAAATTCTCAGTCTTATTGAATGGATGAAGCATTGAATGTTTTCACTTAAAGTTTACAATTTAAAACAGTTTTTAAGAAAATTAAAAATCTAAAACCAAATAAATTAGAGCTTAATTATTATTTAATATTTTTTTGTATTTTAATTTCTTTTACAAAGATTATATAATTTAAATTCAATTTCTCTAACTTTAACATAAATTTTGCATTCTTGTTTAACTTATTAATTTTTATCTGAAGTCTCATTTTTGCTTTCTAATTTCATTTTTTTTAATATTTTTCAAATCTAAATAATACTATTTTATTTTAAGGATGTGTCATGTAAAATATTTTGCTAAAGAAGCTTAATTAATTGTGTTAATTAAGGAAAAACATTTGATTATATTTTCATTAAAAAAATGATTGAGAGACATAAATAAAAACGAGGTAAAATTAAGGAGCTACATTATAACAAAATGAAATTGATGAGAAAAATGTGAAATTTGAAACAAAATA
Organism: Acacia acuminata; assembly: GCA_019022655.1. NCBI lineage: Eukaryota > Viridiplantae > Streptophyta > Magnoliopsida > Fabales > Fabaceae > Acacia > Acacia acuminata. Next base: position 806,951 of record JAFJYI010000272.1, on the reverse strand, counting down.
AGAAATTCAAATTAGACCCACTCAAAATTATAGAATGAAAGTGAAACCAAAACCAAAATTGAGATATCAATTCAAAACTGAATAAAATCAAGTGATAAAATAAACTTTTTTTTTAAAAAAAAAAGTAATATCGATCAATATAAATATAAAAATAAAATATATAGTAAATTCATATAAATATTACGTATAAAATGCATGTTAGGTGGTTGAAGTTGAAGAACGTATCATAACAGATTATTCGTAAACAAAAAAATACCAAGCTTAAAGGAAAGTATTATTACAAGACTTTGTTCCATGCATCCATAAACCTGTGAATTTTTTATATATAACTACTTGAATTTCTTAGTATTATTTTTTAAATTTTTGTCATCAAGTTTCAAATTTTCTATTCTTCTATAATTAGCATGTGCACTCAGGAACACCGTCAAACAACTAAATAAAATAATTATTCATGGGGAGGTTTTGGAGCCATGCATGTGATGAGGGGAGAAAGCCATCCCCCTATTTTTCATTGTTCAATATAATAATTTAATTTCAGGAGGCTAAAAAAAAATAAATAAATAAAGCCCCATCTTTTTCTTTCCTCATCATTTTCATCCCGCTGGTGGATTAGGAAATGAACAGTTAAGATTTGGAACTTTATAAAATCATTTATTTTTATTTTCAGGTAGTTTACAATTGTGAATTTTGTGGTAAAATTTTATTTTTTAATTTTATATATTATTACCATATAATTTTCTAAGATACTAGTATTAAATCTTAATCATTCAATTTTAATTTAAAGGCTGCAATGGAACGAGCAGGGAAAAACATAGAAAAATTGATTGGAAAAAGATCCAAATTCAGAGAAAGAATATTGAGATGAACAAAAGTGGTTTGATTTGAACAATTAAATGAAAGAAATATTTTGAAATTTAATATTCAAAGAATTAGAAGGTCCAATAAAAGATTCGGAGACACAGAGAGAAACATTTGAGCTTCATCCTTCTCTCTTTTTTTTTTTTTTTTTTTTTTTCATTTTTAATATGAAGTATTCTTTATTAATAATAAAAATTAATCTCTCTTATAATGAATTGATTAATGATAGACTCCGTTGGACTAGGTTTGATCTATAAATAAATTCTGAAAATCAAAATCACGGCCACTTGCTTAAGAAATGATAATTTTAATCACTCACGTTATCAATCTATATTTATTTCCTATCTCTTTCATTAATTGACTCTAAAAATTATTAGAGGCGATTCATATTAAAAAGAAAAATCATATCTTATTATGTTCTCTTTGACACGTTACATAAGATAGTTTGAATGGAAACTCCCCAAGTTATTCATTGTACAAATGGTTTAAAATAATAAAATTCTTCATTTACATACAAAGTACAAAATCTGCATCACTTTCTAGCTACTAATTCAAATACACGTTAGACAAAGAACTTTCTATTATTTCTCATATGACTATTCTTCCTTAGCTGCCAAATAACCAAAACGTTTTTCTCTTTTATTTATTGGTATTATTTTAAACTTTTTTTTTTTTTTTTTTTTTTTTTGCTTTCAAATAACCATTTTTGCGAAACTGTATGTTTTTAATAACTTTAAGGGGAAATTGCAAAGCAGAACCATATAATGAAATTAATTACAAATAGGACGGACATCAAAATTCTGAAATTACTTCCAAAGGCCTTGGCTCTTTTCTTGGGGGAAAAAAGTGTCATGAAAATATGGGAGTGGCATTTATGAATCCAATTTGTATGAGTTGAATCGTATGTATACCTTTTCGAAAAACATTTATTAATCTTTTTCCACAAATTAAAAGGATTAAGGGATTTAGGAGTAAAATCAGAAATTTGACATCCTTATTTAGAATTAATTTCTTTATATATTCCCAAATTGTAATTTGCCCTGACTCTCCCCCCTTACATTAAGGCCCGAAATTAAAGGGCAAAGTTCATTTTTTTATGATGACGAACTAGGCAAGAAGGCATTGTTCAATGTCTGGTTAGGGACCGAATGTGAGTCAATGGTTATAAGTCAATATTGATGGAGAAGTCAACAATTCAGTCCACATCAGCCATAGCGTGTTATTCGAGGTATATACTTTGATCCTCAGAAATTATTGCTCCTTATACATTTTTTTTTCCTTAGAAAACTTAGTTAAATTAAATTATGTGATTTTTTATATATTATTTGTTCTATAAAAAGTTCTTTTGCTAATATTATAAACATTTCAAAATTTACCTGTCTTTATTTAATTGGATAAAAGTATATTAAGTACTCCCTTTGTCTCTAAATATAATACATAGCTTTTTTTTCCCCGTTGCCTTTGTCCTTTCTTATATATTTTTTGAAAAAAGTCGACCATGATAGATTTTTATTCTTTCACTAGATAAATATTCCCCTTCAAAATAAATGGATTTATAATTTCATTGAGTTATTACAATGACACAAAGCTAGTAAGGATTGCATAAATATTAAGGGCGGACAATTTTTTTCTCATGTTGCATGAGAAGAAGAGAAGATTCCTACACACACATGAAATGATGGGACCCACATATATATATATATATATATGGGTCCCACCATTTCATGTGTCTGAATTATATATATATATGTGGGTCCCACCATTTCATATGTGTGTGACATGAGAATACATTTCTCCTACAACATGAGAAGTGTTTTTCCCATTATTTATTCTATAAAAAGTCTTTTGCTAATATTATAAACATTTCAAAATTTACCTGTTTTTTTTTTTAATTGGATAAAAGTATATTAAGTACTCCCTCTGTCTCCAAATATAATACATAGCTTTTTTTTTTTTTTTGGCCTTTGTCCTTATATATTTTTTGAAAAAAGTCGACCATCATAGATTTTTATTCTTTCACTAGATAAATATTCCCCTTCAAAATAAATGGATTTATAATTTTATTGAGTTATTACAATGTCACAAAGTTAGTAAGGATTGCATAAATATTAAGGGCGGACAATTTTTTTTCTCAAAAACTTTCAGCAGTGACATTATTAAAGTGAATATGAAAAGAAACACATGTTAACACTTCTCATATAAGTATTAATGTATTTCTAACTTCTTTTTTGTTACATATTTTCTCTTTTATTTATTACTGTTATTTTGAAGATTTTTTATTTTTTTGCTTTGGAATAACCATTTTTGGGAAACTGTATGTTTTAAATAACTTTATGGGGAAATAGCAAAGCAAAACCATATAATGAAATTAATTACAAATAGGGAGGGACCTCAAAATTCTGAAATTACTCCCAAAGGCCTTTTTTGAACAATACTCCCAAAGGCCTGGGCTCTTTTTTTTTTTTTTTTTTTTTTTTGGGGGGGGGGGGGGAGTGTCATGAACATAATACCTCTTGAAGTTGATTGCTAAAACAGAGAGTGGTACTTATAAATTTCTTTTTGTGTGAATTATAACCAATTCTTTTAAAATAATTGTTAATATGATGCAAGGAAACTTGAAATTAACTATAGAATTTTAGGGTGGCACTTGCAAATTTTTCTTTTTTTCGTAACTTATAATTTTTTTTTTTAATAAAAAAACTGTTAAACAATTAAAGGCATCCCGGAAAGTCATTATTGCTAAATTTGGGAGGAACAACTAGAAAATTTTCAGCATCTCAGTTGATGGCAGTTGAATTTAGGAGTGGCAGTTGCAAATTTCTTTTGTATGTATAATGTATGACTTTTTAATTTAAAATAAAAATCTTGCAGATTTTCAACCGTACTCCTTTTAAATTAACTACTAAATTTGGGAGTGGCAATTATGAATCCAATTTTTATGGTATGTGCACCTTTTCAAAAAATATTTATTAATACACCTTTTCCACAAATCAAAAGGATTAAGGGATTTAGGAGTAATATCAGATATTTGATATCCTTATTTATAATTAATTTCCTTACTTGTTCCCAAATTGTAATTTACCCTGACTTCCCCCCTTACATTAAGGCCCGAAATTAAAGGGCAAAGTTCATTTTTTATGATAACGAACTAGACCAGAAGGTATTGTTTAATGTATGGCTAGGGACCGAATGTGACTCAATGGTTATAAGTCAATATTGATGGAGAAGTCAATGGTTCCGTCCACATCAGCATAGCGTGCTATTGGAGGTATATACTTTGATCCTCAGAAATTATTGCTCCTTCTATATTTTTTTCCTTAGAAAACTTGGTTAAGCTTTATATACGGACCGAAAGTGCTTACTTCTAATTAAATAATGTTATTTTTTTATATATTATTTGTTCTATAAAAATTTCTTTTGCTAATATTATAAACATTTCAAAATTTACCTATTTTTATTTAATTGGATAAAAGTATATTAAGTACTCCCTCTGTCTCCAAATATAATCCATAGATTTTTTTATTTTCCGTTGCCTTTGTCCTTTCTTATATATATATATTTTTTTAAAAAAAGTCGACCATCATAGATTTTTATTCTTTCAATAGATAAATATTCCCCTTCAAAATAGATGGATTTATAATTTTATTGAGTTATTACAATGTCACAAAGTTAGTAAGAATTGCATAAAGATTAAGCGCGGACAATTTTTTTTTTTCTCATAAACTTTCAGCAGTGACATTATTAAAGTTAATATGAAAAGAAAAACATGTTAACACTTCTCATATAAGTTTTAATATATTTCTAACTTTTTTCTGGTTACAATATGCTTCTAAATTCTGATTGGGGGAAAAAAGAAGCTTACAAGGCCCTTAAGAAAGGCCTCTCGTAGCTTCCCAAAAGTCCAATTTAGGGAAGCATATACAAAAGCCCACATTGTGATTGGGTTGAGAAATGAAGGTGCTTTACCCGTAAACTTCATATACGAATTTTAATGGCAAAAATAATAAAATATTATAAAAATGGTCATATAGATCCTTTTTTTATGAATGGTTTGGGGTTTTAGCATTGTTTTATATATTTTATACTCCATGTTGCTAAGACTCCCAGTTAGGGATCAGAGGTAACCTAACTGGAATTAACATAGGTCTCTTCGATACTTTTTGTTTTAGATATGAACTTTATGGCCATTTATTTTTATTTGCATATTGAATAAAATTATATTAATTTCTCTCATGCTTCATATGGATCTTTTGATTGGCCATCATAATACCTAATCAATGGGTCAATAGACTGAGAGATAAACACAAATGACTACAATAAAGTAGATTTAGGAATTTGTGGTAACTTACGTTCTAGCTTCATGGTTAGGTTAAGAATTTAGTTACGCTAGAATGAATTCAATCCGACAGCTAATTGACTGAAAGGTTATTAGAATATTATGTAATTACAAAAAGTTCACTCAAAAGTGAAATTTACACTACTATAGAAAAGGATTTTAACATGGTTATTTTTCGACCATATATTATAGTTCTATTTCTAAACCATGATGTATTCAATAATGTATATAATAGTTCTAATAGAAAACCCATTATATATATTGAGGCATGGTGAGGTTATAATATATGTCATATTGGCATAATAAATAACAGGCACACGTAAACAATTGTTATATATTTGGTAATGTAGGCATTATACATAGCAGTCTCACGTAAACAACCGTTATATATTCAGTAACATATATAACAATTGTTAAGTTAGAACCATGAAATTTTAAAATACATAATCGTTGTTATATAATAATATGATGTATCGATGTTAGGCTCTTTAAGTGAGAGTTTCTGAGCTATTTGGACTATATAGTATAATAGAACAATACTTCCCACATTGAGCACCAATGCAATTTAGGATGGATCAAAACATTCCGGGCTCTAAGGATAGAATCAATGGCACTTATGACCTATATCTATTCACAAAAATTAAGCAAGACAAACAATAAGTAGGTGAAAAAAGAACAAATAACCCTCCCATAAAATGGTGCAGGGGGTATGCAAACCTCAAGCATAACGGCATTGTATCAAGTCTTGATCGAGATTTGCATAACCCTTGCACTCCTTATAGTAGGGATATTTGTTCTTTTACACAATCTATTTTTTCTTGCTTAATTATTTTGGAAAGACACAAGATATAGGTCAAGAGTTACATTGTTATAGATATAGGCAAGGGGTGCCATTGATTCTTGCCACAAAGCCAATAATGTATTGATTCATCCCAAATTGCATGGCTATCAATGTGGGAGCTAGGTACTATTCTATTATAAAGTCAAGTTAATCTAGCTCAAAAACTCTCAAATTTAAAAGTTTAAGACTGACGTCACATTGTCAATTTTTAAGGTTTTAACTTTGTGCCACATGCTCAATAATTTTATTGCCATTGTTGATAACAGGCTTGAGGTTTAGTTTCAGAACATTACATCTCTCCTACACCCAAACCCGCAGGAGCTAAGGCTATAGCTTTCCCACTGGCAAGATGAATGAGGCTATTTGAAACAAAATACTCTTTATTGAAATGGATCTCCTTTACAAATAAAGAAAGCCAATTTAATGAAATACTATAATAGAATTACTATTCACTTTTAATTCCTGCTAATTTAATGTCATCTTGAATGTTTTATCTCCCGGGACTTCATGAGATCATTTCAATTAGTCAGTTTGATACCTTCCTGTAACAGGAGAGGAACATTTGATCAGACCAATGAGTCCCCCCCCTCCAAAAAAAAAAAAACATAAGCATAGCTCAACTAAGGTGAAAGCCTAGCTACGCAACACAAAGTTAATAATGGAGAATGTAGAATGGAGAAAGGAAATCATACCTTCAAATAAGGAGAATAGAACACAAAAGGAATGTAACCTAGCTAGGGCTAACAAACGAAAACACAAGTTAGGCAAAGTGAAGCAACTCGTGCAGTTGTCGTTGAGACAAGTGTTAAGTGTATTCACTTATGCAGCTGTTATTGAGAAGTCAAGCAAAGGCTTTAGATCGTGGTGTTTGACTGAAAATGATTCTCGATGGCTAGAAAACACAACCAAAGTAATAGGGTTTGTTTGGTAGGTTACGTTTGGCTAGACAAATATTAAGTGTATTCTATTTCAGAGAAGTAAAATAGAAAGGGTTTTGTGGGTTAACATGCCATCAGGCGTTTAAGACTTTATATCATGGTTTGTTCCTAATAACCATGAGGTTTGTTTGTTTGTTTGTTCGTGTTTTTTTTTTTTTTTTTTTTTTTTGAAAACCCTATAGTTAATGTTTTTATTGTAAGAATTTTATTTATTTGATCACATTTATCATAGTTCTATTTTAATTATGAGGTATGTTATCCTTTAAAAAAAAAAAAAAAAACTTTTTTGGGCTATTATTGCCCAAATAATCACATTTTTATATTTTCCAAAAAAAAAAAAAAAAAAAAAAAAACCCTTTTGTTACGAGTACCCTAATGATCGGAGGCATGGTTCTAATTTTTGGAACTTTGGTTTCCCTGAAGAGGAGCAGTTATGCATAATAGTGGGTATGAAAGCATACTTGGTTCTCGTGCCATTCATCAAAGAATGAAGAAGAGAGATTAGTACGGGTAAGAGGAAAGGTTTTGCATGTTTGGCTGACTGTTATTATACAGAAATTGTTATTTTTATCATTCATACTGTATGGTTATTTATTATAATCTTTATGTTTTCTTTTTCCCTGATATATAAGTTGGAAGATAAATCGTATGAAAGTGTTACATAATGGTTGTTTCATAAGAACGGTCATGTTTGTGAGTCATAATTTATGGCTACTAATTACAATTATTATGTTTTTGTTTTTGTTTTTGCAAATTTCACCTCACAATACATAACGGTCCTTATATTTAACCGTTAAGTATTAACCTTATATATTCTTGTGAAAACTCAGTCTCAACATTAGGGGTGGAAACAAGCCTTTGGCTAAATAAATATGAGCAAACAAGCTTAAACCTAAGCCTAAGCATGTAAACAAGCTTAAGGCTTAGATCTGAGCGCTTAAAAGACCTGGTCAGGCCTGAGGCCTTATTACAAGCTTACTTATAATATAGAGCTTTGAATAGGCTTAAAAATTCAGGCTTAAAGGCCTAATCAGGCTAGGCTATAGGCCACCTAATAGGGGTCTCATCTATTTCCACTCTTACTCGACATACATAACGCTTATTTGCTATTACCGTTGAAGTATTTATCATATATTTGTATGATTCTGTTGTACTATTTAGTTATCTTACTAATGTATATTCAATCCCCCAGCTAACACACTATTGATTGGATAAACCTTTATTTCTTTTATTGTCCACGTTTTATAAATTTTTGTTCTCATTTAATTATAATATTGAAACTCTCTCCTAAGTCTCCTTAAAAGATCTTCAGCGGCGGCACTAAAAGTCACTGCTGAAAGTGAGACCTTCAGCGACGATTTCTTGATTCACAATTGGCAGCAACAAAGGAAGTCACCGACGATACTTTCTTCCAACCGCAATGTAGTCACCAAAATTTATAAAAATCACCGCCAACACGTACTTACGGCAACAACTTTAATTTGTTACAGTTCATATTCTTTCTTACACTCAACGGTTAGAACTATATAGGGAATGGGTAAACAATTGGAGTGGATGATCCAACTGATCATCAAACTATAGGACCAAACATGCTAGCAGATTGGTTTGGAGTAGAAAACGTACCGAAGTAAGTGTTGGGCCGGAATTGAGCCGCCATTTACCCAAAACCTGAAACTAAAATAAGAATGAGAATGGTTTTTAGAAAACTGGATGGGTTTTGGGCCTGACGAAAAATGGGTTGAAAAACCTAAAATATAAAAAAAATAATAAAAAGTAATTGACCCTCTAAAAAATTCCAATATATTTTCAAACCATTTGTAGACATATGTTGTTATTTTGTTAAAAACTTCAAATATTAGTAGAGTTATATTGACAAACTTTTTTTTGCCACATATTATGTTGATAATTAGACTTATTATGCATTTATTTCTCATACATAGAAAAAATTATTATAAGATCTCGAAGGAAAGAATGTAATCACCTAAAAGTCTCACAACAAGTGATCTGTATGACAATTCAGTTTAAAAAATGTGACAACAGGTCCATGTTGCTTCTAGTCATTAAGATTTTTTGGTGATTATATTTTTGTAATACCCTAAAAATCACATTTAGCATAACCACTATATTTTGATAAATAAAACCTATTAAAATAGGTGAATATGTGGTCTCAAATTTTGAGATGTGTTTATTCTATTTTCTAGGTAAATTTTCTTTAGAATTAAGGTGACCAATGATTTAACTTTCTGAATTTTATTAGGCATCATAAAATATCATAAAATACAATAAATACCATATTAAACTATGGTTCATGTAGAATCAAAAAGAGCAAGAAAGTGTCATGAAAATACTTAAACAAATTTGGAGAAATCAATAACAATTAATGAGTAATTAAATTTACACTATAGAACATTTGGATAATTATTTACAATTAATATTAATAGTCATCAATTAGAGGTGAATTAAGCTAAATAAGAAATCAAAGACCAATAAGGGATTGAGATTAGCATAAGATGGATTACCAATGGTCATAAACTACTCTAAACACCAATAATGCAATAATCAAGAGACAATTAAGCTTCTAATTAAGATGTTAATTAAATTTTAATCAAGCTTTGAAAAGTCAACAATTTCAACTATGATCTAAGGGCCAAGAATTAACCTCATAAAGCTAATCTAAGGGCTTAAATAATTAGGAAGCTTAATCCATGTGAAAATAAAAGAACCAATGGGAGGAATTTAAGCTCATAATATCTAGATATTATTTAGCAAACACATGGGGGAAATTAAGTCAACAAAAGAAGAAAGCAAATGGAAGAGGATAAGAGTCCTTTGTCATAAAGCCTCTTAAAAATATTGGAAGAGGATAATGAAAGAGAAAGATGAAGGGTTGTGCATGTGTATGTACAATTGTTGTGCATGTGTGTGTGTGTAGTATGAAGAGAGAGAGGAAAGTCAAGGTATTAGCCAATAGGGAAATTAGGCATAAAGTAATTAGATTAATCCATGGAAATAATTTAAGACATAAGCAAATGAAAACCTATACAAATTAAATTGTATCTTGAAATCCCTTAATCATGAATCAAATATAAAAAGAGATTATGAACAAGCATAATTCAAGCTTGAGAATGGTTATAACCAAAGCCACTTCCTCAACTCCTAGAGATTGATATCAATTAAGAAAATGGATGATTATGGTCTCTAAATGAAGCTATAAATCCCAAGATTTCAAAACCAAAAAGGAAATTTGAATCGAACTTCATTAAGATCCTCAAATGAATTTTTATCTAGTGGAGTGCAACACAAAAAAAAAAAAAAAAAAAAAAAAAAAATAGAAGAAGCAACTTGTTGGCTTGTGCACTAAGTTAGAACACATGGGATAAATCTTTGGAAGAGGATATGGTACTTGGGATAGAGCAATTAATGGAAATGGAAGAGGATTAAGGAGAGAGAGGGGGGGGGATCAGATTTGAGAGCTTGGAGGGCTAGGATTTGTGCTTCCAATTAACTTAAATCCAAGGGTGTATATCCAAGATGAAAAGGTGTGAATAGTGTCATGGAATTTTACTATAAATAGGGGTTGGGGTCTTCATAATTCCTCACCAATTCACAAAGCAACATCTGAAATATAGAGAGAAAGTGAGAGTGAGAGCCTTGAAGAAAGGAGGAGCAAAGTTCTTGGTAAGTTCTCTAGCTCTAGCTTTAAGTTCTTTGAGTTTTAGTTCTTAAATTCTTAGATAGAAGTAGCTTAGATCCTAAATATGCTAGGATAATTTTATTTACATGTTTTTATGGTCAAAATTGGCTTTATTTCGAAAAAATGATGGGGGAGTTCATATAGCAAAATTTCTGGAAGAAAATCATCAAAGTAACGAAGTTCTGGCGAAATTTCATCGGTTTCGAATTTCTGGAGGCAGTGATGAAAATGCCAGAATTTCATATTGAAACTATGGTCAAAATATTCTGAGAAAATTCATGGTTAAAATAGACATATAGGGATTTTTAAATATGTCAAGAACATGTCAAAATGAGTTCTGTACAAGGAGATAAAATTTCTCAAAGTTGGGCTACGAATTTCTGGAAAATTTCTGGGCAGAGGCTCAAAACTTTAAAACTGGGAGTGATTCGTGTAATCTGGGCAAGATTGATTATTTTTAATTGAAAATAGACATCCTAAGGATTCCAAGGAATTTTACGGATCCTCATTTCGATTTTTGTAGAATTAATTATGATTTTTCAAAGTTAGACAAAATGCTGCCCAGATTTGTACCAGCGTTGTTCTACGAATTTTGAGGAAACAAAGTGGAAAATAAATGTTGCAAGGGCAAAATAGTCATTAGTGGCCAGGATATCCCGTAGGATATTATTTGTAAATTAATAAATACGATATTACCATTATAGGATACGCGTGATCACCGCCCGACCGTCAACGTACCGACAACACCGACGAAGGTACGGACGCGTCTTCGTAACACTAACTCGATGTTTACTTGTATACCTATATGTGATAGATATGTTCATAGACTGTGACTCTATTTTTAAAAGAATTGTTCATACACATACAGCTTTATACGGGTTATAGTCATGATAACGCCGTTGAGTTTTCCTAGCGCTGAGGACACGGATGTACACCGTGGCACTGGTGAATAGTGCGGTTGTAATAACATTCATATGCGGTGGCTGTGTTGTTATTGCTTTTTATATGTGAATATAACTGTGATGTCATGAGATAACTGTCATACATAACTGTACATGAATATGAGGTTAACCTTTACCTGAGGTTTAATGGGTATTGAACCTCAGCTCTTACCATAGCTTCGGGATCCGAGTAAACGGGATCGAAGACAAGGGTAAGCGACGAGATGTAGGAACCGGTTGGAGAAAGTCCTATTGACATGTACTTTACGATATCGACATTTGAAAAAAATGTAACGCTGTTATAAGCACATACATTACAATGGATATTTATCAGTTACTTTTCAATACTATTTACTTCCGATGCTCAACTCTGATCAAGATACCGTGAAAACGCTTTCGAAAATTGGGATGTGACATTTTGGTATCAGACCAGACATCCTGGCACGAATTTAACTATGCTACTCCAAACAGTCTGGTGTCTAGAAAGGGTTTTGTGGTTGTCAATCAGTCGCTGTTAACCTTGGCGAGGCTTCCACAAATACACCGGCCTGGCCAGATTGTTTGAGTAACGGAGTTAGGTTCGGAGTTTTTCAACTAAAGAGCATTTTACCTAGCAAGAACCTGGCTCAGTTATAGTAAACCATTGGTGCCGAAGGCAGGGCTAGTCTATGTGGGTCAGTCATTCGATCGTACCAAAAAGTCGGTGAGACCCCCATGATAGACACCTACCTGGCCAATCGGTTTGGTTAACTAAGTTGGGCTCTAAGCCATTATCTTAGAGCATCTTTTGAAAACAAGTACTGATAAAACCCTGGTGTTGTTGTGGTGATAAACAGACGAGTTTCCCTACGTAGATTATTATGGGAGAAGGAGACGTGTAGCACGTTGGTCAGTAGTCTCTGGAAACGTAAAAGTAAGATTGAACCCGAAACCAACAAATCCACCCCCTATGTCTATGCTCGAACCAGAACCATATTTCCCCGCTCCAAAATACCATTTAGACCACGAGTATATGCCAACTACCCCGATGACGAACCAGAGCCAGAATACCACCCTGAACAGCATGTTGCCCCAATAAATGAGCCCGAACCTGTAGCTGATCCGGAACCCGAGTACCATTTCAAACCAGAGTATTTTGACTAATCCTACAACCCTAGACCAGTGTATCATTTCAAACTAGTATATTGATCTGAACCAGTGTACCACCTTGAGCCGGTAGATCACCCAAGCCCTCAAAAACCCCTTGTACCCATTCATAACCATAAACCCTCAGAAATATACCATCCTAAGCTAGTGTACAATCCTGAACCTGTACTTCAACCTGATCAGCTATACCCCACTCTAGAACTTAACCTTGAGCTAATACATCTTTCTACTCCTGAATATGATATTGCTCCGATAATTGATCCCGAACCTGAATGCCCCGATCCGGAATATCCTTACGAAACCATATATGATCAAGGACCTTTTCATTCAGTATCCCTAAACGTAGTGGACCCAGAACCAATGGCTAGTATACCCTCTGAGTAGACCCTCGAGCGAAAAAGACCTATAGGATCAGATCATTCATCCGTCGATGGTAACCGTGCATATTTCCAGTTTGTTAAGCTACCAAGATGATTCCGAAAGTGAATCTTTTTATAAACCCAAATACCCTGCGATGTGTCGTGAGTACACACAAAGAGCTATAAGCGCTCTACGAACGAACTTTCTAAAGGCAGAACATTTTAGGCAACATGTAAACGAATAGCCATTAGTACGACAATACGGAAACGTTAAATATGACTACAGGTATTAAAGCCGGTTAGTCAGTTATGATGGGTATATTACCTTATGTGGAGTATATGTTTGTTTAGAAAATTACAGTATTCCTTAATGTGTGTCATTCTTAATAGAAAGATAAGATGGCAAATTTGCAAGGAACTGGAGTTCCTAAAGGCCGAGGTAGAGGTAGAGATAGAGTTAGACAACTACGAGTGATAAGGCCACAAAACTTAGGCCAGGTAATAACACTGAACAAGTGAGAGGCTGAAAAATTCCCAGGGGAGGTCCAAGGGACTATCTCTCAATAGGAATCTACGCTAGGCAATATATGATTTGAGTGCTAATCACTCGTTTATTTCATATTTATGTATAAGACATTTAAGGGCATATACCTATAGATTATCTTAAAGTAGTTACACCACTAGGTGTGAAATCTTTTGCTTTTAAAACATGTCTGAATCGAATTACGTATATGAACAGACGTGAATATATCATAGACCTTATTTGACTATCCTTTCATGACGTTGACGTCATTCTTGATTTTAATTAACTAACGGCAAGCCATGGTCAATGGTAGTAATGAGAAGATACCATACTCACATTTACAAAACAGAGATAGAAATAGGTGTAGCAGTAGAAATAGACAACCACCAATTCTAGTACCCAGAGCAATACTTTTTCATTGGGGTCTTGATTATCGTTATGAACCCGGGCATAATCATAATCAAGGCATTATTGAGGGCCGTATAGGTGGTCCACCTTGCTCTACCCCTCTAGGCCAGTTTGACTCCGTAGACAATACGAAATATCTTAAACAGTAAGGAACAAGTTAGTTGGTATTGAAAGACTCTTTATGGAGTATGTACTCAAGGAAGACAAAGTATTAGTGGACTAATGCCTAAGAGACAAGTCTAGAAAACAGTTAGTTTTGTTAACCTGTTGGCATCCATATTGGTGTTTGAATAAAAACTTGAAAGTACATAAGAAGGGGAGTGAGGATTATGTGGTATATAATACTAAGTTTGGTTTCCTTATATGCACGATTGTTTTTGTTTTAAATGTTTTAGATATATCTTGATAAAACTCAAAAATCCCTTTCTTTATGTTGTTGTGAAGAAATATGTCTTATTGAATAGAATTTAAGCATCATCATGAAGTTTATGATAAATCAAGCAATGCCTTGTATGAACTCTCTTTATCATTTGGACCATTTGCATGATTAGAATCTAGTGTTCTCTAGTTTGACATTGAAAACCTTTTGTGATCATATGCTTACTTGCTAAACATGTTTTGTACGATATGAGATTGCATTGGATATTTGCGCTTTAAGGTTGTTGTTAAGACTTGAAACTTGTAGGAGTTAATACATTAAGTATGTTACACATATGCCTAAATGCTTACTTTATTTCTGAAAATTTTCAACCAAGTATAACTCATAGACAGCATGTTGACCAGTTGTTTGTTCACTTAGAAATCTAACCTGAGCCTTTCACTTAAATTTTCCCAACTAAGCTAGTTTGAAACTATGTTTTTGAAAGTGATTCTTCTTTAAATTTATTAAATCTTGTTATGTGCACATTGCTGGGGTATTTCGTTAAAGTTTATGCATGTAATTATTATAGCCCAACCAACTAGCTATGAAAATTCTA
Organism: Acacia acuminata; assembly: GCA_019022655.1. NCBI lineage: Eukaryota > Viridiplantae > Streptophyta > Magnoliopsida > Fabales > Fabaceae > Acacia > Acacia acuminata. Next base: position 791,930 of record JAFJYI010000272.1, on the reverse strand, counting down.
AATTATGACGCCTGCATAGGATTTTGTGGGAAGTAGTCATATGTTGGAAATAACACTTAAATATGCTAGGTCGCTATTATAAGAAATTAAAAATCCAAGTGTTGTTGTATTAACCTATTATAGGAAAGAGTTTGCATATCTAGATTATGCCATGATTCATACATTTTGGTTATATTACCTGCCTTGTTATGTTGGAAAATGTGAGTTCGGAAATTTTACTTCATTATACCAGAAAATTTTTAACGGATTTGATTTATGAATGTGGCTTAGAGTATACCATTTTAAGTATGTGCATTACCACTTTGCCAATTTTTGTTGTCACACTTTGTGGAATTTGGACCAATAGATATTATAGGTATCATTTTCCTCAAATTTCCTGATCATTCATTGTTCTTGATCTCTCTTGTTGTAAGCTTGATTATTAGTCGTTGATATGTTAAAACAGGATTAGCTTCGAATGATGCATGTTAGCGTTAAAGGAAACCTGATAGATAAATTGATTTTGACTATTAAAACGATACTTAGTTGAATCCTGTGACCTGCCTTGTATTGAGACCCTGTTTTGAAATACATTGTACTTTTGATCCATTGAAATTAAGATTTCTTATCACTATAACATAATGAGATAACCATGCATCATATATCCTTGTTTCATTTTGAAATTTTGATGAGCGTCTTCAAGTTAACATACATGAACTATTTGGCTCGGCAAATTTGAATTTATCTTTGGTGCTTGGTAAGAACAAAAACCATAAGGATTATATTCCTGGATTTTAAAGACATAAAGCTCTAAATATGAAATTTTGAGTGTACACTCTAGTAAATCTGGATTAATTAAGAGTTAGTATTGTTGTTGTTGATACTCCTGAAATCCTACTTTAGTACACCACCGTACTAATATGTTGTGTTGAACTCCTGTCCAAACCATTAGATTTCAGATATATAAAACATAAATTAGAATGTGTAGGTTACTGTAGTAACTGAAGTTGAATTTTGCCTTCTTATTATTTGCATCTCGTTGATAAGTATTAAACATGAAATTTGTGGTAACATGTGAATTTCATAGAAGCTAAATAGTACTTACAAGTTGTTTTGGGTTTCGTTGAAACTATTTTCCGATTACTTCGTATGTTGACTTCTCCTCACTCCTGATAAAAATATGGAATATAAAATCCTCATTTTATGTTAGGAATTTGGCGTAGTAATTACCTTAGCAAAGAAAAGATTTGCCGTTGTAATCAATAATTCTTGTATAGAAATTAGTATCAAGCTTCTAATATAGTCTAAGAGTTAGACTTGGGAGAGGTTTAGATAAAATAGACAAGCAGATGCTCGAAATCTAGGTGTACGAATGTACACGGGCGTGTCCCTAGGCCTTAAGACAAGTAGTACTTCTCACCGTATGAAATGCGAATTGTTATAGTGACCTTAAACTAGTATGTCTACGAGTAAACCTTGAGTCGGCAAAACATTTACCGTACCGGGTAGTAGTTGAAATACCTAAAGCCCGAGAATAATCTCCTAGGTACTAAGGTTGAGATCCCTAGTGCTTTGTGGTAATGGATTGAGCCGAAGGCCAATATGTGTTAAGCCGAGAGGCTGAATGGGTCAGGCGGTAAGGCCTGCATAATCAAGCACGATGAGGATGGACGAGAATGTCCTGAGTTTGAATACTATACCTGGGTACAAAAATGAATAAAATTATTATTCGAATATTAGAGTGCGTGCTAAGTAAGCATAGTACGGGAATAGACTAGATGTCTAGAGTTTTTCGAGTTTATATGATCGATGATGAGGGCGTACGTGTCGGTCACCCTTATCCGAGCAAAATTGCTTGGGCCGATCTGGTTGACTAGACCTCCGAACAAATCGTTTTATTCAAGAGACAACTTCTAGCAAAGCACAAAGTGGACGGAAGAGCTACGACGACAAAAGGGGAGAAGGCTTCGAGGCGAAAATTTAGTCCACGTTACGTAAAACCATTTGAAAATTTTAGTTAAACGTGAACCGACCACTTACCGATAACCTTACCCCGAACCCGATTAATCTCCATAACATTTCCTGTGTTTCTCAATTATACCAATTAGATTGCAATCATGACATAGAGTATGAGGTGTCTTAAGTGGTCACCGTGTGTAGGCGCCACGGAAACATTTTTGTTATGTCAAGGTACGACATGGCCATACCTTCGTAATTAAGCCGGGGCAAATTCTCGATCACCGAAAGAAGCGGCTTAGACATAAAAACATTTCGTTAAAATACATTTCCATGATTTATGGATCAAAGTCCAGTTAGTATAGAGCAAATTTCGAGGACGAAATTTTATTTAACGGGGGGAGAAATGTAATACCCTAAAAATCACATTTAGCATAACCACTATATTTTGATAAATAAAACCTATTAAAATAGGTGAATATGTGGTCTCAAATTTTGAGATGTGTTTATTCTATTTTCTAGGGAAATTTTCTTTAGAATTAAGGTGACCAATGATTTAACTTTCTGAATTTTATTAGGCATCATAAAATATCATAAAATACAATAAATACCATATTAAACTATGGTTCATATAGAATCAAAAAGAGCAAGAAAGTGTCATGAAAATACTTAAACAAATTTGGAGAAATCAATAACAATTAATGAGTAATTAAATTTACACTATAGAACATTTGGATAATTATTTACAATTACTATTAATAGTCATCAATTAGAGGTGAATTAAGCTAAATAAGAAATCAAAGACCAATAAGGGATTGAGATTAGCATAAGATGGATTACCAATGGTCATAAACTACTCTAAACACCAATAATGCAATAATCAAGAGACAATTAAGCTTCTAATTAAGATGTTAATTAAATTTTAATCAAGCTTTGAAAAGTCAACAATTTCAACTATGATCTAAGGGCCAAGAATTAACCTCACAAAGCTAATCTAAGGGCTTAAATAATTAGGAAGCTTAATCCATGTGAAAATAAAAGAACCAATGGGAGGAATTTAAGCTCATAATATCTAGATATTATTTAGCAAACACATGGGGAAATTAAGTCAACAAAAGAAGAAAGCAAATGGAAGAGGATAAGAGTCCTTTGTCATAAAGCCTCTTAAAAATATTGGAAGAGGATAATGATAAGAGAAAGATGAAGGGTTGTGCATGTGTATGTACAATTGTTGTGCATGTGTGTGTGTGTAGAATGAGAGAGAGAGGAAAGTCAAGGTATTAGCCAATAGGGAAATTAGGCATAAAGTAATTAGATTAATCCATGGAAATAATTTAAGACATAAGCAAATGAAAACCTATACAAATTAAATTGTATCTTGAAATCCCTTAATCATGAATCAAATATAAAAAGAGATTATGAACAAGCATAATTCAAGCTTGAGAATGGTTATAACCAAAGCCACTTCCTCAACTCCTAGAGATTGATATCAATTAAGAAAATGGATGATTATGGTCTCTAAATGAAGCTATAAATCCCAAGATTTCAAAACCAAAAAGGAAATTTGAATCGAACTTCATTAAAATCCTCAAATGAATTTTTATCTAGTGGAGTGCAACAAAAAAAAAAAAAAATAGAAGAAGCAACTTGTTGGCTTGTGCACTAAGTTAGAACACATGGGATAAATCTTAGGAAGAGGATATGGTACTTGGGATAGAGCAATTAATGGAAATGGAAGAGGATTAAGGAGAGAGAGAGGGGGTCAGATTTGAGAGCTTGGAGGGCTAGGATTTGTGCTTCCAATTAACTTAAATCCAAGGGTATATATCCAAGATGAAAAGGTGTGAATAGTGTCATGGAATTTTACTATAAATAGGGGGTTGGGGTCTTCATAATTCCTCACCAATTCACAAAGAAACATCTGAAATATAGAGAGAAAGTGAGAGTGAGAGCCTTGAAGAAAGGAGGAGCAAAGTTCTTAGTAAGTCTCTAGCTCTAGCTTTAAGTTCTTTGAGTTTTAGTTCTTAAATTCTTAGATAGAAGTAGCTTAGATCCTAAATATGCTAGGATAATTTTATTTACATGTTTTTATGGTCAAAATTGGATTTATTTAGAAAAAATGATGGGGGAGTTCATATAGCAAAATTTCTGGAAGAAAATCATCAAAGTAACGAAGTTCTGGCGAAATTTCATCGGTTTCAGAATTTCTGGAGGCAGTGATGAAAATGCCAGAATTTCATATTGAAACTATGTTTAAAATATTCTGAGAAAATTCATGGTTAAAACATACATATAGGGATTTTTAAATATGTCAAGAACATGTCAAAATGAGTTCTTTACAAGGAGATAAAATTTCTCAAAGTTGGGCTACGAATTTATGGAAAATTTCTGGGCAGAGGCTCAAAACTTTAAACTGGGAGTGATTCGTGTAATCTGGGCAATATTTATTATTTTTAATTGAAAATAGACATTCTAAGGATTCCAAGGAATCTTACGGATCCTCGTTTTGATTTTTGTAGAATTAATTATGATTTTTCAAAGTTAGACAAAATGCTGCCCAGATTTGTACCAGCGTTGTTCTACGAATTTTGAGGAAACAAAGTGGAAACTAAATGTTGCAAGGGCAAAATAGTCATTAGTGGCCAGGATATCCCGTAGGATATTATTTGTAAATTAATAAATACGATATTACCATTATAGGATACGCGTGATCACCGCCGACCGTCAACGTACCGACAACACCGACGAAGGTACGACGCGTCTTTGTAACACTAACTCGATGTTTACCGTATACCTATATGTGATAGATATGTTCATAGACTGTGACTCTTTTTTAAAAGAATTGTTCATACACATACAGCTTTATACGGGTTATAGTCATGATAACGCCGTTGAGTTTTCTTAGCGTTGAGGACACGGATGTACACCGTGGCACTGGTGAATAGTGCAGACTATAATAACATTCATATGCGGTGGCTGTGTTGTTATTGCTTTTTATATGTGAATTTAGATGTGATGTCATGAGATAATTGTCATACATAACTGTACATGAATATGAGGTTAACCGTTACCTGAGGTTCAATGGGTATTGAACCTCAGCTCTTACCATAGCTTCAGGATCCAGAGTAAACAGGATCGAAGACAAGGGTAAGCAGCAGATGTAGGAACTGGCTGGGAAAGTCCTATTGACATGTACTTTACGATATCGGCATTTGAAAAAAATGTAACGCTGTTATAAGCACATACATTACAATGGATATTTATCAGTTACTTTTCAATACTATTTACTTCCGATGCTCAACTCTGATCAAGATACCGTGAAAACGCTTTCGAAAATTGGGATGTGACAGTTGTTAATAGAAATAATATCAAAAAAGTCCATATGGACTTTTTTTATATGTTAATTTCTGTTAGGACTTTTTTGTAATTTTTTTTTGGTCCTTGGGACCCGAATGTCATTTTCCCAAGAATTTAGCCTTTGGTCCTTCTTTAAAGGGGGAAAAATTAAGGAAAAAATACAAAAGCTACGCCCCTGGGTAATTTAAAAATGATATGAAATTATTAACTAATTTAAATATATATCCATATCTTGTCTAATAGAACTATATATTTTAATAATAAAACGATATATTCATGTTCTTGTTAAGAAATCATATATTCATTATAGCCATAAATTAACTTAAAGAACTAAGTATTTAAAACATATGCATATCGTTTGAGAAAAAACTAGGTTAAGATATAAATTTCGCCCTGAATTGAGTTAATTTCTCATAACCATATTTGACACTGAATTGAGGATATGAAAGAGATAATTAACTCAGAAATTTATTTTAAATAATTATTTTATGATTAATATGAATTTATAAAATTGGGTTTGATTTAAAGTTGGTTGTTGTTGTTATAATGGACTTATGACTAACTATTAAAAAAAAAAAAAATCCATCTTTCGAGTGAAATCACTGTCAAGAAAAATAGTATACTTATTCTAAACACACACACTAACACGTGTTTCATTTATTCTTAATATTCATCACACCACGAGAATACATTATGACCTTAATACAAAATACATCATGACTCTGTTCCATTTATTTATTGTTTCCCATATTCTTATTCCATCTTACTTATCACTTAGAATCTTAAAACGAAAGATCACCATTATTCATGAGTTTCTTATGATCATCAATCAGTAAGGTCTTTCTCCGACGTAGTTGCCAGGAGGATCATAGTTGCAGCCAATGAAAGTGCCTCCATTGTCACACCTCACTTTAGCACAACCAAGGCGAACTGAGCTGCTCCAGACCACCCGAGTGTAGTGCAGGCACTCCCCACGACCAACGCACGAGTTGCTATTGTAGTCATAGTTTTCCTTCTCGTCCACCCACATCTTTACGGCGTCCACACCACTCAGGTCCCCGCTGCTGCCAGCGAGGTTCTCACCATACAAGCCGCCTCCACCAGAGTGGATTAGTGTGCAGTCAGCCTTGTGTTGGTTAGCGTAGTTCTGTGCAAAAGCGGCGACAGTATCATCCCAAATTATGTTAGGAACGCCCACTTCTGATCTTGCTACGTTGTGGGCATCCACATAGTCTTGTGGTGAATCTTGAGCATAATGTAACGCCCGGAAGCACACCAGCACAGGAACTTCCCAGGGGGTCACCCATCCTGAGTTTTTCCTGGGCCGAGCACGCTTTAACCGCAGGAGCGCTAACCACCATGCCAAAAGCTTAAGCTGATAGCAGAGGCGCACTCCATATTATTTATGCCCCAGAAACTTTCCTCATCCTGCCCGATGTGGGACTCGTCACAGTGAGACCGTGACAAGCTCCCCACCCATCCCTGATGCCCCCATCACCCAAGAGGGGTCCCCCATCCACGGGGAAGGCGGCCCACCCCTACCACACAGGGGGGACCTACCACGGGGCCCACCCCCTACCACACGGGAGGGGCCCACCACCACTGCCCATCACCGAGTGAGGGTCCACCTCCATTCCATCCACGGAGGGGCCACCACAGCGGGGCGAGGCAAGGTCGGCTCTGATACCACTTGTAACGCCCGGAAGCACACCAGCACAGGAACTTCCCAGGGGGTCACCCATCCTGAGATTTTCCTGGGCCGAGCACGCTTAACTGCAAGGAGCGCTAACCACCATGCCAAAAGCTTAAGCTGATAGCAGAGGCGCACTCCATATTATTTATGCCCCAGAAACTTTCCTCATCCTGCCCGATGTGGGACTCGTCACAGTGAGACCGTGACAATAAGCTATGAAAGCAAAGAGAAAGAAGAACAGGAAAGAAAATGAAAGCTTGGATGAGAACTTCATTGTTGTGGTTATTTGTGTTTGATGAAGAAATGGGAGGGATTGGGGGAGGGATTTATAGGGATTTTCATTTGACAAATTGGTATATTTTAGTTAGGGTTTTATATGCAACTAGGATGGTGGAAATTTTAAAATAACTTTTAACTATATTGCGTGGACGACTAAGAACCTATAGATTTTGGGTCATTAGTTAGCAGCCTTCAATAAAGTACAACATAAATTGATGTGGATGACTAAATAATAAAAAAATTGTGAATAATTATAGAGGTTTTTAGGTTCAATTTTATACGTTTAGTCATTTAAAAAAAATATGATATGATAAATATATGATTTATTAACAAGAATATTATATATATATATATATATGAGTATCTAGACGTGGATTCAAGGCATATATGAAGATGACGAATTGGTGTCACCGCAGGAGGACATTCGTTATATATATATTTATTAACTAACGAATGTCCCCCTCTAGTGACGAATTCTCCAAAGGACACCAATTCGTCATCTTCCATATTTGCCCCGAAATCCACCTCTAGAGACTCAACATTAGAGTAATGAATTTACTAAAAAAAATGACTTCACAAAAGTAATTTAATTTCACCTTGAATGCTTCATCACATTGTAACTTCACAAAATGAACCCAATAGGTCGAGTTGACAACTTTTCGTAATGGGAGATGACTTTTCAATCGAGCAATGAGTTATGCAAAAAAATATGAGCACGACTAATGTCAAAATCTAGCCAGACAACACGAAGTGAATAATGAAGAATATAAAATGGATAATGTGAAATGGAGAAGGGAAACCATGCCTACAAATAAAGATAACAAAGCGCTAAAGGAATGCAACTGAGCTAGGGCTCATGAATGAAAATGCGTGTTAGGGTATGTGAAGGCAACTCATGAGGCTGTTGTTGAGACAAGTATCAAGTGTATTCACTCGCTCGTGGCTATTGATATGAAGTTTGACGAAGCCTTTAGATGGTGTGGTTAAATTAAAAATGACTCTCAATGGCCCAAAAAGACAACTAGAGTAGTAGGGTTCTAAGATTTGTGGGTTAAGTTCGGCACGACAAGTAGTGTTAAGTTTATTCTGTTTCAGATGTTTAAATAGAAGTTGAATGATAGGTTTTGTGGGTTATCATGCCTAAGACTTTACATCATAATTTGTTTCTAATAACCGTGAGGCATGTTATTTTTTAAAAGCCTATAATTAACCATTTCTTGTACAATTGTTATTTATTTGATTACATTTATCATAGTTCTTTCTTAACAACTGATATTTTTCGGTAGAACCCTTTGGTGACGAGTAGAGGTAAGTTATACTTGTTGAAAGTGTTTGATGATTATTGTTTCTTAAAAGACATCATTTTTTTTCCCATTCCTACATTATGGTTAATTGTTATAACCGTTATGAATTTTTTTTGTTGAGATAAAGTTGAAAGACAAATTGTTTGAAGAACATGATGGTTGTTTCGTAAGAATTGTCACTTTTATCATTCAATACATGAAGGTTGATAGTTACAACCATGATGTTTTTGTTTTTACGAATTTTGAATAGATTGAACAATTAATTATTAGCGTTATATATTAATACATGAACTTTGCTTTGACATGATGCTTATTCATTGTGCCCATTATTTATTTAGTGTTATATATATATAAGATTATGTAGTATTTGTGACTTTAACTAAAAGCCACAACAACATAACATCAATTATTTTCAATTATTGTTAATCATAAAATGCACCAATGATGGACAAGATAAAAATCCAACATCAATATAACTAAATTCAAGCATTCAACATTAAATTCAGGTGCTCAAAAATCATATAATGTTAATACTCATATCCCAACAACATTACAAATGCAATATCTTAAATTGAAATTATATAACAAATATATTACCAAAATTATAAAAGTAAATTGATTTTTTAAAAATATGAAAGTTAATGACCAAAATTTAATTTATTATATATATCACAAAAGCACTCAAAATTGGTAGTTATAATGTTGGTCACAGAGCAGCATGGCAGTCATATAATTTATTATAAGAAACCTATTAAAACCTAGTTAAAAATAAGAAGATATAAATTATCCAAGTCTCATATTGATAATTAAAAGTAAATCTCTGAATTTACAAGTAAAGATATTCACGGGACATTAAGTTTCCAAGAAATGTGCAAATTGCATTCTGGGGAGAGAGCATGAAACATGCTACGATATTTTCATGATTACTTATTCTATTAGAAGAATAGAAATTTTAAAACAAGGGGGTTTTCAAGTCTGGCAACTAAGAATACAATTTTTGAAACCTCATATTATTAATGAAACTACCCGCTTGATGGTGAAAGATGAATTAAAAAATTGCAATTTCATGAAGTGTGTTTTTATATATTTATTACCAGAAGCTTTGGTAGTTATTGAACTAACAAAGACAACAAGTAGTGATTACTTGTGTGTGTTATCGATTAACCAAAGAAGTGCATGAGAGATTCACTCCCACCACCTAACCGAATAGGCCGTCAATCTCTGGAATTTATTATAGTCATTATTGAAAGAAATTTATTTTATTAGTGGGAATGTTAATAATATTATAAGACTATAGATATTGTATATCAAAGAAGTTTCATATCCGCCAACTTCGACTAGAAATTTTCAAACCCGATTGAAAAAACTTAATGACTAAATATAAAACACTTGTGAAAAGTTTGCTTTCTAATTTTTAAATTTACAATAAAAGAAGGGATATATATATATATATATATATATATAAACTTTGACACATCACAATTAAATTACAATAACAAGATAACAAAAAAATTAAATGAACAATATCAGAACCAACGTGGTTTTAGTGGTTTTACTAGGATGAATATTGTTAAGGTTCAAAGAGCTTTTCTAATATTGTTATTTATCAAAGAAATTCTTACCCTGGAAACAGATTTCGATCACACACAGTTGTGGTTGTAGAGTACTGCGATTGATCACTATCCAACAATTATCATTAGTAAAGGAACTCGTATTTTGGAGTATATATGCAAGACCAATAATTATCAATTGAGCCAGCGCCTTAGTAACGTTGTGGCATGGGAGCTTGGCTCCCCTCCCCTATGTCCAGGATTCGAACCCTGCCCCCTTCCCCTACTATGTGTATCAAAAAAAATTTATCAATTGAATTAATTTTTAATGATAAAGGAATTCGTATTTTAGAACTATTTGAGTGCCCTCACAAGTGTACACATAAGGAGTTTGATCCAAATAATTAATAATTTAAGAAAATGAAATAAACTGAATTAATTGAAAAGAATACACTGAAAAAAATATGGATTTTATAATTTTTAGAGTTAACTCCAACAATTTACATGCGCGGGACTTCTAAGGTTCAAAATGAAATAACTTATATTAATTGACTGAAACGAATTATCCTAGACTCTAGAAAAATTGAAACGGAGTGGTTCAAGACTCCTAACACTACTATAAAAAACAGATATGGCGTAGGACGTTCTATTTTTTAAAAAAGGAAGTAAAAAATAAAGGTGATGACATTTTTTAAACGGAGTGGTTCAAGACTCCTAACACTACTTTTGAAAATTTCTAGTCCAAGTTGGCGGACATGGAAACTTGTTTGATATAAAATTTATATACTCTAATATTATTAACACGCATGCGAATATATATCGTCCAACAACGACTATATTAAATTTTAAAAATTGAATCTCTGATGCGGCCCTCTGGAAAATCGAGAACACATCCAAGACTTTACTGTTATAAATATGCATGTTGATACATGTGAAGTTGAGGGATCAAACTGAAATTATTAAGATGAAAAATAATTGGAAAATGACAAATTTTTTTAAAATTAAAATGTTCAAGTTGAAATTTTTTTATTTATGCTTGTCTTATACTCACTTTATTTTGTCCCATTTTAAGTGTTGTTTAATTTTTTTGCCCCCTTGTTTCACGTTAATTTAACTGTTGTGTTACAATATCAATGAATACTTCACATTTTTTCAATTGTATCCTTAACAAGTAATTTCTACGTGTTATCTTCGCTAGTTTAACACCTACCACAGCTTCAGGTATAAAATGAATACATAAATAAAACTACCTAATACAGTTCATGCAATTGCAATTTTGTTAATGCAGTCATCAAGTGGATAGTTTCAATAATAATATGGTTTCAAAACTTGTATTCTCAGCATGGACAAAACGTATCAGTTTAAAACGCTATCTCCAATCTCCCCCCCCCCCCCCCCCCCAAAAAAAAAAAAAAAAAAAAAAAAAAAAAACACACACACACACAACGTATTTGGTACCTTTGTTTTTGGAAATTGAATCTCGTGCACGTCTTTACTTGCAACTTCAGATACTTAATTCTGATCATCAAGACGAGACTAATAATTTATATCTTCTTATTTTTAATTAGGTTTTGATAGGGTTGTATACTAAATTATATGATGGCCGTATCAATTGGCGAGCACGCTGCCAGAGAATGAGCGTTATGCAACGTCATGATGAACTGTTGCACATAATGAGATAACACTTAGCTTGTTATTGTTGTTTATTTTTAATGATGATGCAATGTGCAAAATAATATCAACATTACAACTACCAATACAAAGTGGCTTTTGTGACAAACACACACACACATATATGTATACACACATGTATGTATGCATATGTGTATGTGTGTGTGTAAGTGCCCCAAAGGAGTGAAGGGAACTGGAGGAGAATGGAGAGAAGAGAAGTAGAGGAGAAGATAGACTTCTTGAAACATAAATAAATTACTGAAATTAAGGATAATAAAAGAAATGAACTGAAAGCGCGGTAAAAGTTAAATATAATGCGAACCAACAAAAAATTCAGCCTCACTACCACAAAAAGGTGATTTTACTTCCCTAAAAGACGTCAATTTTTTTAGAAGGGAAGTATAATATGAAGGTGGTGGTATTTTTGTAATTATATGGAGCAAATTTGACATATTGGGCATTCTTTTTGTAATTTGGAGGCATAAAGTGGACTTTTGGCGTCATAATTTAAATTTAGGACGTCAAAAGTGAACACTGGTGGCATGTTTCGGGCCAAAAACAGTATTTTTGGCATCCTAAGTGTATTTTGGGTCACCAAAAAAACTGCTTTTGGTGTCCTTAATTTATTTAGGACGCCAAAAGTGAATCCTGGCACCACGTGTTGTATTTTTGGCATCCTAATCAATTTAGGATGCCAAAAGTGATAATTTAGGCGTCCCAAATTAAAATTGGGACGTTTACAGCCAGCTCACACCCATGACCTGCTTTTCTTTTCTCGTTCTCATTACCCGTAAACTGCTTCCTTCTCATTACCCGTGACCTGCTTTAATTTTTTCCCTTCTCATTTCATCATCTTGGTCTCGAAACCCCAGCCCTCTCTATACCTTCAGTTGCTAGACCCTCTCTTGCCTTGCCCTCCCTCCTTGGACCCTCTCTTGCCTCTCCTTCCCTCACCGACGGCAATGTCATCGATGTCCCATTGACTCATTCTTACTCACGCACACAGACACACAAGAGTTCCTCATTGTCGGCGCCATCGTGACTCTCAGACATGTCGTCTCCTCATCCTTACCCTTCTTCCTTGGCCGGTGTCCTCTCAACGTTAATCATGCCTCCCAGAATACTCTGACATGTCTTAGAGGCGAAGGCTCTCAACGGTGGTAGCTGTAGGGACCCCATTATGGTGGAGGCCAACAAAGAGGTTGGTCATCTGGTTTCAAATCTGCTGCCATCTGCCATCATCTACTTTCAGATTCCTTAAGATCCATCAGGTTTTCACTCGAATCTCACCTTCATCCTTGTGGATGCTGATTCGACTATCCATATATATTCCACAGAGGATTTTATATATTTCGGTTCTTGCACTAAGTTTGGGTCTTACCAAACTTGGTACAGTTGGATTGTATAATCTAATCTATGTAGATTTGGTTTGATTTTTATGTTGATTATTGTATTTGTTTTATGGATCTATAATTGGTATCTGAAAGTGTGATGAAAAAGAAGATGTGGTTACTGGTTCCGACGATATTCTGATGACAATATAAGATACCATGATAGTATAAGACACCGAATCATCGTAAGGTCTTTGTCCAACATAGTTACCAGGAGGATCATAGTTGCAACCAATGAAAGTTCCTCCATTGTTACACTTCACTTTAGCACAACCAACATGAATCAAATTTCCCCACTCAAAGTCACCTAAGCTTCCAAAGAAGGTTCTCACCGTACTTGCCACACCACTAGATCGAGCGGATCAGCTGGCAGTTAGCCTTGCGTTGATCAGCATAGCTCTGTGCAAAAGCCGCGACAGTACCATCCCAAGCTATGTTAGGAATACCCACTTGCGATCTTTCTCCGTTGTGGGCATCCATAGTCTTGTGGTGAATCTTGAGCATTGGCTATGAGGGAAAATAGAAAGATGAAGAGAGAAATTGAAAGCGTGGAATATGAGAACTCCATTATTGTCATATGAGGAGAATGGTGAAGAAATGGGAGGCTGTGGGGAGGAATTTATAAAGATTTGGGTGTGGGAAAAAGCGTCTAAGCATGTAGTTTTGAATTATAATTTCAAAACAAAGCGAGCTAAGAAACTAAATTATTAAGAGGTATACTTATTCCACAGCACTTGAGATTCTAGCCTCAATACCTAGGAGATCATCCTCAGGCCTTAGGCATATCATCTATCATCTAGTACAATGAATGTTTTGCCAGACTTACGAGGTACTCTAGACGCACTAATCTAAAGTTACCATGACAATCAGCATTGCACATAGTGCTTAAGCATTACTGGTCTTATGGCCTAGGGACACCGCCCCGTGCACACTTGTACACTAGGTGTTATTGCCTCGCGCATCTGCTCATCCTGTTTCATCCGAGCCTTTCCCATTCAAGCTCTTTAGACTACTTTTACTTACTTAGCACTATAGTGACAACTACTATCCGGCTTATCCTTATTCTAGACCTTTCTAATAGTTTCGTTCTCATATCGAAATTTCCAACTACACCACTTTTCAACTCATAGCAACGACAATCATGTCATCACTACCCAAAACCATTTTGTTGTGTCATTTTCAAATTTTCACAAATTGAAAATTTTCCATGATCTCAGTACAATTCACAATCTGCACTATACCTAAAAGTAATAGTGCTATCACATTTTAAAATTTAATCGCTGCCAAAACAAGTTCGTGAAAATATATTCACCGCGGAGCTTTTTAGAAAACATTTACTACCGACATATCTTTAAGAGAGATAATTCATTTTACAAAATTTTTAACAATTGAAAGCTCACGTCACCACTTCAACCACTTGGTACATTGAGCGCCCTATCCCAATCCCCAAATCTGGCATTAACAGTACCGTCAAAAAATGTGGGAGAACCTCCGCCCCTCTATTAAGAGACCCAGTGTTCACACTGGCACATAAAGTAGCAACCCTATCTATTGATACTCAGTCCAGCCATAGACAATCAGGTCCTACTGGACAAAACATACGCCCTTGGTGAAATGTTATGGATTGAGTGTGTTCACTGCTGGTGCGATTTTCATTTTCTCAAAACAAATCCCCTCAAAACTTTTTGTTCAAAAAGAGCCTTAAGCAAAGGCCAGGGATTTCAAACGTTTTAAAACATCTGGCAAGACCAAGCAAATCATGTACATCTACAACATGGTTTGAAAACTCAGTTTCAAATTCTGGGTTCTAATAAAACAACATTATTTCAAAAGAGTAATTATTACTTTTGAAAACATTTCATTTGAAAAACTCGATTTCGAAAATTCACAATTTCAAAAGTTTAATTTCAAAAATTTCAAATATAGCAGGTGCATTGGCAAGTTTAACATATTCAACTTAAAACCTTACTGAGGAACCAAACAACTTATCTTAGAAGGTCATTACTAACTAAACAAGCTCTATATTAGCCTTTCGACCACTTTCAAGACATTGCCCCCTATTCTTAGGCTTCACAGTGTCTTCGGGACACTTCCCAGTGTTCAAGGTTTAACAACGGTGGGCTTCTGCCAGCCTATAGACACAATAGCCTCACAGACTTAGGGCTTTTCATCAAACATATACATGTCCAATGACCTATGGACGCACCAGTCCCAAAGGTCCTACTGCCCGCCATGAACATTTGAAAGATACGTATCACCACTTTGTCCTCACCAGGACATACCCCCATTCTTGTGCAGCTTCAACAGCAACCATTGGATCCATCTGATCCACGACCATCACGTCCTTCTGGCCTCACACATTACCCAATCTACCAGACTGGAGTTGAGTCACCAGGCATCAGCGGTGTCGACCATCATCGTGGGCCAAACACCCTCCTGATGTGGTAGAATCGAAATTCCCAGATTGGTGTATTCGTTTTGGTGTGTACTTTCTTCTCTCAAAAACTCATTCATTTTGAACCATCTGATATGGCACCTTTGATAGTGATTTAGTACTAGGCATCAACCCAATAGCGAATTCAACTTCCCCTACTGGTTGTAATCCACTGAGAGCTTCTAGAAACATCTCAAGGAACTTTATTCACATCTAGAATGTCTTCTAGTACGAGTTTAGTTTCTGCTTGGATAGCATAGCACAACATATGCTATATAGCACGGGAGCACCTCATGGCGATATTCTGGATCACGTAAATGTTTCTTTAGGGAACCTATTAGACGTGGGACTCGTTACAATGTACTTACCTTGAGAATCGATACACTGGTAGCTCCAGTTTATGGTTCGTTGTCACAGTGGCTCCACTCTACGGTTTGTCGTCACAGTGGCTCTGCTCTACGGCACTTTACTCGGTGCTTCACTCAGTCTTCTCTGATTGGTCAGCCTCTCCAGTTAGCAACCTCTGTAGGTAACCCTCCTTAATCAAAACTCCCCGCAAGTAGCCTTTTCCGATCAAAACGTTCCATAAGTAGCGCTATCTTCAGTTAATTGTCTCTAAATTAAAGTATCATTATAATAAGAACCCGGATCTCTATCAAGTTCCTACCCTTTAGTGGTTTTGTAATCCGCTGCCTCTATTTCTGCCATCTTATCTAGGGTCAATTCGTTTCATGGACTTGTAATATCAGTCCAGCTCCAGGCACCATCCTTAACTCAACTTTCCCTATTGGGTAACTACCCTCTTCCTAAGGGATCTATTTGCTACTAACATATTTATAGTTATTGGTCCCACCTTGAAACCATAACCTGTGGGTTTTGAGGTACGAGTCATCATATGGTTATGTTAAGGAACTAACTCTCAGATTTTAGAACCTAAGACAACCTCACTTATTCTTTCTCAGGGTTCCTACTCTCAGGTACTGGAACCTAAAGTAATGCTCAGTCATATCTTGACTTAAGCCTATCAACACCCTATCTGTTCTCATGGTATCCTAAAGGATTAATACATTTCACACCTCTAGGTATTCAGGCTTTAGCTCAAAGGATCTCAAATGCTCATGCTACATCCCAGGGGTTAAAAATCCTGAGATTCCTCTCGCCTAAGTACGCTTACCCTCACAGCGTCTATTCAGATATAGGGTACTAATACTGATACACATACCACTGCATACCAATAACTCTCATAGGTACTAGTACGGTATAAATGCCTCCCTAGAAAATACTAGGTACCTTCCCTTTTCTATCTACTACACCCTTTTTATGTAATGGACTACCATTGTCAAAGACATCCATCCCCAGAATCACACTCCGTTGCACGCATGGTGTCCGGCCTTTACTAGGGAGGGATTGTGCCCTCAGGGAATCTTAGTAAGTTACTATTTCTATAGGGAAACTTAATCAATAGATTACTATCCACAGGAAACCTAAACAGTAGGTTACTGTCTACCGGAAAACCTAAGTCGTACCGACTTATCTGTACCATTTCCCCTTTAAAATCCTGAAATACTGGGCGGGGTTTTAATTCAGACTCTGATTTCCATATTTTTGAAAAATTCTTTCGTAACTCGAGGCAGATGATTCCTAGCCTCGAGTCTTGACTTTAACTCGAGTCACTCAATTTCTACACCCCAGTTGGCGAACATTGAAAGAAGCAAAAACAGTTTGAGAAATCAGTTCAAGACTCGAGGTGAGTTATACCTTGACTCGAGTCTTAGCGTAGACTCGAGTTACCCTTATGCTAGGCTCGAGTCAGTCGTATAATTGTGACATATGGAATTGAAGCATGAAGACTCAAGTTAATATGTGAGGCTTGAGTTACCAATAAGACTCGAGTTGCAATGATGGCCTCGAGTTAGATAACTTAGGAATTTAACATTGTTTAGCTTTGACTCGAGTGTGAGATTTGGTTGACTCAAGTCATGGATATGACTTGAGGTACTCTTCTGGCTGGCTCGAGTCAAGAAGAATTTTTGTTGATGAATACTTGAGTTTTTGGCTCGAGTCTCGCATCTTTGACTCGAGCCAAAATGACAAAGAACCGCTTCAAGTTTAAACATCATTTTGGCTACTTTCAAGTTGTTTTTCTCATCTTTGATCTTTTTAATATTTAATCATCATCTGAACATCAAGAGGGGAACTAACATTCTCCCCCTTTTGATGATGACAAAAACAATAGATGATAAAAACAACTTTGATTTGCAAAAATTTTACACGATTCTGAGTTAACTAAATAGGCTCAATTGAAGTAGATAACTTAAACAAATAGCATGCAAATAACTTAATATGGATAGGAGAATAATAATGCAGGAACTAATCCAATGGTAGATAACCAGAAGTCCAAGATTTAGTAAGTAACACAAAATATCCAAAAGATATAGCCAGAAGTTCAAGAATAGTAATTACACACACTAAACCAGATTTCATAACACAGCATAGATATTGACAGAGTTAGCAAAAAAAATTGTCTTCTTGGCTTCGATATTCTTGACTTCAAAAACCTTGACTTCAAAAACTCCAACTATATTACTTCTCCCCCTTTGGCATCAACAACAAGAGGGGAGGATGCTGCTCTTTACAAAGGAGGCTTCTGAAACAAGGACGAGAATGGATGAGTGGAGCCAGGAAAGGGCAAGGGTGAGTATGGAACAATGGAAAGGATGGGAGAGGGTTGAGTGGGTAATATAGGTTGAGTGGAAATGAGAGTGTCTATATCATCATCCCCAAATAGCTCAGCTGTGGTGGACCCAGAGTAGGTGATTTTTACAGAAAGAGAAGATGATGGTTGATCAGACACAGGGGCTGGCACAGAGACAGGATGAAATGAGATGATAGGAGTGGTCAGAGGAGGAGAGGAGGTGAAGGCAAATGATGGAGAAGGAGATGGAGGAGGAGATGTTTTGACAATGGGTGAGGAAATATTTGGACCAGACTGAGATTGAGATAACAGCTTGTCAACCTTGTCTGAGACCAACTAAACTGTGTTATGCAGATTGTGAATTAATTATTTGTGATCCTCTAGATGGCCATGTATGGTGGGAAATTCCTCCTGCAGATCCTCCTAAGTTTCCTTGACTTGAGATACTTCCCTTACTAGTTTCCCAATTTCATATTCTAATTTCACAGACAGGGAATTTTGGGCAGCCATGGATATGTGTAGTGGATCCAAACTATCTGAGATAGCTTTTTCAACAATAACTTTAATATGAGATCCTGTAGAAAATGGGCTAGGCTGAGACTGCATTTCTGGGCCAGGCTCAGGTTGCTCATGCTGACCAGTAATAGGAGCTCTTGGCTTGGAGGTTCTAGATCTAGAAGGTGCACGAGATTGACCAAACCCTCTTGAAAGTTGATCTTCATCGATTAAGAATATGTTGGCCAAACTCATCAAGCTTCTTGGATATTTCATCCTTTTCCAAGTACCATATCTTTTCATGGAATAGGATAACAAACACTAGACTAGGAAATGGAATTGTGGAGTTTTTCTTTGAGTGCATGGCATACTTCTTCATTTCCATAAAGATCCAGTGACCTAGATTATGAGGAATTTGGTCTACAATGGAAGAAAACATGGTATAGTCTTTCTGGGTGAAATGGCTAAAGTTTTTACCCTTCTGAACAAAGTTGCAAGAGTAAATGTACCATAAAGCTCTATTTCTGGGAGACATTTGACTAGGATTAAAGTTGAGGGCACCTACAGGTTCATTCAGGGGCTCATCTGGATAGAGAAGACGGGCTATTTGTTCATTATCATAATGGACCTGGGGAACAGGAGGAGGATTTGGGATTTGCAAAAGATCATTCAAGTATTCAGGAGTAATGGTAATCCTCTTCCCTCTCACAATGGTAAAAATTCTTTCCTCGGCAACATGATTATGTTTATCTAGCAAGGTATTCACTCGACATATTGAAATAAAAAAGTCTAACTAGAGTCGGACTATAAGATGCATGAATTTCCATAAATGAGGCATAATCCTTTGTTAGTTATGATTAGTTTTGATGATGTCTTATATGGATGTCATTATTGAAAGCAAAAAGATTGAGTAATATAGTTATCTCCTACATTAACTAACTACGTACTTAATGTAGATTAATCCAAGATGAATTATAAAGAATGATCAAGAGAAGAGAAGAAAGAAAGAGTTAGAGTTATGGAGAATGATCAAGAGAAGAAGAAAGAAAGAAGAACTTGTTGAATGAAGTGAAGATATCATTATTCAAGTTCTAAGATTGATGCTAGAAGTCTCCAAGGTCATATGGAAGTTGGAATGGGTCAATTTGAAGTTAAAGTCAGCAAAAATCAACTTCAGGATGAGAAAACTCCAGTTTGGAACACAAAACTCGAGTTTGAGACTCAAAACTCGAGTTTGTAGTGTCTTCAGCACCTCTAGCGTCTCTGGACAAGTGAAAACTCGAGTTTGGAACACAAAACTCGAGTTTGGGACTCAAAACTCGAGTATACAACTCAAAACTCGAGTTTGTAGTGTCTTCAGCCTCACGCGTCTCTCGGACAAGTGAAAAATCGAGTTTGGAACACAAAACTCGAGTTTGGGACTCAAAACTCGAGTATGCAAGTGAAAACTCGAGTATGCAACTGTTATCAGCACTTCAGCTCCACACTGTCTCACGTTCAGCACGGGCGACCTCTGGTGATTCGATGATATCTCTCAAACCAGGAAACGGATTGACATGAAACCAGTGGCATTTGAAACTAGACATCCAAAGCGTCATTTTGATATATAAATAAAGTCCAAAGGTTTCAAAATCAAGGAGCTATGATTTTTACAAGTTGCCACAAGAATCAACGTCACAGTCCAGACCCACCTTCGGTATTTTGAGTGTAACTCACAAACTACAAATCTGATTGAGCTAAAATCAGTGGCATATGAAAATAGACTCAAAGAGATTTCCATCAAGAGTTGAATGGATCAAAACGGAGTTCAGACCAGGGAGATATGGCCCTCGAAAGTTGACAGATAATTTCAACTTAAGTGCAAACTGCAGTATAGGTTTGCTTACTCAAGTATTGGACTTCCAGAGAGCAACCAAGTCTTTCAAGTTAAGTCAATACTGCGGTATAGGTTTGCATACCGCAGTATTGGACATCCAGAAAAGCAACCAAGTCTTTCAAGTTAAGTCAATACTGCAGTATAGGTTTGCATACCGCAAAGTATTGGACTTCCGAGAGCAACCAAGTTTTTCGGGCTAAGTCAATACTTCCACCTTCTTGGAGTATGTAAGTGAAAGTATTGAATACTTGCGATATAGGTTTGCATACCGCGGTATTGGACTTCCGAGAGAGCAACCAAGTTTTTCAGGCTAAGTCAATACTTCCACCTTCTTGGAGTATGTAAGTGAAAGTATTGAATCTTTTGCAATATAGGTTTGCATACCGCAGTATTGGACTTCCGGAGCAACCAAGTTTTTCGAGGCTAAGTCAATACTTCCACCTTCGGAGTATGTAAGTGAAAGTATTGAATACTTGCGCGTATAGGTTTGCTTTTTGGAGTAAAGGCCATCCGAGAGCAACCAAGTTTTTTAGCTAAGTCAATACTTCCACCTTTACTTTGGAGTATGTAAGTGAAAGTATTGGATACTACGGTATAGGTTTGCTTACTAGAGTATTGGACTTCCATAAAGCAACCAAGAGTTTCAAGCTAAGTCAATACTTCCGCCTTTACTGCAATTTGTAAATGAAAGTATGCTATACTGCAGTTTGCATGAACATACTGCAGTTTACAACGGTAAAAACTGATTTTTGAATTACCCGAATTTGCAAATCACTCTTGTTTGATCCTATTGCTTTCATGAATCATTCACTTATGTTCCCAGATATGTTTAACAAGTTTATTGAGTGAATTTCAGTTAGCACAGATGAAGATTAATGAAGATCAAGGCAAAAAGCAAAAAGGTGCTCATTGCATTTAATGCACCTCTGCAAATCTACCTACTTTCAGCTAATTCATCTAAGCATGCCTTCTGAACGTTAAAGAATGCTTACTACAACAAGCAAACTCTTCTCCAACGGGACAATTTCTAGAGAGCCACCTCAGATCAATTAATCAGCTGGAATAAGCAAAAACTAGAGAGAGAAGAAGACCAAAGCTCAACCCAAACCTTGTCTGAGATAGGCAACGGCTATAAACGGTCATATGAAGTTCCCTACCTATAAAAGAGGACATATTCAAGCAGAAAAATGTGGAGAAACAAGCTAACACTTCCAACATGCCGATACTCGCTCTCATATCATTTGCACTCGTTTTCATGTTTAGATAACTTAGAGAGTGAAGTGATTTATATTTGATCCTCGGTGCTTATCTATTCACTTCTAAGAGAGAAGATTTATTGTAATCATTCTATTCTTCGAGAGTTACTCAAGATTGGGTGATCTTGAGAGAGAAACACATTGTAACCTTACATTATGTAATGGGGAGTATCTCGGTGAGAGATTTGGCTTCACAAGTGCCTGGGTGAACTTGTGGTTTGTAACGGCTTCTCTTGTGCCCGGATTAAACAAGAGGATAGTGGATTAAAAATCTCAAGTGGAGCTTGAGGACTGGACGTAGGCCAAGGATTGGACCGAACCAGGATAAATCTCGGTTGCATATTCTCTTCCCTTATCTCTTATATTTCCAGCATATATGTTTGAATGACTATCTATTATTTTATAACTCTTTACTATCATACAAACTCATTGCAAAAAGATTTTCAAAGTTACTAAATTTTTATACTTCACCCAATTCACCCCCCTCTTGGGTTCAGCCGGTTCTTACATCCTTAAACCATGGATAGAGGTCAAGGTTACACTCGGTCTTTAGTTTTTCTAAGTTAAGTGACACAGCAGGGCAGAAGTTTCTCTGACGCATAATCCTTACTAAATTTCTTTCCATCCTTTGAGGAAAACAGAATAGGTCCGCAGACAAAGTCCACTGGAGGATGAGCAGTAGGAGCATGGTATATGGCTACTATGGAGGTTATTTCGAATACCTTTGATCCTGATTGATGGACAGAGTCCTTAGATGCTGAGGCTGATGTTTTTGAGGCAGAAGCAGCGGTATTTGAAGCTCTTGATGCTAAGATAGAGGCTGCTTGAATCCTGGAAGTTCCTCGGAACTCAGAAGATGAGATGGCATATTTTTTCTTTGGTTGCTTGGAGGTAATCACTGGTTCCTTTTGCTTTTGAGTCAGAGCCTCCTTGTCAACGGGTTTCTTCGATGGAATTTTAGGAGGTTCTTCGAGCTTCAGTTTCTTGGGTTTTTCTGCCATTCCTTCCTCGAATGAGACCTTGGGGTGATATCGTTTAGTTGGCATCTTAACTCGCTTTGGTCGTTCAGATTGAGGTGAAGCAGGAGACCCAGTGAGGGCAAAATCTGGGTCTTAGTCCTTCGATTTTGACGATGATATGAGGTTTTTAGTTTTGGGAGGCATTGTGAGATTAGGGTTAGGTTTCTTGGTGAAAAATGAGAGAAATGGGCTGGAATACGAGAGATAGAAGAATATGAAATGACGCGGGAGAGAGAGAGAGAGCGAAACGGAGAGATCAACATTTATTTAGAATTTTGAAACTTAACTCGAGGTAACCGTGTGTAACTCGAGGTAACCACCTCGAGGCTACACTTATCCACTCGAGGCATATTTTGACAGAGATTTGCCGTAATCTCCCAAAATAACCAGATTACAAAAGGATTTGCGGTATAATGTAACCTAGGTCGTTTCCCAACGAATTCGCGATCGGTTCAATTCGCACAATAATAAAAACAAGTGATGGTAAATGGGGGTTTTTTTTTTGATTCGAATAATATTAAAGATGAAGTAACAGAGACAAAATGAAATAACACGAATTGAACAAAACAAAGGATTAAAGGATCAACTCACGATTTCGGATTCACCCACTACTCTTCCTCGAATGAAACAGTTTATAACCGAACTCATGTCGACTCTAAACAAACCGAAATCTACGCATTTGTCTAGAAATTCCCTCAACTGAACAATCATTCAGAATTTGTTCAAATCGGTGGCGCACCTACATTACGATCGCACGAAATACTTTAACCCAAATCTGAACTTTGTCCTTGGGAAATATCGATTTGGGTTTTTGAAAAACCCAATCCGAACCAAAAATCAAATCTGATTAAGGGATAGAGAAATGAGTTAGACGGTTACCGATTAGGCGTGACTCCTCTGGATAGTGGATGGAACCCTCATCATGGATCAATCTCAGAAATGTAGCCAAATATAATTAAGAAAGATGAAAAACTGATGAAGAACGTGAAGAACACGAAGAACATTGCGAGAAATTTGAAAACTACTATTTTGATCCTCGAATTCTAAAAACGTGAATGAATTAGATGTTTGTGGCTGCCACTAACTTAAACTTAACCCTAAAATGGAAATGGGTCAGCCCAAAAACGAAATTAAAATAAAATTGGGCTTTAGTTATAAAGTTCGAGCCCAAAATAAAATCCAAAAATACTCCAAAATTGACCACCCTCTTGTCCAGATTTGCTCTCCATGTCTTCATAACAATTGTAGCCCTCTGAATCATCTGAAATATGAGACAAAAATGAGGCAAATCCGATGTCTGCAGTTCAAGAGTTATGGTAAAAACAGTGAAGCAATGTAAAATTAGAATTTATTATTAAATATTGGCTAAAATATAATAAAAGGCCCAAAGCCCAAATAAGTGTAAAAACCATTATTTATTAGCTAAAAAGTACTAAATTATAAATCAAGAGACAAAAAGTAGTGTATGAAATATTCAATTATCAAATTCCACCACACTTATCTTTTCGCACTCCTGAGCAAAATCCAAAGAAAAAGACCTAAAGGAGAAACTCTTCTTTTCTAACAATTGCTAACAATGCAAAATTTGAACAATGGACACAAAGCTCCAAAAGATCAATCAATTAAGACCACAATCCCTTTATCTCAAATTACAATTCATGGCAATCTCATCAATGATGCTAATCACAAAAGATGGTCTCTCAAATGATGCGCTCAATCAATCAATCAATCTCTCAAGTGTTTAAGGTAAATAAGTGTATCGCTCAATTTCTACTCAAGAAATTTGTTCTACCATAAGCTTGCTCAATTTCTACGTCTCCACTACTTATAACACATGCATGTACAAATCAAGAGAGCTTGTTATGAAAGGTTGTAATGGGGTAAGGGTGAAGGTAGGTAATAGTATGGAATGAGAGGCTAAGCACCAAAGAAATTCAAAAGAGCACTAATTAACACAATCATTCTCTATGTAAGAAAATTTTTATTTTGCTTATATATCTCCTTTCTTTCTATGTATTTTCTTTTTCTATTTCTTCTTCTTCTTCTTTTTTCTGCTTTTCTTTTTTTTTTCTTTTCTTCTTTTTTTTTTTTTTTTTTTTTTTTTTTTTTTTTTTTTGAGAAAAATGAAACTATACTATATACATAATCACAATGGCACAAAAGCAAACACCCCCTACACTTAAACTGTTGCACTCTTGAGCAACCCCCACACTTAAACACAAAACCAAGGTGAAACCAATGCTCAATAAATTTTCAAGGTGCTTGAATAAAATGGTTTTTCGCTTAGGCTTGTAATCGGCTTAGAAAAGAATGAGGCAAAAAGGCACAAAGGGCTAGCAAAGGAGTCATAATGCAAGGGAAAGGCTATTTGGCCAAAGTGAGGAAAATAAAAGAAAGAAAACAAGCTTCCATCATACTTATGCACGTAAGTGAAAAATGTAGTTTCAAAAAGAAAAGGAGCAAGTTCTAGAGAACACAAATCATGAGCAGATGCACACATGAAAGAAAGAATGGCAAAAGATGAATTCCATTCATGCAGGCCCAAAACCTCACAAGGTAAACACCAACTTAAGCAACCAACAGCATCAAATCAACTACCAAGACATGTAATCGAAGAGTCAAGAATGGTAGACCCAACGAAATGATCCTTTAAAACCAAAATGTCCTAGTTCATAATATGTAGCAATCATAGAATGAGAGACTGTATTTATTTTCAAAAAGCAAAGTAGAAAAAGGAAAACAAATAGAAGAAAGAGGGAGAAAGAAAGAAGAATACTCCCCAAGGGGTTTATGTAGGATAAGTGGCATCAATGAGGAGAATCTCTCGCTTCCTCGGTACAACTCTTGGGATCCCTCATGAAATGGCTTGAGGCGATGCCCATTGACCTTAAAGGTTTGTCTGTGGGTGGATCACATAGCTCAACGGCACCAAATGGAAAAATGTTAGTGATCTCAAAAGGCCCATCCCATTTAGATCGAAGCTTACCAGGCATAAACTTCAAACGGGAGTTAAACGAGAAGAACTTTCGGCCCATGAAAAATTCTTTCCTCGAGAATATGCTTATCATGGAATGCCTTAGTCTTTTCCTTGTATAACCGCGAGCTTTCATAGGCATCCAATCTAAGCTCATCCATTTCTTGCAATTGTAGCTTCCGCTCCATCCCAGACTTGGCCAAATCCATGTTACACTGTTTAATGGCCCAATAGGCTTGATGCTCCAACTCAACCGGAAGATGACATGCCTTACCAAAGACAAGCCGATAATGAGACATCCCAATCGGAGTCTTGTAGGCGGTGCGATATGCCCACAAAGCATCCTCTAATCGCTTACTCGAATCTTTCCCCGTAGAGTTAACGGTCTTGAAGGATTTGCTTAATCTCTCTATTTGAGACTTCACTTGACCGTTGGTTTGAGGATGGTATCTTTGTGGAGACCTTGTGAAGCACTCCATACTTGCGTAACAAGGCACCCATGCTTCGGTTGCAAAAATGGGAGCCTTGGTCACTTGATAATAGCTCTAGGAATGTCAAACTGCGAGAAAATGTTAGACCTAACAAAATCCACCACCACGGAAGAATCATTAGTCCGGGTTGCTTTCGCCTCAACCCATTTCGAGACATAATCAACGGCCCGGCCCGGTGTGTAAGTATAACCATATGAAGCGGGAAATGGACCCATAAAATCAATACCCCAAACATCAAAGATCTCACAAAACAATATAGGGTTCTCACATCTCATGCTTACGGGAAATACTCCTCGCTCTCCGACGTTATCACATGACTTACAAAACAGATGGTAATCATGAAACAAGGAAAGCCAAAATAATCCACTGTCTAACACTTTCCTAGCAGTTCTTTGGGGTCCAAAGTGACCACCATACGAAAGCGAGAAGCATGAGCAAAATTCAATATAGAGTGAAACTCATGATTAGGCACACATCTCCTAACTACTTAGTCACTACAAAATTTCCACAGATAAGGGTCATCCCAAACATAATATTTAGACTCACTCTTTAATTTAAGGGCCCTAGTGGAATCTATAAGCAAAACACCAGGTACTAAATAGTTAACCGGATCGGCATACCATGGAAGCTTACCTTGCGGTACTGTAGAAGGCCGCTCATCGTGGAAATCATCCCGAATAGAAGAGGGGTGAGAGGGAGAATGAGTGATGCGACTCAAGTGGTCAGCTACCCAGTTTTGTGCTCCACTTCTGTCTCGAATCTCAACATCAAACTCTTGGAGTAGCAACATCCACCGGATGAGTCGTGGCTTAGCATCTGCCTTTTTCAAAAGAAACTTCAAAGCAGCATGGTCAGAGAAAACAACTACTCTACTTGCTAGCGAGATATGACCTAAACTTATCAAAAGCAAATACAATAGCCAACAACTCTTTCTCAGTAGTGGTGTAATTAGACTGGGTAGCATCCAAAGTCTTGGAGGCATATGCAATCACATGAGATGCTCTATCAACTCGCTGTGCCAAGATAGCACCAACCGCATAGTTGGAAGCATCACACATCAACTCGAAGGGGAGGCACCAATCACGGGCTTGGATCATCAATGTAGTCGAACAACGCTTCAAATGATCGAAGGCCGCCTTACAAGCATCATCAAATACAAAGTCGGTGTCCTTATGCGAAGGTTGGACAAGGATCGGGCGGTCTTGCTAAAATCCTGGATGAAACGCCGATAGAAACCTGCATGACCAAGAAAAGAGCGAACTTCCCGCACAGATGCGGGGTAAGGCAAAGCAGTAATTACATCTATCTTAGCAGGATCTACCTCAATCCCTTTCCTATACACTATGTGTCCTAAGACTATACCCGACTTAACCATAAAGTGACACTTCTCATAATTCAGCACAAGATTAGACTCAATACACCTATGCAAAACTCTAGACAAATTAGCTAAGCATGCATCAAAATCAGACCCATATACAGTGAAATCATCCATAAAAACCTCCATGCAAACCTCTAGAAATTCGGAAAAATGCTTACGATACAACGCTCAAAGGTGCCGGGTGCGTTGCAAAGGCCAAAAGGCATCCTTCGGTAGGCATATGTTCCAAAGGGGCATGTGAAGGTCGTCTTCTCCGATCCTCGGGAGCAATATGGATCTGGAAGTATCCGGAGTAGCCATCCAAGAAGCGGTAATGGGACTTGCCGGCCAATCGCTCTAACATCGATCAATGAAAGGTAGAGGGTAATGATCCTTGCGAGTGGCTTGGTTGAGTCTCCTATAGTCGATGCAAACTCTCCAACTATTCGAACTCGAGTAGGAATGAGCTCATTCTTCGATTGGCTACCACGGTAACTCGGACTTCTTAGGAACCACCCGATCGGGCTAACCCACGGCTATCGAAATGGGATAGATGATACCGACTTGCGAAAGCTTAGTGACCTCCTTCTTCACCACATCAAGGATAAGAGGATTAAGGCGTCTGGGGTTGCCTCACCGGCTTAGAGTCCTCTTCAAATGAGAATGCGATGCATACACATGGAAGAGCCGATGCCAACGATATCGCTAATGTCCACGCGATGGCTTTCTTGTTCGCTCTCAATAAGCTTAGCGACTTCTTTTCTTGGTCGGGAAGAAGATTATTTGCCACAATGATAGTGGCAACTGTTCATCCACTGTAGAAATGCATACTTCACCGATCCGGAAGGGATTTCAACTCAAGCTTGGGTGGTTGCTCGGTGGAGGGAAGAAGCTTGGGTGGTTATTGCAACAACTCGATGTCATCACACTGGAAATGCCTGAAACCACATTCAAAGAAACAGAAGAACTGTGTCTATACAGCTCAATGTTAACATAAAAAACAAGCTCATCAAAATCAAAGTTAAACTCATCAAAATCAGAATCAGGATGCACATTAGGATCAGGATGAAGCTCAAACTCAGAATCAATATCAGAATCCACATGTAATGCGTAATCACCAAGCAAGTCGAATCACCAAATAATGCAACATTAAGCAAATCGGTGCAAAACAGAGCACCATTCATTATCAACACATGCACAAATGGGAGAATCACTCTCGGATGCAAAATCGGATAATCAAGACACCAATCGGTAATAACATCATCCACAAGATTATCAATCACATCAATGCGAAAAATAGAGTGTTCTTCCCTAGGATGTTTCATGGCATCAAAGATATTGAAATTCACGATATATCACCAAACTCCATGGAAAGAGTACCGAAATGCACATCTATCTTAGTCCTAGCAGTTTTCATGAAAGGCCTCCCTAGAATGATTGGTGACCTACTACTGGTAGACTCATCCTCCATATCCAAGATGTAAAAATCAGCAGGAAATATCAGTTCATTAACTTTGACTAATACATCTTCAACTAAACCACAAGGATGAACATTACTCCTATTAGCTAGCTGAACAACAACACCAGTAGGACGTAAAAGACCAAGACCAAGAGATTTATAAATAGATGCAGGCATGACATTAATAAAAACACCTAAATCTAGCATGCAATCATGAAATCTATAGTTACAAAAACAACAAGGGATAGAAAACGTCCCTGGATCCTTGCACTTGTGAGGCATTGTAGGCCGGATGAGTCTTGATACATTACGTTCAAACTCACTCGTTCACTCCCCTTCGAGTCACCTCTTGTTGGTGCACAACTCCTTCGAAACTTGGCATATTTAGGAATTTGTTTGACCGCATCTAATAGAGGAATGTTGATCTCTACTCTTCTGAATGGCTCAAGTATATCCTTCTCTTGTGCTTTTTCTGCCAACTTCTTGGATTGAACTACTCTCTGAGGGAAAGGAAGAGGAATGGGGATGTCTTCCTCTTCACCTTGCTGCACCTTTTTATTTTTAGAGTCAATCTTCACATTTTCCGACTCTTTTATGATGTGGAAGTCACATCTCGCAATGGTTTAGGTTCCTCCAATTGCTTGCCGAACGAAGGGAGATAGCACTCACATTCCCTTAGGATTAGGAATTGTTTGTGAAGGAAGAGTGTTGGATCCCTGAGGTTGAAGCTGGTTCAATGAGGTTGCCAACTGCCCAATCTGTGTTTGCAAACTCTGAATGGAAGTGTTAGTTTGCTGTTGGAACTGCATATTGGCTGTGACAAATTGCTTCATCATATCTTAAAGTGAGGAACCACCACTACCACTACTACTAGCCTACTGTTGTGCTGCCTGTGGAGGTGCACATATGGCTGGTTGAGGAGGTGGTGCTGGCAAAGGCAAAGGAGGTGCAGATTGTTGTTGGAAATTCTGTGGTCTCGATGCTTGTCTCGTTGGTAATTCCCGGACTGCCGATATTGGTTACTCGGTTCGATTCTGGTTCCAACGAAAATTGGGGTGATTTCTCCAACCAGGATTGTAGGTGTTGGAGAAGGCATTATTCTCATTGGTATTGTGGCTTTCCCGGAAAAGCACCCACCGAAGCTACCGACGGGTCTTGATAAGCGGGATCTTGCAAGGTAGGGCAAGAGTCGATAGAATGGTAAGGGTCAAAGACGAACCCACATGAGTACCCAATCTCGAGGAGGAGAAGATTGTACTGTCCTATCATCGCTAACCGCCTCACCGAGAGGTCGATCATCAAGTCTATTCTCTAATCTATGAGAATCGTGGACGGAGGTGTTTGAACATGGTAAACGAGTACTATTGGCCTTGGTGCCAAATTGCTGAGAGTTGGCTGCCATCTCAGATATCAATTCTCGGGCATCTTTAGGTGTCTTGTTACACAGAGCCCCACCACTACAAGCATCCACCAAACCTTTGTCTACTGGTAGCAGACCATCATAGAAATGGGTAATCAAGAGTTGCTCAGTGATCTGGTGGGTGGACAGCTTGTACATAACCTTTTGAACCTCTCCCGCACTCATGCAAAGTCTCCCAATGGCCTGTTTAATGTTGCCAATTTCCTTCTTGATCGCAGATTGCTCTTGAGGCAGGTAATATTTCTCCATAAATAATCTCCAACATCATCCAGCTCCCAATAGATGAAGGTCAAGGTACAACAACCAGTTTGGCTCCACCTTCTAATGAGAAAGGAAAAGCTCTCGGCTTGATTTGATCTTCATCAATGGCATGCGATTTCATAATCTTGCACACTAGATGGAATTCCTTCAAATGCTTAATGGCACACTCACTCCGAAAGACCATGAAACTTAGGCAAGAGTGTATTAGACCAGATTTAAGCTCAAAGTTTGCAAAGAAGGGCGGGATATTGGATGCACAAAGGTTGATAATTAACATCGGGTTCATTCAATTCCTTTAAAGTAGGGACGATTTTCCTGTTCTTCTGCCATAATTTCTGAGTTAGGAAAATTGCTATTTGAATCAGTGAAAACAACAAGACTATCAGAAGTACTATCAGAAACACAATCAGAGAGATCAACAAGATGGACACAATCGAATGGCCACAATCGACTCAAGTGCAATGTCCAATTCGAGATTAATCCCACGACTTAGCCTAACAACTCTTCTAGCAATAAGAATTGTCCTTTCTATTTCAGGATCAAATGGCAACAAGTCTTTTGGATTGATAGTGCTCCTAGTACTCATACAGCATAGTCACAAGGCAGAATCTGTAGAAAATCAGAATTACGAAAATGCCATCAGCCAATCAGAATTACGAAAATGCCACTAAAAGTGGTATAAAGTAGAAAAACACTAGGACACACAAAAGCAAACACAAAAACAAAAACCTATGGTAGAAATTGACCTAAACAAGTTCAAAACACTATCAAATGATTTTTAAAATTTATGGGACTTGGACAGGGCAACTCCTAGACCATTGGGGAACCCAAAAATGGAATAAAAAAACTTCAAAAATTGAAAAAGTGGTCTAAACGATGGAATTTGGCTTATATCTCAAGACCACAACGCTTTAGCCTGTGTCCTATGCTAAATAGCATTTTCCTTCAGCTCACCAAAAATCAGCCCAATCGGAGTAAGTCAAACAATTGCTAAAATACCCGATATATCCTACCGAGACCAAAAAATGGTAAAAACAGAGTCTAAACGATGGAATTTGGCCAAAATAGGTGAGACCTCACTTCCTCCTGAGGAAGTGACTCTTGCTTAGAATGCCCAATTCCTTGTGAATAAGACCTGGGTTGAGTGATCTAAGTCCGAAAAATTTCTGTCCAGCCACCCAAACCACCTAAACTACAAAAATGACGCTATTTACACTACTGTTACTAATCAAACCGATGCAAATTCCCCGACAATACGCCATATTTTGACAGATTTGCCGTAATCTCCCAAAATAACCAGATTAGAAAAGGATTTGCGTATAATGTAACCCGGGTCGTTTCCCAACGACTGTGATCGGTTCAAATCGCACAATAAAAAAAAGTGGCTGATGATAAATGGGGGTTTTTTGATTGAAATAATATTAAAGATGAAGTAACAGAGACAAAACAAAATAACACGAATTGAACAAAAAACAAAGGATTAAAGGATCAACTCACAATTTTGGATTCACCCACTACCCTTCCTCGAACGAAACAGTTTATAACCGAACTCGTAATCGACTCTAGACAAACCGAAATCTCGCATTTGTCTAGAAATTCCCTCAACCGAACAATCGTTCAGAATTTGTTCGAATCGCTGGCGCACCTTTGTACGATCGCACGAAATACTTTAACCCAAATCCGAACTTCGTCCTTGGGAAATATCGATTTGGGTTTTTAAACAAAAACCCAATCCGAACCAAAAATCAAATCGATTAAGGGATACAAAAACGAGTTAGACAGTTACCGATTAGGCGCGAATCCTCCGGATAGTGGATGAAACCCTCATTGTGGATCAATCTCAGAAATTTAGCCAAACATAATAAAGAAATACGAAAAATGATGAAGAACGTGAAGAACACGAAGAACATTGCGAGAATTTGAAAACTGCTATTTTGATCCTCTCCGAATTCTAAAAACGTGAATGAATCAGATGTTTGTGGCTGCCACTAACTTAAACCTAACCCTAAAATGGAAATGGGTCAGCCCAAAAACGAAATTAAAATAAAATTGGGCTTTAGTTATAAAGTTCGAGCCCAAAATAAAATCCAAAAATACATATGCTTCGCTCCAAAATTGACTGCCCTCTTGTCCAAATTTGCTCTTCATGTCTTCATAACAATTGTAGCCCTCTGAATCATCTGTAATATGAGATAAAAATGAGGCAAATCCGATATCTGGTTCAAGAGTTATGGTAAAAATAGGGAAGCAATGTAAAACTGGAATTTATTATTAAATAATGGCTAAAATATAATAAAAGGCCCAAAGCCCAAATAAGTGTAAAAACCATTATTTATTAGCTAAAAAGTACTAAATTATAAATCAAGAGACAAAAAGTAGTGTATGAAATATTCAATTATCAGGTTGCGATGAACTTAGGCTAGCCGCGAAGACAGATCAACAATTATTTTGAAATTTAACTCGAGGTGAGCCGGTATGACTCGTGGTATCTAACTCGAGGTTATACCTATCAACTCGAGGCTGCAAAGAACCAATACTGACCTGGAAGTGCCAAGGCGATTTCACTCAAGGTGATCATTGTCAACTCGAGGTAAAAAGTGTTCTGCATTCTTCAATCTCTCAGGTTGCCATTTAACTCGAGGTGGCCTCCATGACTCGAAAAGGCTTCTTAGAACGGCTATCTCTCGGTCTTCATTTTGACTCGAGTTATCTCCTTAGACTCGAGTCAGATTGTCTTGTTTTGACTTCTTAGAGTATTTGGATTGATTAGAGCCTCCAGGTTTCCTCATGATTGACTCGAGGCAGCCCTTTGTCTGATTTACTCTGCATTTTCTTCTCACAATAGAGTCATGCAAAAACATTATCTAATACTCCGATGCTAAAGTTAGTTTTTTTATTATCAAACATCAAACATAATTAGAACGATTAAGCTAGGATTACTTACAATTCATTGGGATTTATCATTCCCAATTCCCTTCGAATAAAGTTGAATTGTTCCTTGGCCAGTGGTTTGGTGAAGATATCAGCAAGTTGCAAGTGAGTGGGGATAAACATCACCTTGACATCTTTCTTCTGGACGTGATCACGAATAAAGTGATGCTTTACATCGATATGTTTGGTTCTTGTATGTTGGACTGGATTCTTCACCAAACTTATCATGCTTGTGTTATCACATAGAATTGGAATTTCTTTGAGGTGGACTCCCAAGTCAGATAATTGTTGCTTTAACCATAAGACTTGTGCACAAAAACTTGAGGCTGCAACACACTCAGCTTCAGTTGATGACACAGCTACAGTAGTCTGTTTCTTACTGAACCAAGATACCAATGATCCTCCAAAGAATTCACACTGACCACTTGTACTCTTCCTATCAGTCTTGTATCCAGCGTGATCAGCATCTGAGTATGCAACTAGAAAATCTTGTTGTCCTTTTGGGAACCAGAGTCCCAATTCCTTCGTATTAGAGAGATATCGAAAGATTCTCTTGACATGCTCGGTGTGTGATTCTTTAGGAGCCGATTGGAATCTTGCGCACATTCCCACACTAAACTGAATGGCAGGCCGACTCACAGTTAAGTAGAGCAAAGACCCAATCATTCCTCTATACTTAGTTATGTTGAAGTCTTTGCCTTTTTCTTCATCGATCCAAATGAGGCTATTGAGCTCATTGGAGTGTCTCCGCCCCATTACAAAGGCTCAAAGCCAAACTTTTTGAGCAAATCTCGAGATACTTTGCTTGTGAAATAAATATTCCATCCTTTCGTTGCTTGATTTGTAATCCGAGAAAGTAATAAGTTCTCCCATCATTGACATCTCGAATTCACCCTGCATCTTCTTGGAAAATTCCTCACAGAGAGAGTCATTAGCAGCACCAAATATTATATCATCTACATATATTTGCACAATTAGAAGTTCATTAAGCTTATTAGTTTTGATAAAGAATGTTGTGTCTGCTTTTCCTCTAACAAAGCCTTGATCTAAAAGAAATTTGCTTAAATGTTTATACCAAGCTCTAGGAGCTTATTTGAGACCATAAAAGGCTTTCTTAAGGCGATAGACGTGGTCTGGATGATGTTCATTTTCAAAACCAAGAGGTTGTTCTACATATACTTCCTCTTGAATAAAACCATTTAAGAAGGCACTCTTTATATCCATTTGATAGAGTTTGAAACCTTTGATACACGCAAAGGCTAAAAGTACACGTATTGCCTCCAATCTAGCCACTGGAGCAAACGTTTCCTCATAATCAATACCTTCTTCCTGATTATAGCCTTTGGCGACCAATCTAGCCCTGTTACAAACTATAATTGCGGATTCATCCCGTTTGTTTTTTAATACCCATTTGGTGCCAATAACTGGATGGTCTTTCGGCCTACGTACCAAATCCCAAACTTGATTTCTATCAAATTGATGTAATTCCTCTTGCATCGCTATCACCCAGTCATTGTCTGATAGGGCTTCATCGATCTTGGAGGGTTCAATTTGAGATATAAAAGCATAGAATGTTACTTCATTTAAAGTGCTTTTTCTGGTCCTCACTCCTTGATTAACATCACTAATCACTTGGTCCAACGGATGATTCCTTATGAACTTCCAACCCTTAGGTTGAGATTGATCAGGATTTTCTAAATTATTTTGAGGATCAGTTTCAAAAACATCTTCAGAGTTTTCAATAGAGGCAGGAGTAGATTTCAAAAAGAATTGGTTTTTGAAAGTATTTTCTTCATCATCATCCAGAGATCCATCTAATTTAGACTCATAGAACACAACATGTATTGACTCTTCAACTACACGAGTACGTTTGTTAAAAACTATGTATGCCTTACTCTTATTAGAGTAACCAAGAAATATACCTTCATCGGATTTGGGATCAAATTTCCCCAAATTGTCCTTACCATTGTTATGAACGAAGCACTTACGCCCAAAGATATGAAGGTGAGCCAGGTTCGGTTTCCTTCCTTTATAGAGCTCATACGAGTCTTGTTAAGTTTCTTCCGAGATAGGCTCGGTTTGATATGTAGCTGGTTGTGCTCATCGCATCTGCCCAGAAGACTTGTGATGTCTGATTCTCATTCAACATTGCACGAGCAATCTCAGTTAGTATGCGGTTCTTCCTTTTGACCACACCATTCTGTTGTGGTGTCCTTGGAGCCGAGAAATTGTGATTGATCCCGTGAGCATCACAGAATTCTCCGAATGCTTGATTTTCGAATTCACCTCCATGATCCGTTCGAATAGCTGTAATACAAATACCTTTCTTGTTTTGCACCTTATTGGCAAACACAATTAACAAGTCAAAAGTTTCATCCTTAGAGGATAAGAAAATAGTCCAAGTAAAATGCGAGAAATCATCGACAATCACCAGAGTATATAAATTTCCACCAAGACTTCTAACTCTTGCAGGTTCGATTCGATCCATATGAAGTAATTGAAGAGGGCGGTTTGTCGAGATTTCAGGTTTTGTTTAAAAGGATGATTTAGTTTGTTTACCTCGTTGACATGAATCACATATCATATCATTTTTAAAACGAAGTTTAGGTAAACCAATCACTAAATCTTTTCTTAGCAACTTGTCTAGTTGATGCATGTTGACATGAGCCGACACTTATGCCACAAACCGGCTTTCATCTAAGTTGCTAACAAAACATTTTTCAGAATTTAGTTTTGGTAGATCCAATGTATAACGCTTTCCCTCACGTGGTGCTTTGAACAATACCTTCGTTTACCTTTATCAATCGGGAGATCGTCTTTGTTGACAATGAGACATTCTTCGGAATCAAAGATGATCTAGTTGTTCTTATCGGCACTTTGACTCACACTCGAAGATTGTGACAAAGACCTTCTACAAGATATACATCCTTAATCTGAGGTCCATCCTTTGCACCGATTTCACAAATACCCGTGATCTTCCCGGATTGATTTCCTCCAAAGGTGACTTTACCGCCATCATTTGATCTCATTGCAACAAATTTGTCTACGTCTCCCGTCATGTGTCTGGAGCATCCACTGTCAATATACCACTTGTTGATTCTTGATGCTCTCAAACACACCTGCAAGGCCAGAAGAAATCAAGTTTTAGGTACCCATTTTTTCCTGGGTCCTTTGGGGTTAGTTTTGACTTGAGGAACATAATTTCCTTTAGGCATCCACTGATAGTTGCCTACCGGTTTATCCCTTCGTCCGTTTTATGAAAACATGATGAGGTATCGTGTCCTTTACTACATGATAATTACAAATGAGCAAATGGGTTCGAAGAATGAACTGTTTTTCGAAAGTAATTCAAATAAGATTTTCCACTTATTTTCTTCTTGCCTTTTCATTTATCAAAAATAGGATTATATCCAATACCCGAACGATCGTTTGTAAATCTTTGTGCTTTCAAAATAACGTTAAGCATTTCACTACCTCTAGTGAACTTCTCAAGTGTTTTTGTAAGATACAAATTTCTTTTCTCCAAATCCAGGCAGTCGTCACAAGTAAGATCCTCACACGTGAGATTTTCAACTTGCATTTTAAGAGTTAAGTTTTGCCTCTTCAAATATATACATTCATTACAAACTTTTATGTATTCAGAATGAATTTCATTGTATTCATCAAATAATTCATCATATGTTACATCATTGCCACCCAGACGGACATTGGCAACTTCTTTCTCTTCTTCGCTCTCTTCTCCTGAGAAGTCATCTCCCTAGATTCCTGACACATAGGCCTTTTTCTTAAATTGATAAGACTTTTTCTTTTCACTGTCTCTCAGTTGAGGACACTCCGACTTGTAATGACCAGGCTTCCCACATTCATAACAAAGATTTGATCTTTGTCTTTGAACTCGTCACATTCTTGGAATCCCATTTTTGAAATATATTTCGAAAACCACGATCCTTTTTGTAGAACTTCTTGAATCTTTGTACAAACATGGCCATCTCGTCATCATCCTCGTCTTTTTCTTCTTTCTCCTTCAAGATGTTAAGAGTAATTCCCTTATTCCAATGGCCTAGGAGTTGCCCTATCCAAGTCCCATAAATTTTAAAAATCATTTGATAGTGTTTCTGGACTTGTTTAGGTCAATTTCTACCATAGGTTTTTGTTTTTGTGTTTGCTTTTGTGTGTCTTAGTGTTTTTCTACTTTTTACCACTTTTAGTGACATTTTCGTAATTCGATTGGTCAGGTGGCATTTTCGTAATTCCGATTTTCTCGCAAATTCGGCCTTGTGATTATGCTTTTGCATGAGTACTAGGTGCACTATCAATCCAGAAGACTTGTTGTCATTTGATCCTGAAATATAAAGAACAATTCTTACTTGCTAGAAGAGTTGTTAGGCTAATCGTGAGATTAATACTGAATTGGACATTGCACTTGAGTCTGATTGTGGCCATTATGATTGTGTCCATTCTGTTGATCTTTCTGATTGTGTTTCTGATAGTACTTCTAATAGTCTTGTTGTTTTCACTGATTTTAGTAGTTTTCTAACTCAGAAATTATGGCAAAAGAATAGGAAAATTGTCCTACTTTAAAGGAATTGAATGAACCTGATGTTAATTATCAACCTTTGTGCATCCAATATCCTGCCCTTGCTGCAAACTTTGAGCTTAAATCTGGTCCAATACACTTGTTGCCCAAGTTTCATGGTCTTTCAGGTGAGTGTGCCATTAAGCATTTGAAGGAATTCCATCTAGTGTGCTGCACAATGAAACCGCAAGCCATTGATGAAGATCATATCAAGCTGAGAGCTTTTCCTTTCTCATTGGAAGGTGGAGCCAAAGACTGGTTGTTGTACCTTCAGCCCTCATCTATTGGGAGCTGGACTGATGTTCAGAGATTATTTATGGAGAAATATTACCTGCCTCTAGGGCAACTACGATCAAGAAGGAAATTGGCAACATTAAACAAGCCAATAGGGAGACTATGCATGAGTACTAGGAGAGGTTCAAATGGTTATGTGCAAGCTGTCCACACCACCAGATAACTGAGCAACTCTTGATTACCCACTTCTATGATGGTCTGCTACCAGTAGACAAAGGTTTGGTGGATGCTTCTAGTGGTGGGGCTCTGCGTAACAAGACACCTGAAGATGCCTGAAACTTGATATCCAAGATGGCAGCCAACTCTCAGCAATTTGGCACCAGGGCCAATAGTACTCCTATTTACCATGTTCAAACACGTCTAGTCCAGTACGATTCTCAGAGATTAGAGAATAGGCTTGATGATCTGACCTATCTGGTGAGGCAATTGGCAGTGACACAAACAATACAATCTTCTCCTCCTCAGATTGGGTACTCATGTGGGTTCTGTTCTGACCCTTACCATTCCCATCGACTCTTGCCCTACCTTGCATGATCCTCGCTTTATCAAGACCAAAGAGCTTCAGGGGTGTTTTTCCAGAAAGCCACAATACCAACAGAATAATGCCTTCTCCAATACCTACAATCCCGGGTGGAGAAATCACCCCAATTTCCGTTGGAACCGGAATCGAACCGAGTAACCAATATTAGCGACTGGGAATTACCAACGAGGTAGTACGCACCACATAATTTCCAACAAAGAATCTGCACCTCCTTTGTCTTTGCCAAGACCACCTCCTCGACCACCATATGTGCACCTCCATAGGCAAGACAACAAAGAAAGCTAGTAGTAGTGGTAGTGGTGGTTCCTCACTTGAAGATATGATGAAGCAATTTGTTACAACCAATATGCAGTTCCAACAGCAAACTAACACTTTCATTCAGAGTTTGCAAACACAGATTGGGTAGTTGGCAACATCATTGAACCAGCTTCAACCTCAGGGATCCAACACTCTTCCTTCACAAACAATTCCTAATCCTAAGGGGAATGTGAGTACTGTCTCCCTTCGATCTGGCAAGCAATCGAAGGAACCTAAACTAGCTGCAGATGTGACTTCCACATCAGAAAGAGAGTCTGAAAATGTGAAGATTTACTCTAAAAATAAAAAGGCAATGCAACAAGGTGAAGAGGAAGACATTCCCATTCCTCTTCCTTTCGCTCAGAGAGCCCCTCAATCCAAGAAGTTGGCAGACAAAGCACAAGAGAAGGATTTTCTTGAGACATTCAGAAGAGTAGAGATCAACATTCCTCTCTTAGATGTAGTCAAACAAATCCCTAAATATGCCAAGTTTCTGAAGGAGTTGTGCACTAACAAGAGGCGATTGAAGCGAAGTGAACGAGTGAGTTTGAACCAGAATGTATCAGCGCTCATCCGGCCTACCATGCCTCGCAAGTGCAAGAATCCATGGACGTTTTCTATCCCTTGCCTAATTGGTAATTATAGATTTGATGATTGCATGCTAGATTTAGGTGCTTCTATTAATGTCATGCCTGCATCTATTTATAAAGCTCTTGGTCTTGGTCCTTTGCATCCTACTCGGTGTTGTTGTTCGCTTAGCTAATAGGAGTAGTGCTCATCCTTCGGTTTAGTTGAAGATGTATTAGTCAAAGTTAATGAATTGATATTCCCTGTTGATTTTAACATCTTAGATATGGAGGATGAGTCTTCTAGTAGCAGGTCACCAACCATTCTAGGGAGGTCTTTCATGAAAATAGCTAGGACTAAGATAGATGTGCATTCTGGTACTCTTTCCATGGAGTTTGGTGATATATCTGTGAATTTCAATATCTTTGATGCCATGAAACATCCTACGAAAGAGCATTCTGTTTTTTGCATTGAATTTTTCATTTATGTGCATAAGTATGATGGAAGCTTGTTTTCTTCCTTTTATTTTCCCTACTTTGGCCAAATAGCCTTTCCCTTGCATTATGATCCCTTTGCTAGCCCTTTGTGCCTTTTTTACTCCTTCTTTTTTAAGCCACATTACAAGCCTAAGCGTAAAACCATTTTATTCCGCACATTGGAAATTTATTGAGCATTGGTTTCACCTTGGTTTTGTGTTTAAGTATGGGGGTTGCTCAGGAGTGCAACAGTTTAAGTGTTGGGGGGGATGTTTGCTTTTGTCATTGTGATCATGTATATAGTATAGTTTCATTTTCAAACAAAAAACAAAAAGAAAGAAATAAAGAAAGAAAGAAAAAAAGTAGAAAAAAAGAGAACAAAAGAAAAAGAAAAAAAGAAAGAAAAAAAAGCGTAAAAACATAAAGAAAGAAAATACATAGAAAGAAAGGAGATATATAAGTAAAATAAAAATTTTCTTACATAGAGAATGATTGTGTTAATTAGTGCTCTTTTAATTTCTTTGGTGCTTAGCCTCTCATTCCATACTATTACCTACCTTCACCCTAACCCCATTACAACCTTT
Organism: Acacia acuminata; assembly: GCA_019022655.1. NCBI lineage: Eukaryota > Viridiplantae > Streptophyta > Magnoliopsida > Fabales > Fabaceae > Acacia > Acacia acuminata. The sequence continues at coordinate 750,747 of JAFJYI010000272.1, read as the reverse complement.
CATAACAAGCTCTCTTGATTTGTCCATGCATGTGTTATGAGTAGTGGAGACGTAGAAATTGAGAAAGCTTATGGTAGAGCAAATTTCTTGAGTAGAATTTGAGCGATACACTTATTTACCTTAAACACTTGAGAGATTGATTGATTGATTGAGCGCATCATTTGAGAGACCATCTTATGTGATTAGCATCATTGATGAGATTGCCATGAATTGTAATTAGAGATGAAGGGATTTTGGTCTTGATTGATTGGTCTTTTGGAGCTTTGTGTCCCTTATTCAATTTTTTCATTGTTAGCAATTGTTAGAAAAGAAGAGTTTCTCTTTTAGGTCTTTTTCTTTGAATTTTTCTCAGGAGTGCAAACAGATAAGTGTGGGGGGATTTGATAATTGAATATTTCATACACTACTTTTTGCCTCTTGATTTATAATTTAGGACTCTTTAGCTAATAAATAATAGCTTTTATACTTATTTGGGCTTTAGGCCTTTGATTATATTTTAGCCATTATTTAATAATAAATTCCAGTTTTATATTGCTTCACTTGAACCAGACATCGGATTTGCCTCATTTTTGTCTCATATTTCAGATGATTCAGAGAGCTACACTTGTTATGAAGACATGAAGAGCAAATTCAAACAAGAGGGCGGTCGATTTTGGAGCCGAAGTCATATGTATTTTTGGATTTTTATTTGGGCTCGAATTTTGTCACTTAAGCCCACTTTTATTTTATTTTCGTTTGGGCTGAACACATTTCCATTTTTAGGTTAACTTTAAGTTGGATGGTAGCCACAAACATTCGGTCATTCACGTTTTTAGATTTTAGTGGATCAAAATAGGAGTTTTTAGATTCTCTCATCTGTTCTTCGTGTTCTTTATGTTCATGATGAAATTTCTGCTCGATTTTTGTTTTGCATAATCATGACTAGCTAAGCTACTATGATTGACCCATGGATGGAGGATTCCACTATCCAGAGGACTCACGCTTAATCGGTAACCGTCTAACTCGTTTCTGCATTCTTCAATCGGATTCGATTTTTGGATTTGTATTGGGTTTTTGATTAAAAACCCAGATCGACATTTCCCAAGGACGTAGTTCAAACTAAGTTAAAGTATTATCGTGTGATCGTACAGTGATACGCCACTGATTCAAACAAATTATGAACGATTGTTTAGTTGAGGGAATTTCTGGGCAAATGCAGATATTTCGGTTTATCCAGAGTCGATCACGAGTTCGGTTATAAATCTGTTTTCGTCCGAGGAAGGGAAGTGGTGGAATTCGAAATCTTGGGTTAATCTTCTGTTTATATGCTTAATCTGTGTTAATTTCATTCTGTCTCGTTATTTCTTTTTAATTCTCGTTTGAACCAAAAAACCTCTCATTTTATCAAGTATCGTTTTATTGCCGTTCGAATTGAACCGACAAGATGAATTCGTTGGGAAACGACCCAGGTTACATTATACTGCAAATCCTTTTCTAATCTGGTTATTTTGAGAGATTACGGTAAATCTTTGTCAGTTTCCCCAAAAAAAAAAAACATGAGCACAGCTAAACTAAGGTGAAAGCCTACAAATAAGTGTTAAGTGTATGGACTTGCACGGCTGTCATTCTCGAATGGACTTGCACGACTGTAGAATGGAGAAAGGAAATCATACCTATAAATAAGGAGATCAGAACATCGGAAAGTGAAGCAACTCACATGGTTGTCATTGTCATGAGTGTCAAGTGTATGGACTTGCACGGCTGTCATTCTCGATGGCCGGAAAACACAACCAAAGTAATAGGGCTTGTTTGGTGGATTACGTTTGAGCAGAAAAATATTAGATGTATTCTATTTCAGAGAAGTGAAATAGAAAGGGTTTTGTGGGTTATCATGCCATCAAGTGTTTAAGACTTTATATCATGGTTTGTTCCTAATAATTGAGAGGTTTGTTATTTTTTGAAAAGCCTATAGTTAATGGTTTTATTGTAAGAACTGTTATTTATTTGATCACATTTATGACAGTTCTATTTCAATTATGAGGTATGTTATCCTTTAAATAAAAAACTTTTTTGGGCTATTATTGCCCAAATATTTACATTTTTTATATTTTTTAAAAATAAACCAAAAAAAATTGCACCCTCTAGTTACAAGTACCCTAATTACCTGAGGCATGCTTCTAATTTTTGGAACTTTGGTTTCCTTAAAGAGGAGCAGTTACACACCATAGTGGGTACGAATGGGTACTTGGTTCTCGTGCTATTCATCGGAGAATAAAGAAGAGAGATTAGTGCGGGTAAAAGGAAAAGTTTTGAATGTTTGGATGACTGTTATTATATAGAAATTGTTATTTTGATCGTTCATACTTTATGGTTACTTCTTATAATCTTTATCTTTTCTTTTTCCCTGATATATAAGTTGGAAGACAAATCATTAGAAAGTGTTACAAGACGGTTGTTTCATAAGAGCTGTCATGTTTGTGAGTCATAACTTACAGTTACTAATTACAATTTTTATGTTTTTGTTTAGCATTATACATTCTTACGAAAACTCTGTCTCGACATTAGGGGTGGAAACAAGCTAGGCTAGTCTATGGCTAAAGAGGCTTGAGCCTGTAACAAAGGCCTAGAGCATGAGCCTAGGCTGTGAGAAGTTTTTTTATTTTTTAGGCTTAAGTCTAAGCCTTAAAAGACCTAGTCAAGCCTGAGGCCTTTCAACAAACCTAATTATATTGTAGGGCTTTAAATAGGCTTAAAGGCTTATAATATAAAGCCTACAATGTGATTAGAATAAAATTTAATTCTTATAATTTAATAAATCTAAATGAAATTAATTCAAAAAGTTATTATTTGAGTTTTAAATTATAGAAAACCAACCCACTATAATAATTTAATAATTCAATTTTAAGTTAAAATAAAAAAATTGATACAAATATAAATATAACATAGACACATATAATATAAATGCAATTATATTTTAAAATGTGTAAAAGCTCGGCTTGAAAACTTATAGGTCAGGCTTTCATAAAATAGGCCTAGCTTGTTTATATACTTAGGCATCTAAATAGGCCTTAACCTGATCTTTTTGTTAAACAAGCTAGGCTAGGCCAAGCCACACCCTAACCAGGCTAGGCTATAAACCACCTGATAGGGGTCTCACCTATTTCCACCTTTACTCGACATACATAACGCTTATTCGCTATAACTGTTGAGTATTTATCATTATATATGTATGATTTTGTAGTAGTATTTAGTTAGCTTACTAAGGTATATTCAATCTCCCAGCTAACACTCTATTGGTTGGATAAACCTTCATTTATTTTATTGTTCGCCTTTTATAAATCTTTGTTCTCAATTAATTATTATATTGAAACTCTCCCCTAAATCTCCTTTAAAGATTTTCAGTGGCGACACTAAAAGTCACCACTGAAAGTGAGACCTTCAGTGACGATTTCTTGATTCACAATTGGCAGCAACAAAGCATGTCACCGACAATACTATCTTTCAGCCGTGACAAATCACCGCACTTTTGGCAATAACTTTCATTGTCACAGCTGAAACTTCCAATAGCTATTGCGTCGGCAAACTTTTTACGATGAAAACTGTCGCCACTAAACAGTTAAATATTTTGTAGTGAATAATTTGTTACAGTTCATATTCTTTCTTACACTCAACGGTTAGAACTATAGAGGGAATGGGTAAAGAATTGGACTGGATGATCCAACTGATCATCAAACTATAGGACCAAACATGCTAGCAGATTGGTTTGGAGTAGAAAACGTACCGAAGTAAGTGTTGGGCCGGAATTGAGCCGCCATTTACCCAAAACCCGAAATTAAAATAAGAATGATAATGGTTTTTAGAAAACTGGATGGGTTTTGGGCTTCACGAAAAATGGGTTGAAAAACCTAAAATATATAAAAATAATAAAAAGTAATTGACCCTCTAAAAAATTTCGATATATTTTCAAACCATTTGTAGACATATGTTGTTATTTCGTTAAAAACTTCAAATATTAGTGGAGTTATATTGACAATTTTTTTCCACCTATTATGTTGATAATTAGATTTATTATGAATTTATTTCTTATACATAGAAAAAATTATTATAAGATTTCGAAGGAAAAAATGTAATTACCTAAAAGTCTCACAACAAGTGAGCAGTATGACAAGTTTCAATTTTAAAAAATGTGACAACAGATCCATGTTACTTCTAGTCATTAAGATTTTTTGGTGATTATATTTCTTCATTGAGATCTCATAGTGATTTTCACATTATATATTCATATAACTATTTTTTATTAATTTTTTAATTACGTATTATATATCATAGGATCTTTTAGCAGGTTTGACAAATCCCATTTATTCATATATTTTAATACCCTATTTGGGGATTTTGTCATAAATATTGAGCTTAAAATGGCTTTATTATGATTAATTAATTGGGATTAATAGTAAATGCATTGAATTGGAACTAAAAATGGAAAAGTTGTCAAAATAATTAAAATTACTCTTAATCATTGATTCATGAGAAGATTTGATGTTGGATTATGAGTCTAAAATGCATTTCTTGGTTTTTTAATTGCTAGAACATTGATTGAGTTTCCGTTAGAGAAAACATATTAAAGCAAATCTCAATGATTCATATGTTAATATAATTGCTAAAACAAAGGAAGAGAGAGAAGATGACGACAAGGGAAAGTTAGAGGTCACCCAAGACACACAATAGCAACGCACTTCTTTCTCACCACAAAGAATTTAGGGAAAATGACAGCCAGGTCCCAATGACCATAAAAAATTATAAAAAAGTCCCAACATAAATTCACATATCAAAAAAGTCCTATTTCTTTTGAAACAAAATCCAAGTTTTTAAATTTTATTGTAAATATAACATTTCCTGTTGTGAATATGGTTTTTTTGTTGTTGTAAATGACCAAGTTTAAAATTTTGTTGTAAATATAGCACTTCATGTTGTGAATATAGCCTTCTTCTGTTGTAAATGACCTCTATACACTTAGAAACTTGGGTTTGAAACAAAATCCAAGTGTTTAGATTTTGTTGTGAATATGGCACTTCATATTGTGAATATAGTTTTATTTTATTGTGAATGGCTAGGTTTTTAAATTTTGTTGTAAATATAGCACTTTATATTGTAAATATAGCACTTCCTGCTATTAATAGAAATAATATAAAAAAAGTCCCGATAAACTTTTTTGATATGTGAATTTCTGTTAGGACTTTTTTGTAATTTTTTTTTGGTCCTTGGGACCCGAATGTCATTTTCCCAAGAATTTAGCCTTTAGTCCTTCTTTAAAGGGGGAAAAATTAAGGAAAAAATACAAAAGCTACGCCCCTGGGTAATTTAAAAATGATATGAAATTATTAACTATTTTAAATATATATCCAAATCTTGTCTAATAGAACTATATATTTTAATAATAAAACGATATACTCATGTTCTTGTTAAGAAATCATATATTCATTATAGCCATAAATTAGCTTAAAGAACTAAGTATTAAAAACATATGCATGTCTTTTGAGAAAAAACTAGGTTAAGATATAAATTTCGCCCTGAATTGAGTTAATTTCTCATAACTATATTTGACGCTGAATTGAGGATATGAAATAGGTAATTAACTCAGAAATTTATTTTAAATAATTATTTATGATTAATATGAATTTATAAAATTGGGTTTGATTTAAAGTTGGTTGTTGTTGTTATAATGTACTTATGACTAACTAAAAAAAATAAAAAAAAAATCCATCTTTCGAGTGAGATCACTGTCAATAAAAATAATATACTTATTCAAAACACACACACTAACACGTGTTTCATTTATTCTTAATATTCATCACACCACGAGAATACATTATGATCTTAATACAAAATACATCATGACTCTGTTCCATTTATTTATTGTTTCCCATATTCTTATTCCATCTTACTTATCACTTAGAATCTTAAAATTTTAAGATTTTATTGTAAATATAGCACTTCCCGTTGTGAATATGGCTTTTCTTGTTGTAAATGACCAGATTTAAAATTTTGTTGTAAATATATTACTTCATGTTATGAATATAACCTTTTTTCCCCGTTGTAAATGACCTCTGTACACTTAGGAACTTGAGTTTAAAACAAAATCCAAGTCTTTAAATTTTGTTGTGAATATGCACTTCCTGTTGTGAATATAGTTTTATTTTGCCGTGAATGACTAGGTTTGTAAATGTTGTTGTAAATATAGCACTTCCCCTGTTGTTGATAAAAATAATATCAAAAAAATCCCTATAGACTTTTTTGATATGTGAATTTCTCATGGGATTTTTTTTGTAATTTTTTATGGTCCATGGGACCTGAATGTCATTTTCCCAAGAATTTAGCCTTTGGTCCTTCTTAAAAGGGGGAGTACTAAGGAAAAAATACAAAAGCTACGCCCCTGGGTAATTTAAAAATGATATGAAATTTGTATTAAAAATGATATGAAATTATTAACTATTTTAAATATATATCCATATCTTGTCTAATAGAACTATATATTTTAATAATAAAACGATATATTCATGTTCGTGTTAAGAAATCATATATTCATTATAGCCATAAATTAACTTAAAGAACTAAGTATTAAGAACATATGCATATCTTTTGAGAAAAAACTAGGTTAAGATATAAATTTCGCCCTGAATTGAGTTAATTTCTCATAACTATATTTGACACTGAATTGAGGATATGAAAGAGATAATTAACTCAGAAATTTATTTTAAATAATTATTTTATGATTAATATGAATTTATAAAATTGGGTTTTATTTAAAGTTGGTTGTTGTTGTTATAATGTACTTATGACTAACTAGAACAAAAATAACAAATCCATCTTTCAAGTGAGATCACTGTCAAGAAAAATAATATACTTATTCAAAACAATCACACACTAACACGTGTTTCATTTATTCTTAATATTCATCACACCACGAGAATACATTATGATCTTAATACAAAATACATCATGACTCGGTTCCATTTATTTATTGTTTCCCTTATTCTTATTCCATTTTACTTATCACATAGAATCTTAAAACGAAAGATCACCATTATTCATGAGTTTCTTATGATCATCAATCAGTAAGGTCTTTCTCCGACGTAGTTGCCCGGAGGATCATAGTTGCAGCCAATGAAAGTGCCTCCATTGTCACACCTCACTTTAGCACAACCAAGGCGAACCGAGCTGCTCCACACCACCTGAGTGTAGTGCAGGCACTCACCACGACCAACGCACGAATTGCTATTGTAGTCATAGTTTTCCTTCTCGTCCACCCACATCTTTACGGCGTCCACACCACTCAGGTCCCCGCTGCTGCCAGCGAGGTTCTCACCATACAAGCCGCCTCCACCAGAGTGGATTAGTGTGCAGTCAGCCTTGTGTTGGTTAGCGTAGTTCTGTGCAAAAGCGGCGACAGTATCATCCCAAATTATGTTAGGAACGCCCACTTCTGATCTTGCTACGTTGTGGGCATCCACATAGTCTTGTGGTGAATCTTGAGCATAAGCTATGAAAGCAAAGAGAAAGAAGAACAAGAAAGAAAATGAAAGCTTGGATGAGAACTTCATTGTTGTGGTTATTTGTGTTTGATGAAGAAATGGGAGGGATTCGGGGAGGAATTTATAGGGATTTTCATTTGACAAATTGGTATATTTTAGTTAGGGTTTTATATGCAACTAGGATGGTGGAAATTTTAAAATAACTTTTAACTATATTGCGTGGACGACTAAGAAACTATAGATTTTGGGTCATTAGTTAGCAGCCTTCAATAAAGTACAACTTAAATTGATGTGGATGACTAAATAATAAAAAAATTGTGAATAATTATAGAGGTTTTTAGGTTCAATTTTATACGTTTAGTCATTTAAAAAAATATATGATATGATAAATATATGATTTATTAACAAGAATATTATATATATGAGTATCTAGACGTGGATTCAAGGCATATATGAAGATGACGAATTGGTGTCACCAGAGGAGGACATTCGTTATATATATATTTATTAACTAACGAATCTCCCCCTCTGGTGACAGAATTCTCCAGTGACACCAATTCTTCATCTTCCATATTTGCCCTGAAATCCTCCGCTAGAGACTCAACATTAGAGTAATGAATTTACTAAAAAAAAATTGACTTCACAAAAGCAATTTAATTTCACCTTAAATGCTTTATCACACTGTAACTTCACAAAATGAACCCAATAGGTTGAGTTGACAACTTCTCGTAATAGGAGAGGACTTTTCAATCAGAGCAATGAGTTATCCAAAAAAATATGAGCACGACTAATGTCAAAATCTAGCCAGACAACATGAAGTGAATAATGAAGAATATAAAATGGATAATGCGAAATGGAGAAGGGAAACCATGCCTAAAAATAAAGATAACAAAGCGCTAAAGGAATGCAACCGAGCTAGGGCTCATGAATGAAAATGCGTGTTAGGGTATGTGAAGGCAACTCATGAGGCTGTTGTTGAGACAAGTATTAAGTGTATTCACTCGTGCGTGGCTATTGCTATGAAGTTTGACGAAGCCTTTAGATGGTGTGGTTAAATCAAAAATGACTCTCAATGGCCCAAAAAGACAACTAGAGTAGTAGGGTTCTAAGATTTGTGGGTTAAGTTCGGCACGACAAGTAGTGTTAAGTTTATTCTGCTTCGATGTTTAAATAGAAGTTGAATGATAGGTTTTGTGGGTTATCATGCCTAAGACTTTACATCATAATTTGTTTCTAATAACCGTGAGGTATGTTATTTTTTAAAAGCCTATAATTAACCATTTCTTGTAAAATTGTTATTTATTTGATTACATTTATCACAGTTCTTTCTTAACAACTGCGAGGTAAGTTATACTTGTTGAAAGTGTTTGATGATGATTGTTTCTTTAAAGCCATCATTTTTTTCCCATTCCTACATTATGGTTAATTGTTATAACCGTTATGAATTTGTTTTTGTTGAGATAAAGTTGAAAGACAAATTGTTTGAAGAACATGACAGTTGTTTCATAAGAATTGTCACTTTTATCATTCAATACATGAACGTTGATAGTTACAACCATGATGTTTTTGTTTTTACTAATTTTGCGTAGATTGAACAATTAATTATTAACGTTATATCTTAATACATGAACTTTGCTTCGACATGATTCTTATTCATTGTAACCATTATTTATTTAGTGTTATATATGTAAGATTATGTAGTAGTTGTGACTTCAACTAAAAGCCACAACAACATAACATCAATTATTTTCAATTATTGTTAATCATAAAATGCACCAATGATGGACAAGATAAAAATTCAACATCAATATAACTAAATTCAAGCATTCAACATTAAATTCAGGTGCTCAAAAATCATATAATGTCAATACTCATATCCCAACAACATTACAAATGCAATATCTTAAATTGAAATTATATAATTTGCTAAAATATATATTACCAAAATTATAAAAGTAAATTAATTTTTTAAAAATATGAAAGTTAATGACACAAATTTCATTTATTATATATATCACAAAAGCACTCAAAATTGGTAGTTATAATGTTGGTCACAGAGCAGCATGGCAGTCATATAATTTATTATAAGAAACCTATTAAAACCTAGTTAAAAATAAGAAGATATAAATTATCCAAGTCTCATATTGATAATTAAAAGTAAATCTCTGAATTTACAAGTAAAGATATTCACGCGAGATTAAGTTTCCAAGAAATGTGCAAATTGCATTCTGGGGAGAGAGCATGAAACATGCTACGATATTTTCATGATTACTTATTCTATTAGAAGAATAGAAATTTTAAAACAAAGGGGTTTTCAAGTCTGGCAACTAAGAATACAATTTTTGAAACCTCATATTATTAATGAAACTACCCGCTTGATGGTGAAAGATGAATTAAAAAATTGCAATTTCATGAAGTGTGTTTTTATATATTTATTAACAGAAGCTTTGGTAGTTATTAAACTAACAAAGACAACAAGTAGTGATTACTTGTGTGTATTATCGATTAACCAAAGAAGTGCATGAGAGATTCACTCCCACCACCTAACCGAATAGGGTCAATCTCTGGAATTTATTATAGTCATTATTGAAAGAAATTTATTTTATTAGTGGGAATGTTAATAATATTATAAGACTATATATATTATATATCAAAGAAGTTTCATGTCCGCCAACTTAGACTAGAAATTTTCAAACTTAATATTACTCATTGAAAAAACTTAATGACTAAATATAAAACATTTGTGAAAAGTTTGCTTTCTAATTTTTAAATTTACAATAAAAGAAGGGATATATATATATATATATATAAACTTTGACACATCACAATTAAATTACAATAACAAGATCACAATTAAACTTTGACACATCACATCACAATTTACGATGAAAACAGTCGCCACTAAACAGTTAAATATTTTGTAGTGAATAATTTGTTACAGTTCATATTCTTTCTTACACTCAACGGTTAGACTTAGAATTGGAGTGGATGATCCAACTGATCATCAAACTATAGGACCAAACATGCTAGCAGATTGGTTTGGACTAGAAAACGTACCGAAGTAAGTGTTGGGCTGAATTGAGCTGCCATTTACCCAAAACCCGAAACTAAAATAAGAATGAGAATGGTTTTTAGAAAACTGGATGGGTTTTGGGCCTGACGGAAAATGGGTTGAAAAACCTAAAATATATAAAAGTAATAAAAAGTAATTGGCCCTCAAAAAATTCCAAAATATTTTCCAACCATTTGTAGACATATGTTGTTATTTCGTTAAAAACTTCAAGTATTAGTGGAGTTATATTGACAAACTTTTTTTGTCACATATTATGTTGATAATTAGACTTATTATGAATTTATTTCTGATATAGAAAAATTATTATAAGATCTCGAAGGAAAGAATGTAATTATCACCTAAAAGTCTCGTAACAAGTAAGCAGTATGACAAGTTTCAATTTAAAAAAAAATGTGACAACGGGTCCATGTTGCTTCTAGTCATTAAGAATGTAGGGAAAATGACAATCGTCCCAAGGACCATAAAAAATTACAAAAAAAGTCCCAACAAATTCACATATAAAAAAAGTCCTATTTCTATTGAAACAAAATCCAAGTTTTTAAATTTTATTGTAAATATAGCATTTCCAATTGTGAATATGTCTTTTTGTTGTTGTAAATGACCAGGTTTAAAATTTTCTTGTAAATATAGCATTGCATGTTGTGAATATAGCATTTTTCTATTGTAAATGACCTCTGTACACTTAGGAACTTGGGTTTGAAACAAAATCCAAGTGTTTAGATTTTGTTGTGAATATGGTACTTGATGTTATGAATATAGTTTTATTTTGTTGTGAATGTCAATGTTTTTAAATTTTGTTGTAAATATAGCACTTTATATTGTAAATATAGCACTTCATGTTTTTAATAGAAATAATATCAAAAAAGCTCCTATGGACTTTTTCGATATGTGAATTTCTGTTGGGACTTTTTTGTAAATTTTTGATTTTTTGTCCTTGGGGGATTGGGGGAGGAATTTATAGGGATTTTCATTTGACAAATTGGTATATTTTAGTTAGGGTTTTATATGCAACTAGGATGGTGGAAATTTTAAAATAACTTTTAACTATATTGCGTGGACGACTAAGAAACTATAGATTTTGGGTCATTAGTTAGCAGCCTTCAATAGAGTACAACTTAAATTGATGTGGATGACTAAATAATAAAAAAATTGTGAATAATTATAGAGGTTTTAGGTACAATTTTATACCTTTAGTCATTTTTAAAAAAATTATGATATGATAAATATATGATTTATTAATAAGAATATTATATATATATATATATGTGAGTATCTAGACGTGGATTCAAGGCATATATGGAAGATGACGAATTGGTGTCACCAGAGGAGGACATTCGTTATATATATATTTATTAACTAACGAGTGTCCCTCTCTGGTGACAGGATTCTCCAGTGACACCAATTCGTCATCTTCCATATTTTCCCTAAAATCCACCTCTAGAGACTCAACATTAGAGTAATGAATTTACTAAAAAAAAAAAAAATGACTTCACAAAAGCAATTTAATTTCACCTTGAATGCTTTATCACATTGTAACTTCACAAAATGAACCCAATAGGTCGAGTTGACAACTTCTCGTAATAGGAGAGGACTTTTCAATCAGAGCAATGAGTTATCCACAAAAATATGAGCAAGACTAATGTCAAAATCTAGCCCGACAACACGAAGTGAATAATGAAGAATATAAAATGGATAATGTAAAATGGAGAAGGGAAACCATGCCTACAAATAAAGATAACAAGGCGCTAAAGGAATGCAACCGAGCTAGGGCTCATGAATGAAAATGCGTGTTAGGGTATGTGAAGGCAACTCATGAGGCTGTTGTTGAGACAAGTATTAAGTGTATTCACTTGCGCGTGGCTATTGCTATGAAGTTTGATGAAGTTGTAACACCCCAAATTTTGGGACTAGAAGTTTTGAATAAGATTGAGATGAGTAGGTTGCTTATAGTAGGAGTCAATGGTCTTAAGCTTATTTTGAGAAAAATGTTAAACAAAAATATTTCTGGACCTTGAAAATTTAGGGAAAAAAAATATGAGATATTATTTTGAGGATCTAGAATTATTATTAGAGTTTAATTACGAAAGATTGGCTTAAATAGTCTTAAAGCCATTATTTGGAATTTAGAACCTACTTTCTCGAAAATTAAGAAAAATATTAGAGTATAATTTTCTTGCCCAGAAATTTTAGAGTCGATATTTTAAGGTCTAGAGAAGCTAATTAAGGAAGAAAAATCCTTATATGAAATTCAGGATTTATTTTTAACACCTATCTAATATTTGCAACTAAATGAGTAAGGAGGACCAAGATGCAAATAAGAGTCTTGTAGAGGATTTAACAAGATTAAAATAGTGTGGGACCCACAACACTTACCAAACCAATTCTATTATCTTCATGCCACCTATTCCCTTAATTCTCATTGTTTCTACGCTGCATGTGCAAATCACGTGCTCCTCCTATATATGCAGAAGCCTTCCGGGTAGCAAAACAACACCCTCTTCCACATAATGACACCTAGCACCTTTCCCTCTCTCAATTTCAGCCACGTGCCCACAACAATTCTCCATTCCCATTTTAATTCATTCAGCCCATGTACCCGATAAAACCCATTCGATTGGCCCATACACCTTCCACCTTTTCAGCGTTTTATTCCTATCATTATTTAATCTCCATTCGATCAGAACATGAAAAGACAGAGAAGGAGAATCAGCGAGAAATCGTAGCACCTGTTCTAAGCATCGGAGGAGACCTCAACCCATCCCATTCTCCGCTCTTTCTCTGCGTCTTGAAACGAGATTGAGAGACCGAGAGGGTGTTGTGAGAAAGAGAGTGAGCGCGTGAGTCGGAGAAGAACGGGAGGGAGAAATCGAAGAGGAAGAGTTTGAACCCACATGCAACACTAAAATCTGACGAAGGTAGATATTTCAAACCTCATTCCATCTATGTTTTCTTCATTTGGTACATGTTTAATGGGAAAAATGTAGGTTGAAAATCTAACTTAGGAACAGAAAATAAAGAACGCAAAGATATGCTTAAATTAATGGTATGGGAAGATGGAATATAGGGAGTATTAGTTGTTTGATAGCTTGCATGTTTAATATTGGTTATGGAACAGTTTTAGAAATATGGAATTTCCATATTTGAGGTGAAGGTTGGGTGAATTTTAGAAGATTTAATTTGGTATTTAATTGATCATGAATCATATATGTGTATTACGATATGTTGAGAGAAAATGGAGGAATCAGTGAAATGAACATAGATAATCAAGTGAGAGGCTTACGTAGATGATATGAGATATTGTGTAAGAACAAATGACATTGCTGGTGTTGTTCGAATCATTGGGGATGTATTTTAGATCTGGAAATTCCAAAATGATGAATAGTGATTTCCGAATGTTTTTCAAATATGCCAGTGTTTATATAGATAATTGACTGATAGGGTGATTGAAGGATGTTTTGGCACTTAAGGATTTTTAAAGTCATTAGGTAAATTTCATTAGAGGTTGATATGTGAATTTAAATATTTATAGGAATTGGCAATTTCCAAAGCTATTCAAGAGAAAAGCGAACAAAAAGAGATTTTTGGTGAAGATATAGTTTCGAAAGGAGCAACAGGTGAGTGAATAGCGTCCCTAGTTTTTATAAATGATATTTTTGTTGTTGAAATTTTATGTTAGCTTTCATATTTAAAAGTATGATTTTGAGAAGAAATATTTGTTGATAGTATATGAGTAAAGAATTATGTATTTACTTCCAATTGTTACAAAGCATAATTCACGATTATGCAATTAAAGAGAAATGATACTTTTGAGATATTTATCATAAATTTTATATTGAAATGATTTTGGATTGTTGGAAAGTTTATAAGCTACAATTTATTATTTATTTAAAAAAGATCTTATCAACAACAGATTGAATTTGAAGGAAAGTTTTGAGTTATTGTTTGTGTAACTTCATGCTGGGGATTTAATTATAAAGTATGAGATAGAGCCATTATTATCTTGAAGAAAGAATTTTTATTGCTTTGACGAATTGACCCCAAGCATGCTTGAAAAATGTTGGTTTTTTTTTAGAGGACGGAATACGACGCAGGTTACTAACAAGCAGATCGTTAGTCCTTGGTGCACCATGGTTAACCTCGAGCTCGCTTGATATTCATGGGATTTGTTCTCATGCTTGCTTCATGGACCGTGTGTCCATGCTTGTTTCATGAATTGTGTGTTCATGCTTGTTTCATGGCCTCGTGTCATGTTTGGTTAGTTACCCTCATGGACTGTGTCTCCATGCTTGTTTCATGGCCTCGTGTCATGCTTGGTTAGTTACCCTCGTGGACTGTGTGGCCACGCTTATCATTCGTTCTGTAAGAAGTTCTACGAAAAGATGTGGATTTGAGAACTACGGTTTAAATTGATTATATTAAATCAAATGTTTTAGTAGAGGAAATTATTTTACTAACGATATTTTATATAAAGTTATATTTTATTTATTATTTATTGTTTTTAACTGGATTTGTTAAAGTAAACAATTTATTACGTATTTCGAGGTAGTTAATTGATTATCTTATATAGAGTTTTGTTTTTATTCATGATCTTATGGTTTTGAAATTGAAGTTATTGTCATATTGATATTATTAGAAGATAAAAATATTTAAATTCTTTACTCTTGCATTTTATTCAATTAAAAGAATGGGGCGTTATTCACCAGAAAATTTGCTTTGGTTCGATAATATTTCCAACTTTGATCCTCTTGTTGAGCAGTGAAGAGTCTCCTTAAGGATTCAAAGATCGATGATCATCTGGAAGCACTATTAGTTGATGTAACTATAACCCTTGAGTTTTGTATTATTATTGAGAGATTGATGCTCCATGTAATTTAAAGGCAGGATCCCTACCTCCCTTTTGTTGTTTGGAGAACATGAATATTCTAGATTATGGTTTTATGAGTATTAATTAGCATTTTGTATGTAAGTTTAAGGCTTAAGGAATGTGAATTCTCTCATATTCCTTGCCGATCACCCCTTGGGTTTTTATGGCGTGACACCTTTAAATGGTGTGGTTAAATTAAAAATGACTCTCGATGGCCCAAAAAGACAACTAGAGTAGTTGGGTTCTAAGGTTTGTGGGTTAAGTTCGGCACGAGAAGTAGTGTTAAGTGTATTCTGTTTCAGATGTTTAAATAGAAGTTGAATGATAGGTTTTGTGGTTTATCATGCCTAAGACTTTACATCATAATTTGTTTCTAATAACCGTGAGGTATGTTATTTTTTAAAAGCCTATAATTAACCATTTCTTGTACAATTGTTATTTATTTGATTACATTTATCATAGTTCTTTCTTAACAACTGCGAGTTAAGTTATACTTGTTAAACTTTTTTATGGTTAATTGTCTTAACCGTTATGAATTTGTTTTTGTTGAGATAAAGTTGAAAGACAAATTGTTTGAAGAACATGACAGTTGTTTCATAAGAATTGTCACTTTTATCATTCAATACATGAAGGTTGATTGTTACAACCATGATGTTTTTGTTTTTACAAATTTTGCATATATTGAACAATTAATTATTAGCGTTCTATATTAATACATGAACTTTGCTTTGACATGATGCTTATTCATTGTGCCCATTATTTATTTAGTGTTATATATATAAGATTATGTAGTAGTTGTGACTTCAACTAAAAGCCACAACAACATAACATCAATTATTTTCAATTATTGTTACCAATAAAATGCACCAAGGATGGACAAGATAAAAATCCAACATCAATATAACTAAATCAAGCATTCAACATTAAATTCAGTGCTCAAAAATCATATAATGTCAATACTCATATCCCAAGCAACATTACAAATGCAATATCTTAAAATGGGACAAATTAAAGTAAGTATAATATATGTATAAACACAAAATTTTCACCTTGCACATTTTGATGTTTCAATTAATTTTTTGTTTTATTAATTTCAGTTACATCCCTCAATTTTCACCTTGCCACGAAATCCTTCAAACATTGTTCGATCGAGTGGTTTAGTCAGGATATCTGCAATTTGGTCTTCAGATCTGATGTGAGACAGTGTCATAATGCCGGCTTCAATCTTTTATTTAATGAAGTGTCTGTCTATCTCAACATGTTTGGTTCTATCATGATATACTGGATTCTTGACCATTTCAATGCTGGCCTTGTTATCATACCAAAGTTGTATTGGTCCCTCATGTTGAATTCCCAACTCCATCAGTAATCTTATAATCCGGATTCCTTCACATACTCCTTCGTTGAAAGCTCTTAGTTCTACTTCGACACTACTTGTTTATACCACTGTCTGTTTCTTGCTTCTCCTGGTAACCAGATTTCCCCACACGTATGTATAGTACCCTAAGATTGACCTCCTGGTCTCTCTATCTCTTGCATGGTCTGCGTCAGTGTAGATTTCGATGTTTCTGGTAGTACCTTTCTTAAATAATATCCCCCTTCCAGGATTAAGCTTCAGGTAGCTCAAAATTCTGTATACAGCTTCCATGTGTTCTTCTTGGGGCTGATGCATAAACTGGCTTACTATTTCAACTGCATAGCTAATGTCAAGACGTGTGTGGGTTAAGTATATCAATTTTCCCACAAGTCTTCTGTATCTCTCCGCATTAGCTGGAACACCTTGTGGCTTGTGTTAGTTCTCTAAGGGTTTTGATTATCTCCAATAATTGTAAACAAAGCAGGAGGTTTTGCTCTCTGCTATTGTAAAACTCACTGTGAGAGCAAATCTCGAGGTTTGCATAGAAACCTCAAGGTTTGGCCTTACAGAGGAGTCCTCAAGGTTCTGTGCTTTTAACTTGAAAGATTTGGGTTTCACAAAGTTATGTGAAACCTCGATATTTAGCAAGAAACCTCGAGGTTTACCCTTCTAGAGAAAACTCGCTTATCGCCAATTTTCTAAACCTCCAGTTTGAGGAAAACCTCCAGTTTTGAAGTCAACAATAGTTTCTCAGGTTGCTCAAAAATATGAGAAACCTCGAGGTTTCGGACAAACCTCGAGGTTTGTCTAGGCAGAGAGATTCTGCATTTTTCCAACTTTTCCAAACCTCCAGGTTTCTGTTTTGGCGCAAAACTGAGAATTTTGAAATCTAAGTAAAACCTCAAGTATTCCAGCAAATCTCCGTGTTTCGGCATCCAGAGAGCAAACGTTTTTCATTGATTTTGAAAACCTCCGTGTTTCCAAAAAACCTCCATGTTTCCAAAGAAACCTCCGTGTTTCGACATCTAGAGAGCAAACACTTTTCACCGACTTTCAAAACCTCCAGTTTCCAAAAAATCCTCCAGTTTGCTCTTGGCGTGTTGTTACAAGGTTTCACTCTCAAAGTGAAACCTCGAGGTTTCTCGAGAAAACCTCGAGGTTTTGACACTCGCAGAGAGTGACACTTTTCTCGCCACTTTGAAAACCTCCAGGTTTTGGAGAAACCTCCAGGTTTGATGTTTTGGACTTAAACTTCTTTCACTTGCTACGGTCTAAAACCTCAAGGTTTGTGGAAGAAACCTCCAGGTTCCTCAGCGTCTTCAAGAATTCAAATCTTACGAATTTGCAATACCTTCTTGTTTGATCTTAATACTTCCTATGATTATTCTCTAATGTTCCTAGACATGTTTAACCACTTTATTCCTGAGTTTCAGACAAATTAGAGAATGTACATTGAAGGTTTGAAGCAAAAGCAAAAGTGATGTCAGCAAATTAAATGCAAACCCAGAAAGTTGCATACTTTTGGGTAATCCATCTGCACACGCTTACAAAGAATTAAAGAATGATTTCTACATCCAAGAAATTGCTATTCCAACGGACAAATTCGCAGAGAGTCAACTTTGAACTTATGCCCAGCTGGATTAAGTGCAAATTAGAGAGAGAAGAAAACCAAAGCTTAACCAAAACTTTGGTTAATAAAAGCAACGGTTATATTGATAAATCCAACGGTCATTTAATGCACTCTGAGTATAAATAGAGCTGCATTCAATTCTTCTCAACTACTGAAAGCGAAAATCATTCAAGTCTTGCATTTATTCCCTCTGTTTTCAACTGTGTAGTATCTTTTGATACATAAGCTTCAAGTGTTTATCATTATCTTCTCTTAGAGAGAGTTTTTACTTGTAAATCATTTATTGTAAAGAATCACAAGTCAAGGGGACTTGGTGATTTGGGAGTTCATTGATTACAACTTGTAAGGGGGAGTGAGTTCTAGTGAGAGAACTACTTCTTGAGTACAGAGTGTGTAATCTTTGTGATAGTGAAAATCCCGAGAGTCCGGGGAGGATGTAGGTCAAGTTGTTAGGATCGAACCAGTATAAATCTCTGTGTCTAGCTATTCTCTCCTTACTCTATTCATCTCTGTTTTTGCTGTTAGAAAACAGGGCAATCCTTGAAAATTTTTAGAATACCCAATTCACCCCGCTCTTGGGTATTTAGCTCCACTTTCATTTGGTATCAGAGCAAGGTCTTCTCTAAAGAGCTTAACATCTCGAGAAGGATCACAATGGAAGGTATTCTACCTGATGGAGCTTCAATCAACAGACCTCTAGGTTTCAATGGAGAACATTACTCATTCTGGAAAGCCAAGTTCAAGGTGTTTGTGATGGCTACAGAGTATGGTCTCTAGAGAGTTTTTGAACAAGGAGACTACACTCCAATGTCTTGGAAAATGGTCTCAGGGTTCCAAAGGAAGAAGAAGATTATGATAAAATTGACAGAAGAAATGTCACACTCAACAGCAAGGCTGTCCTCCTACTGCAAAGTGCTCTTAGTCAACAAGAGTACTTTCGTGTTTGCAATTTAACTTTTGCTAAAGCCATGTGGGATGCACTTGAAATTGCTCATAAAGGAACTGCTGGAGTGAAGCAAAATAGAGTTAATACTCTCATGACTTAGTATGATCTTCTTCGTATAAAGCCTGGAGAATCCATTGGCGATTTCCAGCTGTGATTCACTCATCTCATCAACCAGCTTGCTGCATTGGGAAAAGAATATGAGCAACCTGTCCAAGTAAGGAAAATTCTCAATATTCTCAATAAGGAATGGGAAACCAAAGTCACTGCCATTGAAGAGGCTTATGGAGATTCTATGGCATCTGTAGCAGCCCTCTTTGGAAGCCTCTCTGAATATGAGGCAACGCTCAAGTTCAAAAAGGGACTTGAAGAAGTCCATGGCAAGAACAAGGGAATTGCCCTCAAAGTCACAAAGAGGTTAAGGAATCGATGATGATGAAGATGAAGATGATGATGAACAGATCGGGTGATGGTCTGGAGATTCAAGAAATTCTACAAGAAGGACCAAGGTTACAAGAAGTTTCACAAGGGTAGCTCCAGTTATGAGCCTAAAAAGCCAATCATCTGCTATGAGTGTGAAAAGCTTGGTCACATCAAATCAGAATGCCCCAATCTGAAGAACAAAGACAAAGAAAAGAATAGATTCAACAGATTCAAAAAGAAGGCATATGTGTCTGGTATTTGGGGTGATTGCTCATTTGATGAAGATGATGAGGATGAGGAAGAGAAAGCAAATATTTGCTTGGTTGCTTAAAGAAGAAGGGCAACATG
Organism: Acacia acuminata; assembly: GCA_019022655.1. Classification (NCBI taxonomy): domain Eukaryota; kingdom Viridiplantae; phylum Streptophyta; class Magnoliopsida; order Fabales; family Fabaceae; genus Acacia; species Acacia acuminata. The sequence continues at coordinate 730,601 of JAFJYI010000272.1, read as the reverse complement.
ATAATAATGATGAGGTATATGATTCAAAACCACCTTATGATGAATTATTTGATGAATACCTTGTTGTGCAATCGAATTTGAAAAACTTGCTGATAAATATTTCAAGTTGAAAAACAAGAATATTACTCTTGAATTGCAAGTTGAAAAACTTTCTTCCTCTGAACATCTTGTTTGTGAAGATTGTCCTGATCTGAAGAAAAAGAATTTACATCTTACAAATGCACTTGAGAAATTCACTAGAGGAAGTGAAATGCTCAATGTCATTTTGAAACAAAAAAGATTTATAAATGACAGATCAGGAATTGGCTACAAACCAAATTTTGATGAAAAGAAAGGAAGAAAGAAGTCTGGTGAAAAATCCTATATGAACTACTTTACAAAATCAGTTCATTCTTCAAATCCTTTTGCACACTGTAATTAATTACGCAATAGAAAGGGTCATGCTACTTCTTCTTGCTTTCATAAGAAGGAAAGAAAGAGAAAACCCATAAGGAATTATCAATGGGTGCCAAAGGGATCTTACAAGATGCCTAAGACACGAACTAACCCCAAAGGACCCAATAAAAGATGGGTACCTAAGCCCTGATTTGCTGTGTCTTGTAGGTTTGTCTAAGAGCATCAAAATCCAACAAATGGTACATTGACAGTGGATGCTCTAGGCACATGACGGGAGACCAATCCAAATTTGCCTCAATCAAGCCCAAGGATGGTGGCAAGGTGACCTTTGGTAGAGATCAATCTGGAAAGATTGCTGGAATTGGTGAAATTGGCAAAAATGAAGGACCACTCATCAAAGATGTCTACCATTGTGGAAGGACTTTGCCACAATCTCCTCAAAGGTGAGTCAAAGCACCGATAAAGGTAACTTAGTTATCTTCGATTCGAGGAATGCTTGACCGTGAGCAAGGATATTCTCCCTTTAGAAAACATAAAAACAAAAGCTTTATTTAGAGCCCCTAGAGATGGCAATTGTTATACACTTAACCTTTCTAGTAATGGTTCTGTTTCTGAAAATTGTTTTGTTGGTAATTTGGATGAAAGTTGGTTATGGCATAAGCGATTAGCTCATGTCAATATGATTCAACTTGACAGACATCAAAAAGGACTTGGTCATTGGTGTTCCCAAACTTCATTTCAAAAATGACATGATTTGTGATGCTTGTCAAAAAGGGAAACACCAAATCATCTTTCAAAACCAAAAATGAGATTTCAACTAATAGACCTCTCCAACTACTTCACATGGATCTAGTTGGACCAGCTAGAGTAAAAAGCCTTGGTGGTAATCTTTATACTTTAGTCATAGTTGATGATTTTTCTAGATTTGCATGGACAATATTTCTATCTTCTAAAGATGAAACATTTGATCAGTTTGTTGTATTTGCCAAGAAGGTCCAGAATGAGAAAGTTTTCTCTATTTCAGGAATTATAACTAATCATGGAGGAGAATTCGAAAACAATGCATTTGCTGAGTTTTGTGACAGCATGGGGATAAATCACAACTTCTCAGCCCCAAGGACTCCTCAATAAAATGGTGTTGTGGAAAGAAAGAATCGGGTCCTCACCGAGATGGCAAGAGCTATGCTTTGAATGAGAACAACACTTCTCAAGTGTTTTGGGCTGATGCAATGAGCACCGCTTGCTACATCTCAAATCGGGCATACCTCCTAAGAAGTTGGACAAGACTCCCTATGAGTTGTATAAAGGGAGAAAACCAAATCTAGCCCATCTGTATGTGTTTGGATGTAAGTGTGTTTTATCCACAACAATGGTAAGGATAACTTGGGAAAGTTTGATCCCAAGGCAGGTGAAGGTATATTTTTGGGTTATTCTAATAGAAGTAAAGTTTATAGAGTCTTTAATACTCGTACTCATATTGTTGAAGAGTCTATGCATGTTGTTTTCTGTGAATCTAAATCTGATAAACCTTTGGATGATGATGAAGAAAATGTTTTCAAAAATCAATTCTTTTCGAAAACTACTCCTGCGTCTATTGAAAATCCTGAAAATATTTTCAAGGCTGATTCCCAAAACAATCTTGAAAATTCTGATCAGTCTAAGCCTAGAGCTTGGAAGTTCATAAGGAATCACCCTTTGACCAAGTTATAGGTGATGTAAATCAAGGAGTAAGAACCGAGAATAGTACTTTAAATGAAGTAACATTTTCTACTTTTATATCACATATTGAACCCTCTAAGATTGATGAAGCCCTTTCGACAATGATTGGGTGATAGCAATGCAAGAGGAATTACATCAATTTGATAGAAATCAAGTTTGGGATTTGGTACCCAGGCCTAAGGATCATCCGGTCATTGGCACTAAGTGGGTATTCAAGAACAAACAAGATGAGCCAGCCATCATTGTCCGTAACAAGGCAATATTGGTTGCTAAGGGCTATAATCAAGAAGAAGGAATTGATTATGAAGAAACTTATGCTCCAGTGGCAAGATTGGAAGCCATAAGGGTTCTTCTAGCCTTTGCTTGTGTCAAAGGATTCAAGCTCTATCAAATGGATGTGAAAGTGCTTTTCTAAATGGTTTTATACAAGAGGAAGTTTATGTTGAACAACCTCCTGGTTTTCAAAATGAACATCATCCGATCATGTTTATCGCCTCAAGAAAGCTCTTTATGGACTTAAGCAAGCTCCTAGAGCTTGGTATGAGCGATAAAGCAAATTCCTTCTTGATCAAGGCTTTATTAGAGGAAAAGCAGATACAACTCTCTTCATAAAGAGTTATAAGCTTGGTGAAATCCTAATTGTGCAAATATATGTTGATGACATTATATTTGGTGCTTCTAATGATGCCTTGTGTGAAGAGTTTGCTAAGAATATGCAGGGAGAATTTGAGATGTCCATGATGGGAGAGCTCAACTATTTCCTTGGTTTGCAAATTAAGCAAAGAAAAGATGGAATCTTTATATCTCAGACCAAGTATCTCAATGATCTGCTGAAGAAGTTTGAGATGGATCAATGCAATAAAGCTGACACTCCTATGAGTTCAACTGCTTCATTGGATGCTGATGAAGAGGGCAAGGACTTCAACATTACAAAATATCAAGGAATGATAGGATCATTGCTCTATCTTACTGCAAGTCGTCTTGACATCCAATTCAGTGTGGGAATGTGTGCAAGGTTCCAATCTGCTCCCAAGGAGTCCCATGCTGAAAATGTGAAGAGAATCTTCAGATACCTTGCTGACACAAAGACCCTTAGTCTGTGGTTTCCCAAAGGTCAACCTGAACATTTGGTAGCATATTCAGATTCAGATTCAGACCATGCTGGGTACAAGACTGATAGAAAGAGCACAAGTGGCCAATGTGAGTTCCTCGGTGGTTCACTCGTGTCATGGTTCAGCAAGAAGCAAACCAGTGTGGCTGTATCATCAACTGAAGCTGAATATGTAGCTGCCTCAAGTTGCTATGCTCAAGTTTTATGGCTCAAGCAGCAACTATCTGATTTGGGAATCAACTTGAAGGAGATCCCAATATTGTGTGACAACACAAGCACAATAAGCCTGGCAAAGAATCCAGTTCAACATACTTGGACCAAGCATATTGATGTGAGGCACCATTTCATAAGGGATCATGTTCAAAAAAAAGATGTCAAAGTCATGTTCATCCCAACTCATCTTCAACTTGCTGACATCTTCACCAAACCATTGGCTAAGGAGCAATTTAATTTCATTAGAAGAGAATTGGGAATGGTAAATCCCAATGAGTTGTAAGTAATTCTTGCTCAATTTTGTGTTAAATTATGGTTTTGATTATTATAAGTTACTAACATAAGCATCGGAGTGTCTAGACTTCTTTTATACATGATGCTAGAAAAATCTGGGTTTTGCTGTAAAGGAGCAAAACCTTGAGGTTTTCAAGAAAACCTCGAGGTTTGGTCATGAACTGTCGAGGTCAGATTTCTGGAAAAAGGAGAAACCTTGAGGTTTCCCAAACAACCTCGAGTTTTCATGAGACAGGGAGCTGACTAGTTCTCAAGGCCGCAAAACCTCGAGGTTTTGGAGAAAACCTCGAGGTTTTGGAGAAAACCTCGAGGTTTGGGTGCTATCAATTCAAAGGTTCACAGAACACCTTTGAAGTCCAGGTTGGTAACTTTTACATCAAACCTCAAGGTTTGGCATAAAACCTCGAGGTTTGCTAGAGTCTATATATATGTTGCATTGTTCATGTTCTTCCAACCTCGACCTAAACCTCTAGGTTTCAAGCTCGCTTTTCTCTCTTCTCTCTCGAATCTCTCATCTCCCGACCAAATTTCTCTTTCTAATCCCTCCAATGGCCTCGAAATCAAGTTCCCAAGATGTTTCGCCTCTCGATTCTAGCCAGAAAGAACAAAGTCATGGTCACCTCCTCCTCCTCCTCCTCGTCAACCAAATGGAGACACCTTCTCCTCCTTCTTCCGATCGACCATAAGGATAAAAACGTGCTCTACTCGTCTTCGCTATGGCATTGACCGATCGATTAGAGGAGTTCAAGGTGGAATTCCTGAAGAGCAGCCACCAAAAACCAAAAGCAAAGGGGTTTCCTTCAAGGAACCCGCTAAGAAATCAAAGGAATCTGGTGAACCTGCTAAGGCATCGCCAAAGAAGAGGAAGGAACCTGAACAACCCTTTAAGTCACCGGCTAAGAAGCAGAAGAAATCTGAGCACAAAGGGAAAGTAAAGAAGAAAGCCTCTGAACCAGAGCCAAACGGAAAAGGTAAGGCAAAGGCTTCTGAGACTCCCAACCCACCCAAACCGTCAAAACCAGTAAGAACAAAGAGAGCGTCTGTGTCCCAGAATGGGCAATCATCTCAAGCTACTGCCTTTGCTCAGAATCAAGATGAAGAGGCAGAAGAGGATGTGCCTTCAGTCATTGAGGATGCAATTTTAGAAATCTACCGCAATGCCGATCCACCCAAAGGTTTTAAAATTTCCTCTGCCACTCTTCCTAAGGAAGAAAATGAAAAATTCAGGGAAGCATATCTACATCGACTTTTATGTCCTATGGTTGCCATTGATCTGAAAGAATTTCAAAAAGAGTGTCATTTTGATTTATCTCCTTGGCTGAAACAATATGAATCTTTCATTTCCATATCTGCTCCCTATACTCCAAATATTGTTCGTCTATTTTATTACAAGATGGAGTATGATAATGAGCTAGGAGACTATGGTGAGGTGGTTGAAAAGAGAGTCACCACAGTGGTTAGAGATGTCAAAATCACCTTGTCTGCCTCCACTCTGAATAAAATTCTTAAAATTGCCAATCCTCCACCTGTTCCTGAGTTCTCTTATAGTAACCAGGAAGTTTTTGAAACACTCAGACCTGGTGAGCCTTTCCCTCCAGACCAACAACTAAGACTCTCATTCAAGCCTAGTTCCATGCCTCTTGAAAATCTAGTCTTGTGGTATGTCTACTCTAGGAACTTCATTCCTAAAGGAGGCAATTACACTCACTTCACCTAGAATGATTACAAACCATTTACGGCCTTTGTGAAGAAGGTTCTGTTTAACCTTGGTCACTGGCTTCTCCAGGGCATGACCGAATTCAAATTCTCAAAAAGACAGCTATCTCATATACCATACCCTTCATTGATCTCTGTTATCCTCTACTATCACAAGATCTGGTATGTGGGATCTGTTAACACACTTGAGTATCCCCCCTTCTTTGGAAAGAAACAGATGAATCTGATAAAGATCAAGTTTGGGGAGGAAGGCTCTGTACAATCTCAAGCTCCTTCAAGATCACATCTGAGATCACAAGCTCAAGAGGCTCAATCAGCACCTCCACCTCCTCAGACATCCATGCCAGCTGACTTTGCTTCTCAGATTAAGGCCATTGTGGATGCTGCTCTTGCCACAATGACCATGCGTATGGAGTTTGAGTTGGGAAAGATAAGGGCTGAGATGACCCGTGGACATGATGGTCTCATTGAGATTCAAGATGCCATAAAGGAGCACCTTGAAGCAGTTTCTGGTCAGTCAACTGAGATTAGGGAAAAGGCTGAGGAAATTGAACTCAAAATGTCCACTCAGATTATCTCTCATATGGATCTCAGTGGCAAGGTGGACAGAATTGTCAAGCATCTTCACATTGGTCCTTCTTCACCTCTTGGCACTGCTGCTGGCCCAAGCAATTCTGGTCCTGCTTCTGGTTCATCTTCACCATCCTTCACCTTCACTTCACCTCAGATTCCTACAACCTCTCCTGATCCATCAACTCCCATCTTTCCTTCTCCACCACCGAAGCCGTCACCCACCTACGTAAGTTCTTCCTTCACCATCTACCCCGGCCACTGACATTCTTCCTTCTCCCTCCATAGCCACTCCCTCCACTGAAGTTCTTCATCTTTCCCCTCCTTCCACACCTTTGGTCAAACTCAATTTTGAAGATGACAAAGGGGGAGAGGAAAGCAAGAATTAGAGACCTTGAGGAGTTGTAGAGAGTTTTGGAGAGCATAGAACTTTTTGTTTATCTTGTATCTCATTTTGTTCCCAAACTTGTATTTCATTTCTGCTTATGTACTGATCTCATTTTACTGATATGAAATATAAGCTACTTTGTTCAAATTTTGTTTCTGCTGCTCATCTCTGACTGATATGTGTGTGTTTAAGTAATGACAATTACAAATTTGTATCTCAAAGTGTCCAAGTTTTCCAAAATGAAAGTTTTCAAAACACTGTCAATTATCAAGTTTGTTTCAAATTGAAAACTCTCTCAAACTCTCAAGATGTTTGTTTACAAGTGTTGTCATCATCAAAAAGGGGAGAATGTTAGTTCTCTAAGGGTTTTGATGATCTCCAATAATTGTAAACAAAGCAGAGGTTTTGCTCTCAAATTGTTGTAAAACTCACTATGAGAGCAAACCTCGAGGTTTGCACAGAAACCTCGAGGTTTAGCCTTACAGAGGAGTCCTCAAGGTTCTGTGCTTTTAACTTGAAAGATTTGGGTTTCACAAAGTTATGTGAAACCTCAAGGTTTGGCAAGAAACCTCGAGGTTTTGCCCTTCCAGAGAAAACTCAGTTTATCGCCAATTTTCTAAACCTCCAGGTTTGAGGAAAACCTCCAGGTTTGAAGTCAACAGTGTTTCTCAGGTTGCTCAAAATATATGAGAAACCTCGAGGTTTTTGGACAAACCTCGAGGTTTGTCTAGGCAGATTCTGCATTTTTCCAAGTTTTCCAAACCTCCGAATTCTCTCAAACCTCCGGTTTCTATTTTGGTGCAAAACGAGAATTTTGAAATCTAAGTAAAACCTCGAGTATTCTAGCAAACCTCCAGGTTTTTGGCATCCAGAGAGCAAACGCTTTTCATTGATTTTGAAAACCTCCAGGTTTCTGACATCCAGAGAGCAAACACTTTTCACTGACTTTGAAAACCTCTTCCAGAAAAACCTCCGTGTTTGCTCTTGGCGTGTTGTTGCAAGGTTTCACTTTCAAAGTGAAACCTCGAGGTTTTGACACTCGAGAGAGCGACGCTTTTCTACCACTTTGAAAACCTCCAGTTTTGGAGAAACCCTAGGTTTGATGTTTTGGACTTAAACTTCTTTCACTTGCTACGGTCCAAAACCTCGAGGTTTGTGGAAAAAACCTCCGTGTTTCTCGCCGTCTTCGAGAATTCAAATCGACGAATTTGCAATACCTTCTTGTTTGATCTTAATACTTCCTATGATTATTCTATAATGTTCCTAGACATGTTTAACCACTTTATTCCCGAGTTTTACATGATTAGAGAATGTACATTGAAGGTTTGAAGCAAAAGCAAAAGTGATGTCAGCACATTAAATACAAACCCAGAAAGTTGCATACTTTTGGGTAATCCATCTGCACACACTTACAAAGAATTAAAGAATGATTTCTACATCCAGCAGCTGCTATTCCAACGAACAAATTCGCAGAGAGTCAACTTTGAACTTATGCCCAGCTGGATTAAGTGCAGATTAGAGAAAGAAGAAGACCAGCTTAACCAAAACTTTGGTTAATCAAAGCAACGGTTATATTGATAAATCCAACGGTCATTTAATGCACTCTTAGTATAAATAGAGCTGCATTCAATTCTTCTCAACTACTACAACTACTGAAAATGGAAATCATTCAAGTCTTGCATTTCTTCCCTCTGTTTTCAACTGTGTAGTATCTTTTGATACATAAGCTTCAAAGGTTTATCATTATCTGCTCTTAGAGAGAGTTTTTACTTGTAAATCATTTATTGTAAAGAATCACAAGTCAAGGGGACTTGGTGATTTGGGAGTTCATGGATTACAACTTGTAAAGGGGAGTGAGTCCTAGTGAGAGAACTACTTCTTGAGTACAGAGTGTGTAATCTTTATGATAGTGAAAATCCCAGAGGGTCTGGGGAGTGGATGTAGGTCAAGTTGTTAGGATCGAACCAGTATAAATCTCTGTGTCCAGCTATTCTCTCCTTACTCTGTTCATCTCTGTTTTTGCTTTTAGAATCCTGAAAAAATTTTAGAATACCCAATTCACCCCCGCTCTTGGGTATTTAGCTCCACTTTCAGCTTGATCATCTCTAAGTGGCATCCCTCTTCCATTGGTATCCCTTCTGGTTGAGTGCCCAACATTCCTGTCTTATGTAACAAGTCTAGTGTATACTTGCGCTGAGATACATTGATGCCCTTTTTGGTTCTCGCCACCTCCATGCCTAAGAAATACCTCATTTGTCCAAGGTCTTTCACCTGGAATTTAGTGGACAAGTCATGTTTTAGTTGAGCAATGGATTCTTCATCATCCCCTATAATGATTATGTCATCAACATAGCGATCAATATGGTGACTTTGCCATTAACATGTTTGGTGACCAACTTGTCATCAGCTCGCCCTTGAGTATACCCAAGTCCTTTCACTGCATTGGTGAATCTACCAAACCATGCCCTCAGAGATTGTTTCAGGCCGTACAAGGACTTGCTTAGCTTACACACAGATTTATTACGAGCTAGAACTCCATCTAGAATCTCCATGTAAACTTCTTCCTCCAGGTTGCCATTCAGGAATGCATTTTTCACGTCCAGTTGGTATAGTGACCAATCCAAGTTTACTGCGAGTGATAATAGTACTTGAATGGTATTGAACTTAACCACTGGGGCAAATGTCTCCTGATAGTTGATCCCGTACGTCTAGGTATATCCTTTTGCAATAAGCCTCACCTTGTATTTGTTGATACCGCCATTGGGATCCCGTACGTCAAAAGTGAACTTGGCGCCACTTTTGGCGCCAAAAACAATAATTTTGGCATCAAAAAATCAATTTAGAACGTTAAAAGCAAGATTTTTGGCGTCCTAAAATCAATTTAGGATGCCAAAAATACTTATCACACTTCCCAATGTCCCTACATGATGTGACCTCTTCTTTCCTCATTTCATTTCAATCTGGATGGCCTCCTTCTCTCCTTTGCACCTTCAATTCCAATGCTCCCTGAAACCTTCACCTTCTTCTCTCCACCACCATCACACCTCCTCCGCTGTCGTCCCTTCTCCGTCTGCATGGTTCGTGCTCATCTTCCTCCTCATCTTTTTCATTGACCATCATGCTCATCTTCCTCCTCATCCAATATCCTGTTAGCATACCTCTCCCTTCTCCATCAACCATCGTGCTCGTCTTCCTCGTCATCTTTTTCTAGAGATGCGAGCCTCTCCATCTTCTTCTACTGAAATCAAACTCACATCTGAGCTAATGAAGAAGGACAATGGCGAAGGTGAGTACAAATCTAAAGAATTTTGTTTTGATTTTGAGTTGATCTTGTTATTCTTCAAAAACACGAATATAGAGGACACTTCTTTGCTTCTTGTCGATATGCTCTTTCATTGTTGTAATGTAGTTCTACACCTGGAATGAATCTGGAATGGAACTACATTGGATGAGACTTTTATAAATGGATACTATATTGTTGTATAGATCCATTATTTTAGCTATTCATATCCGGTATTTTAGTTTTGGCATTTTGAGTTGATTTTGTTATTAGGCATATGCCATTGGATCCAATTGAATTGGAATGTAGATATGGAATTATTGTTTGATAGCTCCCGAATGTGGTTTGGGAGTTTTTTTTTTTTTTTCAAAAAAAAAACAGCATATGGCATTCGAAAAAATTGGGACGCCATAAGCCTAGTCTTAAACAATATGACATACCAAAAAAATTTAGGATGTTGTAACCTCTGACTTTCTACACCTCCCAGATAGGCGTCCCCACCAAAAAGGATGTAAAACAGGGGAAAAAAGGATGTAAAAAATCCTCTTGGTAGTAGTGTAATAAATCTCTCTTTTGTCACTAAACACTTATAAATGTCTCTATAAATTCTCTATATAACACCTTACTCTAGGTATTTTATCAATTCTGAACCACTAATGATCCTTCCAGTAACCTAAAAAGCTCAACTTTTACAAACTTCTCTTTTTCAAGAATGGGCTTTTCAAAAAAAAGGCTTGAAAATCATTAGCTAATAATTTTCAAATCTAAACTTAGTGGCTCATTCCCAGAGTAAACCTCTTTGGAAACCTTTTGATAAACAAATAAGTCTTGGGCTTCTTACTAATTCACTTAACCCCCAAAACATAAGGTCTTATACTGTAAAGATACAATGTTCAAACTATTTAATCAAAAGTAGGTACTAACCTACTTGCCCCCCTTAATTCTTAAATCCTGTAGCATCGGCATGTAAACATCTTAGGGCCTCACTCAAACAACAGCCCTGATTTAAAAACAAGATTATATCTTTGTCTCTAACTAAGCATGCATTTATAAATACATCTATTAGTTATGTATAGATATATTCTTGCGATTATAGTAGATGGAACTTACATTTAGACTATTACAGCCTTAAGGTTTACATGCCAAAATATATAAATATGTATCTATTTACATACATACTCACTTCATCGGAAGAGGAGTATTATATAGACATAAAATCATAAACTCGATCAAATAACAAAACTTAAGCTTCCTCAGCTTGAACCACCTTTAGTCTCTACCAATCACTATGCCCTTGCCCTTAGAAGCACCTGCCCTTACTATATAGCATGGAGGAAACGGGTGAGATTTGGGGAAATCTCAGTAGTAACAAATTTCTTCATGTCAATAATAAAAGATTACAACTAAGAATTTAAAACAAGCCAAAGAGAACAACACCTTACAACACTATATCATCAATTATGCCCATACATCATACAAATAACTCAGCCAATCGCTAACTGGCGCACCTTCATAACTAAATGAATAATAAATCAACGCACATTGCCATGGCAAATAATCTCATGAAGGTAAGTTACTACCTCTTGCTCTTTCTTTCAAGTTACCTTCACCTTGCTTCTTTCTTTCTTATTCACCTTGCTTCTTTCTTTCTTGATTCCTTGGGCTTGCAAATATCAAATCCTATTAACTATTCATGTAAGGGCAGATTAATGCGCACACATTGGTACAAGATTAATTTCTAACTTTGCAAAGTAGTTACATGACTAGTCTATACCAAAGCCCCAAACTCTAACCCTCTCAATTAACATTCCAACTTTTCCCTTGCTACTTAACTTTTAATTATACAAATCATCAATCACAACATAGGAGCTCCTAAACCTTATATATACATAGTACATGTTATGCTATTACAAGGGCAACATTATGATTTGACACATCCTTAGTCGCTTTGGGGTCAAATCACTATCTACCACAAATTAAAATGCAATATAGTGCAAACTTGAGATGGTTCTCTTATCAAAACCAAGAAGAAAGCTCAAATCTCATTAAATCGGCAACTCCTATTCAATCTCCACTTCAACAACCAAACTCTAGGAGCCCCAAGCTCCAAATTACTCCCATGAAGTCCAGCCTCAAATGGGTTATAATCTTAAAAACTGAAAACCTTCAATTTTTCTGCTTTACTGGTGCTGTGCATTTTGCTGTCAGTGACTCAGCTGCAGCCAAACTGTTTTGAGCCACGATCGAGTTTGCCTATGTTTTGAATTTGGTTGCAACCAAGATATAGTAAACTACGGCATCTGCTTCTGAAAAAATCAGTACTTTTATCTTATAATGATATGTTTTTACCATTATTTTTGCCTCAATTTGTGGTTCCAAGACATTCTCAAGTGATATGAAACATTCAATTCTTCAACCAAAATACACCTTGCAAAAGAATAAACTACATAAGCTCATAATTAACAAGGTTATGATCCAAAAATATGCACAATTAAGCAATAATGTCCAACCGAAAATACCATGCACATCTTCTTATCTTCAAGTATTCAAAATATGCACAACTGTGTCATGAGCTGTATAAAACTCAAGGAAATATGCCAAAATATCCAAACTCTCAACCCCTTTTTCTAAGAAATCCTCACATAGTCACATATGTTAAGGGTTTACTATTAATGACGGAACATTGAATGAAATAAAACCACGTTGATTCTCGTATTTTTCTTGTAATTTGTTTTTTCCATATTATTGTTGTAAATTAAAAGAGATGTGTCAAAGTTTATATATATAACTACTTGTATTATAAATTAACAATTAGAAAGCACACCTCACACGCCTTTTTTGAAAAATTGTAGTGATTAATTTTCTTACATCGATAATCCTACTTTTGAAAATTTATAGTCTAAGTTGGCGGACATGGAAACTTGTTTGATATAAAATTTATATACTCTAATATTATTAACACGCATCCGAATATATATCGTCCAACAACGACTATATTAAATTTTAAAAATTGAATCTCTCATGCGCACCTCTGGAAAATCGAGAACACATCCAAGACTTTACTGTTATAAATATGCATGTTGATACATGTGAAGTTGAGGGATCAAACTGAAATTATTAAGATGAAAAATAATTGGAAAATGACAAATTTTTGAAAAATTAAAATTTTCAAGTTGAAATTTTATTATTTATTCTTATCTTATACTCACTTTAATTTGTCCCATTTTAAGTGTTGTTTCAATAAAAAAAAATTTTTTTGTTTCACTTTATTTTAACTTTTTTTTTTTTACAATATCAATAAATACCTCACATCTTTTCAATTGTATTGTGTCCTTAATAAGTAATTACTACTTGTTATCATCGCTAGTTTAACACCTCCCAAAGCTTCAGGTATGAAATAAATAAAGAAATAAAACTACCTAATACAGTTCATGCAATTGCAATTTTATTAATGCAGTCATCAAGTGGATCGTTTCAATAATAATATGGTTTCAAAACTTGTGTTCTTTGCATGGGCAAAACGTATCAGTTCAAAACGCTATCTCCACCCCCCCCCCCCCCCCCCCCCAAAAAAAACACAAACACACAGACACAAAACGTATTTGGTACATTTGTTTTTGGAAATTGAATCTCGTGCAACTTTTACATAATTCTGATCATCAAGACGAGACTTGGATAATTTATAGCTTCTTATTTTTAATTAGGTTTTGATAGGGCTGTATATTAAATTATATGATGGCCGTCTCAATTGGCGAGCACGCTGCCAGAGAATGAGCGTTATTCAACGTCATGATGAACTGTTGCACATAATGAGATAACACTAGTTGTTATTGTTGTTGTTTTTTTTTTTTTTAATGATGATGCAATGTGCAAAATAATATCAACATTACAACTACCAATTCAAAGTGGTTTTTGTGATACATATACACACACATATATGTATACACACATGTATGTATGCATATGTGTATGTGTGTGTATAAGTGCCCTGAAGGAGCGAAGGGAACTGGAGGAGAATGGAGAGAAGAGAAGTAGAGGAGAAGATAGACTTCTTGAAACATAAATAAATTACTGAAATTAAGGATAATAAAAGAAATGAACTGAAAGCACGGTAAAAGTTAAATTTAAAGCGAACCAAAAGAAAATTCAGCCTCACTACTACAAAAAAGTGATTTTACTTCCCTAAAAGACGTCTGTTTTTTTAGAAGGGAAATATAATATGAAGGTGGTGGTATTTTTGTAATTATATGGAGCAAATTTGACATATTGGGCATTCTTTTTGTAATTCGGAGGAAGAAAGTGGACTTTTGGGGTGATAATTTAAATTTAGGACGTCAAAAGTGAACCCTGATGGCATGTTTGATGCCAAAAACAGTATTTTTGGCATCCTAAGTGTATTTTTGGGGCACCAAAAAAATTGCTTTTGGTGTCCTTAATTTATTTAGGACGCCAAAATTGAATCCCGGCACCACGTGTTGTATTTTTGGCATCCTAATCAATTTAGGATGCAAAAAGTGATAATTTAGACGTCCCAAATTAAAATTGGGACGTTTAAGCCAGCTCACACCCATGACCTGCTTTTCTTTTCCCATTCTCATTACCCATAAACTGCTTTCGTCTCATTACCCGTGACCTTCTTTAATTTTTTCCCTTCTCATTTCATCATCTCGGTATCGAAACCCCAGCCCTCTCTATACCTTCAGTCCCTAGACCCTCTCTTGCCTTGCCCTCCCTCCCCAGACCCTCTCTTGCCTCTCCTTCCCTCGCCGACGGCGATGTCATCGATGTCCCATTGACTCATTCTTACTCACGCACACAAACACACAAGAGTTCCTCACTGTCGGCACCATCGTGACTCTCAGACATGTCGTCCCCTCATCCTCACCCTTCTTCCCCGGCTACTCTCCTCTCAACGTTAATTGTGCCTCCTAGAATACTCTGACATGTCTAAGACGCGAAGGCTCTCACTGATGGCAGCTCTGGGGACCCCATTATGGTGGAGCCCGACGAAGAGGTCGGTCATCTGGTTTCAAATCTGCTGCCATCTGTCATCATCTGCTTTCATATTCCTCAAGATCTATCAGGTTTTCACTCGAATCTCATCGTCATCTCTATGGATGTAGATTCAACTATCTATGTATATTCCACAAAGGATTGTATATATTTTGGTTCTTGCACTAAGTCTGGGTCTTACCAAACTTGGTACAGTTGGATTGTATACTCTGATCTATGTAGATTTGATTTGATTTTTATGTTGATTATTGGATTTGTTTTATGGATCTGTAATTGGTATCTGAAAGTGTGATGACAAAGAAGACGTGGTTACTAGTTTTGACAATATCCTGATGATAGTATAAGACACCGAATGATGGTATACGATGCCGTCTATTTTTGTTCTTTTTTTGTTGAAAAAAGGATATGGCGTCCCAAATCATTTGGGGACGCCATAAGCGTCTCTTACGGCATCCAAATTATTTGGTACACTATATACTGATTTCTACTGCGTCCCTAATTTTGGCCTTCCCTTATTTTCAAACGTTATAAGGCCAAAAAGACGGACGTTAAAAGCCTTGTTTGTAGTAATGCCTCCAAAATTTTGTCTATTATCATTGGGTTGCTAGCCCCACACAATATAGCGAACCAAGGTTCAAATCCTCACTAGGAGAGATGTTCACATTTATTGCCTGATAGTGCCTCAAACAAAATTGCTTCCGTTAAGGGGATATATATGCTTAGCAATATATATATATATATATATTATTGCAAACAAAAAGAATTCATTCAAATATATCATAGAGAGATAGAAAAAAGTAAATGAATGTAATGAAATGATGTAATGATGAAAATTTAGCTCCTCCTAAAAAAATCTCGGTCTCTCCTTTTCAATAAAACAATTCATTTTTATAAAATTTTTAAACACCATAACACTAATGTGTAAGCTTCACTTTACTTTCATCGATATCAGTAAGGTCTTTGTCCAATGATGTTGCCACTAGGACAATAGTTACAAACAATGAAAGCTCCTCCATTGTAACACCTCACTTTTGGACTACCAAGACGAGTTGATCTCTTCTAAACCACCTGAATAAAATGGAGGCACTTTCCACTAACGCATGAGTTCCTGTCATAGTCATAGTGTGGCTTCTCAGCCACCCACAGCTTCACGGCATCAATGGTGTTGCTCATGTTGTCGGAGCTCCATGCGATGTTCTCACCGTAGTTGCCGCCAGAGTGGGCCAACTGGCAATCACCCTTGCATTGGTTAGCATAGTTCTGAGCATAAGCAGTGACAATGTCATCCCAATTTATGTTTGGGAAGACTTGCAAGATAGGCTTCATTGGGTGTATTTGGACTTACACAAACCTGATTCGGCAGGTTCAGATATATGAGATCTTCAAGTTGCCTCTGCTCTTGAATCATCATGTATGCTACCTGCACCGCCTTTCTGCTTAGAGCATCTACAACGACATTCGCTTTACTCGGATGATACTTGATCTCCAGGTCGCAATCTTTCAGAAACTCCATTCAACGATGTTGTCTTAAATTGAGTTCTTTCTAATCAAACAGATATTTGAGACTCTTGTGGTCGCAGTACAGTTGTACAATCGTACCATAGAGGTAGTTCCTCCATATCTTCAAAGAAAACATGATAGCCGCAAGCTTTAAATCATGCATATGCCACCACTTTGCCCTATTACATTAAGACACATCCCAATCCATGCCCATTGGCATCACTGTAGATTACATATGTAATATCCTGAATTTTTGTGCCTGATAATTGAAAATTAGCCTAAATTAGGTGAACGGCTAAGCCCAATTAGGGAAGAGTCTCAAGGATGTTGAGAGATAGGAAGCCTCTCGGGGACTAGGTAACTCAACTATATGGGTTAGTGGACCTAGTATGTATAAGCTGTGGAATTAAAGTACCAATGAAAAAGCGGCATAGAAGACTTGCACTGTGTAAATCCAATGGTAAAAGATGCCACCCAACTATGTCCTGAGGTATAGGACAATTAGTCGAGCAAAAAATATACTGGTATAAGTAATATATGGCATTTTTAGGGTAGTCAGGTATGCCCTACGTTTTTTAGAAAACACCAATATGTTGCATCATTTGTCGGATATCGGTATTCGTGTCACAAATCCAAGTAAAACCCAAGCAAGAATTTTGAGTACGCCGCGTAAACTGAGGCAGACACATAAATCAAGACAACAACGAAACCCAAACATACAAAATGCAAACCGAGAAAACGAACACCGAAAATTTACACATACGATACTTTCCCGAAAATCGTGCGACAAGACAACACATACACACATTCCAAGGACACATAGTGACATATCCACAAGCCGCCACAAACACACATGCATGGTGACAAGTGTCATACATGCACACACTCACACACACATATCAACACATGTCTTTCTCTCTTGCTTGACACATGGCTCATGCATGTGCAACACATGTTACACACACACACTTAAACTTAAATCATATTTTTCACTCCTCCCTCCCTCTCATTTTCACACACACACACACACACTCCCCCTTCCCAAAAAATCTGATCCTCCTCTTCTCCTCCCAACCTCCACCGTGCCTCCCCTCCTCCTCAAACTGTACCTACCCTTCCACCACCAATGACCACGAACACCTCTCCTTCCATTGCCAACCACTGTTAGCTCCTCCCTCCCTCCTCCACAAACCGTGACCCTCCTCTTCTTCCTCCTCCTCCAAGCATCATCATCTACATCTATAACCATCATCGTTCAAAGATCAAACAAAGAACAAGGTAAGAATTTGCAAAAGTTTCAAAGTTTCCTCAAAACCTTCATGCATGTTTGATTAAAGAGAAGAGAACTCACATGCATGAGTGTTCTTGGTTCTAGGCTGAAAGGTTGAGAAGGAAAAAGAGAAAAGGAAGTGACCACAAGCTCAAGATCAAGCACTTGTCGTAAGAACACAAATCTTCTCTTATGATTTTTGGAGTTTTGATTGAGAACCCTGATTTGTAATCTGGGGTAAACTCTAAAAATGAAAGGGAATTTCGAAATTATGAGACACCATAGTGTTTCTCATGAATACTTGTGTGGGAATAAAAATTTTAATGAATTTTTAAAGAGGTTTTTGAATATGAAAAAAGAGCTCAACAAAGGGGTTAAATCTGCTAGTTTTGGATCACTGAAGTCAGTGAGTTTATGAGTGTGGTTTCCTAGGGTAAATGTCCTCTCAAAATTAGGAAACACTTCCAGAAGATAGAGGACATGCATATATTTAAAATGATGGGTATTTTTATTGTTCTAAGCTCTGGTCAGAGAGCAATAAATTGTACAAAATGATCCTGATTTTTGGAACCCAAAACTGGGCAGAGAGTTTGTAGGTGGTCTTTGTCTAGGTTAATGTGCCCAGGAAATTCTGAATTTTTCTAGGCATATAGAGGAGTCACTAATCTATAAGGAAATATAAAATTGGTAATTTTTAAAGCTCTGATCAGGGAGATAAAATTTTTTGAAGTTAGGCAATGTTTCTAGAGAACACATTGGACAGTCTGGATATATTTGCGAACTGGGAATGAATGGCGAGTGATAAAATGCTGGAACCAATTTTTGAAAAAATGAGACTTAATAAGGAGCTTATAGGTTTTTGAACCACATCAGTAGGTGTTAACTCTTAGAAATTGACAATATTCCAGCACACTTTCTCTCTCCTTTTACCTATTTTTGGTTCAAAATGTGCATAGAAATGAAGTCATAGAGGAAAATGTGCATATCAAAGTATGAGGCAAAAATCAAAGAAATTCTTGTTATTATAGAGTTTATGATGCAATTGAGAATTGATAATTGCTTACTCTTTTTGTAGGAAGAGGGAGACAAGTTTTGAAGCTCTATAAGAACCAAGAAACAAGGAAAGAAATAAAGGAGGTGAAGCGATGCAAAGCTAGAAGAGCTCGTGCAACCGGCCATGGAAAGTCACAACGGCCGCAGCAAGTAGTTGCCGCGGAAAGTGACAACGGCGTAGCCCTTGATCGGAAAAATGCAGAAAGTACAGCTGCGCGTTTTTACAATTCGAAACAGAAAAACCCTATTTAACCTAAAGGGAAGGGCCGAAAAAGACACTCTTGACCTAAGGAAACAAGTGGGCACACAAGGGAAGAGCTTGGGAGAGAGATTTGGACAATCTTGGAGGCTTGGGTGCTCAACCTAAGAGAGATTTTGAGGATTTCACCTTGGTCCTTCCTCTTTTCTTCTCTTTTCTTCCTAGTTTCTTCATGTATTCAGTTTCTTTGCTTAGACTCTCTTTGTATTTGAATATGAGTAGCTAAACCTTTCATTCTAGGGTTCTTCTTACCCTTTGTATGGATTAAAACTTGAATATTCCTCTCTTTTGGTAGATAAATATACACATGTGTTGATTTCAACCTTGGCTTAATGCTTCTAAGTGATTGGCCTCCATTTAGATGATTTATTCACATAGGTTTTGACTCAAGAGAGCTAATCTAGGTGTAGAACTCGATTGAAATCATGCTTGTCTTAAAGTTTACTTGATAAATGGATGGTTTGTTGGTAAAATAGAGATATATTTACTAACCTTGCATTGTCACATTAGGGTTGTTGCTTAAAGATTGATTCTCATTAATTGTAGCAAGAGATTGTGCATTTTAATGAGAAGAGAAACTTGATTTTGACTTGAGAGAGCGGGTCAAGTATTTGTGAACCTTAGACTAACACATGTATGTATTGAAATGCTATTAGAGAGGTATTTGACCAAGTTTTATGAAATGCAAAAGGGGAAGAAGAATCCTAGGCTCTTTTATCCTTGAAGTCAAAAGTCATTTGCCTTTATCAATTGTAAGTTTTAGAAATAGTCTTTAAAAGTTCTCTTTCCAAATCAAAACTTTGTTCTAGCTCAACTTGATGAAATTCACTAAGCCTCTTGCTTGACCAATTTGTTATACAAATCCTCATGGGAACGATACTTTACTTTTCACTTTATTACTTGTGAAACTTGTACACTTGTGAGGCGAACAGTTGGACACCTATAACTCCACATATGAATTTTTAAAGATAAGTCATGTTTTCTTGAAGCTTAACCGGGCAGTAAGGGTAGTTTTGGAAACTTGGACTTACTTGACTTGTTATAACCATTGGAATTATTTTTTTGTGAAATTCGACTTGTCTAGGAACACTTGAGAGTTGACAGCACATTATTTCTATGTTTGTGCATTTAATTATGAATTTTCAAAGTTTAATGAAAATTCTGGGAATTTAAGATTAAGTTTGAAAGTAAGGAAATTAAGGGAAAAAGTTGTAGGACCTGGTTCTAAAGGTATGGTTATGTCCTCAAGGCCATAAGGAGAATGAAGGAACTTTGAGCAACCTTGATGGTTGTTGAAAGAGGAACCCGAGTAAGGATAGTATCCTTAAAGGTGGTGGGCTTACCTTACTTGCATGTATTTGATATTATTGCTTGTATGTATATGTTTGATTGCTATACTTGCTTGCTATGTTTAACATATATACTTGAATGATTGAAGCTCTGTTTATGATTATGCTATAGCTGTGAGTATGATGCATGAAGCATTAAACATGCAGAAATGTCATTATGTTAACATGAGCTTGTGCAAGTAATACCACCACCTTCATCTTCTTCAGTTGCTCCTTCCACTATTGTCATCGGCGAGCTTCGCAGACCACAAAACGACCTTCACTTCACTCCCTCTGTTTTCTTTATCCTCCTTTCACCACCTAGAGTCTTCACCGCCACTAAGTCCACCATCGATCTCTCTGAGAATTCTGGTGAGTCTTTCGATTTGCAAGTCAAGCTTTGTTTTTCTGGTGGGGTTCTGTTTTTATGCTCCAAACAAGTTGCTATCAATACTACTAAAGCTCCAATAAGTGGCTAAGCTTTCAACTCTTGAGGAATGGGGATTTGGCTTGAGTTCAAGAACTTTAATGAGAAGTTTTTCTTAGTTCCTTTTGTTATTGTAATTCCTAGTTATTTTCTAAAGTAGTTTCAATAGGATTTTAGTGTGAGTTATTTGGAATCGATATTGTTGAACTAAGATTGCTAATATTGTGTTTGGATTGGAATTATTGTGATTGGATGATTTTCATATATGTATTTCCTATTAATTCATTGGGGTTATACTTACTACGTGATTACTAAGCTATGTGGTTGATTTGGATTAATTTGAGTGTTGGGATTGTGCATTCATATTAGAGAAAATATTTGCATGAATTCGATCTTTTTCACGCATCAAGTAGTTCTTGATTAATATTTCTAAGTAATAGCTATAAGTATGATCATAGGAATAGCTATTGATTAGGAGTGTTAGATCCAATATGATTACTTAAGGTTTTAATTAAGACTTGATCTATTTCAAACTCGCATATCATTTAGTGAGCAAGGATAGCCAATTGAACCAATTTCTTAAGAGAATTGTCTCACTCATATTCCATTAACCATTTCATTTTTATAAAAAGGCCAAAAATACTAGCTTTAGGATTTTAATTAAGTTTTGCACTTACCTATTTTCAACAAAATCCAAAACCAATCTTTCCGTGTTTCATTGCATTTGCATGACATTTAAATTACTTAGGAATCAATAAAAGGTCTCTCGAGAAGAGAGAATGATCCTAGGTTTGCCTATACATAATCCTTGGTTAATTTTTGATTGTAGACCCCAAGACTAACGTACAAAAAGCCCTATTTGATTGTGGACCCCAAGACTAACATGAAAAAAGCCCTACTTAGTTATGGTTAAAATACTTATACACCAAATTTGGGGGTTGAGAAAAATTGGAGAGTCAATCCCTAATAAATGTGACTTTTTTATGATGTCACATTAGTTATATTGTCAAAGAATATATAAAAAACATTTGTCGAAGGTTTGTTGCATATTAATTGAAAGATTAAAATTAAATAGCTTAATTAAGCTTTTGGAAGGACAATCCATAGTCTCTCTCAAGTACCTATGTGACAAAATCTAAGTCCATGGAGAAATTGCTACACCCCTACCGGCCTCACCCTTTTGGGTGGCAGGTAGCGTGATACCTCTCTATTCTTATATTATATTACTTAACAACATGTATTAGAGTAAATTACACAGCAGAGCATACATTCGGTTTGGGCGTAGTGTAGGTAGGATATTACAAATCTTGGTTACAAATTTAAAACATAAATAAATAAAATATCTACAAATCTTCCTTGAATGATCTCGAAACCCGGTCCGGCACCTTCATGTGCTAGCATCTACCACTTTATCCCGGGAGCTACTTCCAACAAGCCAGTAAATACACGGGTAACAACATAGACCTGAATCCCGAAGGATCCTGAGTAATCTGTTAATCTCATACACAAAGTATGTAAGAAAACCATAAATACAAATTCGCAAATCGCACACAAAGAAGGCACAAAGCCTAATCCGGAACAAGCGCCTCTTTATAGCACACAACATAGACATCGTAGGGCACAAAGACACAAGGCCTTAGTCGCACACAGTGGGTTCCGGTTCCAAAGCGCTTGGATAATAACAACACCGAATTCATACACAATCATTGTAATGCATACATACAGCAGAGACATACAAAGTATATGAGGATTAAGGTTACTACCTGGCAAACTTAAATTGTCGGTTACATTCTCCAAATTCTTTTAAAAGTTCCCGGCGACGGCACTTCCTATGATTATAAATAATACTCGTAATTTGCAATTCTCCATAATTCAAATATTACTTTGAATAAATTATCATTTCAAGTCCATATCTTTTCATATAGTTCTTGCCTAATCTTCCTTCTTAAGTCATATGTTTGGTATCAACTTGAGCAGAACCACCCCTTAGGAATATTGATTCCCGTAACCATCAAATATCATGAAAAGAAAATAAATCCAAGTCACAAAGCCATAAGGTGTTAAGGAAGGTACTTACTTGACTTTGATCTTTGCTTTCCTTGAACTTCTCCTTCCTTAAACTCCTTGTTGATTTCAACCTAAGCTTCTAAATACCATACATTATCGATCCTAATCATAAGACCGAAACCTGTGACTATCGGGGTTCTAGCTATTATTCGGTTCCATCGAGGCACCAATTCTTAGCCATACACTTTCAGGGAATATTCTTTGTTCAAGATCTTTCCCTATGCTGATACAACAACTATCAACCTCCAAGTAACCCATAACATATAGGTACGATCCTCGAACATACCTCAAATAACACAGTATCAATCAATTCTATCAAGGTTTCTACTCTCAATCTTTTTTTTTCTAAGGGAGTATCATATGATTAAAATCATTCCCTAGCAACAAGTATCCTCCAAATACCTCATGTATACTGGTATTATACTCTACTGCCTCAATGCATGTAAATCAATCAAATACCCAAGGAATCTACTGTTATCAAATCAGATTCCTAGGTCAGTTTTAGATTGTCAGCAACCCTAAGGATGCCTACCAGATCTTAGGTTCATCAACCTAATTCTGAAACCTCGATCATACCCAATCACCATAATTTATAGTTGACAACGTTTAGGCACTAACCTCAAATAACCTCGAATCAATAACTATCAGATTCACAATCGATTCCTAGAACCTCAACATCAAATAGGCTAAGGAATCATATTACCTCAACAATACCCAACATACAAACTAGGATTATGATTCACAATTCCTAGTCCAGACCTCAAAACATTAACATAATAACATTCCTATTCACGAGGTTTGGATCTAAATCCTTACTCAATTTAATATCCTCTTAGCATCCCTAAAGATCACTGTAAGTAATTCTTTAAAGTTCTAAGACCTCAAGTCAAAAGGATCTCACATTCCTATAGTACTTCTCAGGGGTCACCCATCCCGAGAATTTCTCTCGCCAAGCACACTTAACTTTAAAGCGCCTATCAGATCGGGGTAGAGATACTTATACAAATCCATATTTTGCTGGATACCGGTAGTTCATATATTTACTAGCACTAATATGACACATCTGCCACCCAAAGGTGCTAGGTATCGTCTCCACCGGAAAGCTTAAGCAGTACTAGCTTCTCCATGTAACTCCTTTTTGAGTTCTTGTAACACTGAATGAGAATTTTACTCAGACCCTATTTTCCATATTAGAGCTCCTAGAGTCAGCAGCATAACCCACTTTCCATACTGTCTTAACCAAACGTGGAGTTTTAACTCGCCGGAGCTTAGGGTATATGTCCTTCTGCTCCATTCGCATCAAATTACTTCAGTACCCTTAACCACGTACATTTTACCAGTACCGTCCAAACCATGCTCTGATACCAAATTGTCAAACCCTACCGGCCTCGCCCTTTCGGGTGCGGGTTAGAGGGATTCCTTTACTTAGTTACCTTTCCTTCATTATTTGGTCCTTTTAACTCATATCGGAGTGAGCGCAACAGAGCATTTAACAGGTTTGAACTATCTACTGTACTGGTAAAAGTAAAATAAACATAAAATTAAAGTCCCCGAAGGGTTAAGGGTACAGTTATCCATAATAAATACCAAAACAAAACATACTGTCATCTCAAATATATGTACAAACATGATAGGGAATTCCCTATTCTTCAGTTTGTACCGATAAGCACTTATCATTCCGAGAAGGGTTCTTTACATTGGGCATGTCTCCCTGTGACTACAAAAAAGTCTGGGGTCCGATAGTGGCCCCCCAAAGTAACCGTCAATACTCAAATACTAAATGTGTAACGAGTATGTAAGTTACCATGCTAGACTGAAGTATAAAAGCATGCCAAACACATACCACATATGCATCCAGATCATACCACAACAAAACATACATCACAATCCAAGAACCTGTACAGCTGCCTTACCAAGGCAAGCCTCGGTCTCACTGGACTCTCAACCCGTAAAGTCGCCCTCACTAGGTCACCCGGACGAAACTCAACCCACACAGCCGCCAATTAAGGTCGGCATCAAACTGATCGTCCTCGATGCTAGGAATCATACAACTCGTATGCATACTTGGCACAACATATATAATGAAAACACACATGGCAAACACTAACACACAACAAAACACATAAAGATATCCGAGTAAAGTGGTCACTACCTGGTGTGGTAAATATTGTCCTTAATATTTTATTGGGCCCGTTGACTTCCCAAGGGTTCCTTTGACCTATAAATCATTAAAATACACTTATTCAATATTTACAAAATGCCATCACATTTTTCTTGCCAAAACTGAGCCCAACCCAAAGTTTCCAGAAATCCAGTGTTTTCGGCCCAACTTGTACGATTTTTAATAAAGTCCACAAAAATCATTTTTGCATGCTTCCAGCGCCACTTTAACCATTGAAATATCTATGTTCCACGAAAAATATTCTCAGACCCTGAAAGTACTTTTAGTTTGGCGTGGTGCTCACTTTTCACACCTAGGTCAGATTTCGACCTGTTGCACACAGATCTAACTTTGCCAATTTTTATCTCCCAATTGGTACATCAAAAATATATCGAATTACATATCCAAATGATGCCCCAGATGTCTAATTTTCACCTGAAAATTTTCAGCTCAAACCAATGTCGTTACTATTTTAAAAATATTTTTGAAGCTTCTCTACCCAGAATCCTAGAATACTGGCAGCAAGATTCTTCTTTGAGTTTTTGGGGTTTTGGAGTTTGGAAACTTAAACCATAGCTTAACTGCAACGTCCCAAATTTTGGGACAAGGAATTTAGAAATATGATTGAGATAAAAGGCTGTTAAGCCAAAAGGAGCCCAAAGTCTTAAGTTTAACATGATAATAAGCTTAAGATAATTGCTAGAGTTATTTTTTGGACCTCGAAAATTTAGGGAGAAAATATAAAATATTATTTGGAGGATCTAAAAATTTTATGAAAGGATTAGTTACGAAAATTTTGGCCTAAATAGTTTAAAGTTATTTTCTGATTTTAGGGTCTATTTTTCCCATAAATTTAAGGAAAAATAGTTAGAGGATGAATTTTGACACAGGAACTATAGAATAAATAGTTTATGGCCTAGAGGAATTAATTGAGAAAGAAAAAAATCTTTATATGGGATTAAAGATTTATTTCAGAAATTTATCTCGTGCCTAAATTAAGAAGGGATAAAATGATAAGTTTACTACCCCACGTTTGCAAATGAAGTTGGGTAAAGTCAAAGCCCAATTTGATTAGCCAAGGGTAAGTCTAATCAGAATTTTAGAGAAGGGAATTGTTGAAGTTTAATGGTGCAATATTATAAAGAAAAGGAGAATATAGAATTAGTAGTATTATGTGTTGAATCCTCCATTATTCCCATGCAACATGCGCAAGTCATGTGCTTTCTATGCATACCCAACAATTCAACTTGTCATTCATTTGCTATACGGACATGCCAACCACACAACTCATTATTATTATCCAATTCTCTACGGCCCAAGAGTAAAAGCCATTTGGGAAAAAGGCACAACCATAATCCATGTAATCAGTTATTCTTCATTCAGCCCATATACCTGCCGCCCTATTCAGTGTTTTATTCCTTTTGTTATTTAATCTCCATTGGGCCAGCTCCTTCCTCCAATATCTGAATCCCATTCAGCCCATGTACCAACAGAACTCATTCGTCCCATATTTATTATACTCATTCACCTTTTCCTATTCATATCTTTTCGGCAAGACGCAGAAACACAGAGAACGAGCTGAGACACCGAGAGACTACAGCTGTTTCATGCAACTCTAATCTTCGACTAGGTGAGCTTTGAGTCTTTTATTTTTGTGGTTGGGTGTTTTTTTTTCCTGCAGAAGTGGGGGTGCTGGAAATCTGATTTTCTAGTGAGAGAAAGTTGAGAAACTAGTGGGAAAAACCATAAATTGAAGCTGATGTTTATGATATTTGATATTGCATGTGAGGTGATATTATATTATGGTTCTGCATGATGATTCTTTCTGCTGATTATGGGACACCCAAACAGGGGAGTCGTTCTAGTTTTGGCCGAATGGTTAATGGGTATTCTGGAATTAAGGATAAGGGGACCAAAATGGTGTTGCATGCACGTTACGTTGGAGTTTTCTTTAGTTTTGTTGTGAGTTTTCTACAAATGCACCGAACAAAACATGAAATAAGGTTGCCCATAAATTGATTTGAGGATTGGAGCACTTATGTGATTATGGAATAGCATGATTCAGTTTCCAATATGCCAAAAAAAAAAAAAAAAAAAAAAAAAAAAAAAAAAATATGAAGTTGGTTCAAGTCTATTGTATATACTTATATGCATGCGTTTGGTTGGTAAAGCATGAAGCTGGAATTTGCGGTTGCTGTGATGATAACTCAAAAGCTGAAAAAAAAAATTGTTTCTAGATTGATTATGTAACATCCCATTTTCAAAAGCAGTATATATTTTTTTTTCATCGAGTAGAGCATCGGAGAGATTCGATGAATCGATATTTATATTCAAAATGCCGTAAGTCTGGCTGATTATAGTAGCGGTACGTTATACCGAGTGTTTTCAAAGTAAATAACAAAAGAAGAAAGTCTTCAGCTGAGTCTCTATGTGTGTCGCTTGCCTTTCTCCTCGATCCTCGGTCCTCTTGACCCTGACGCTATGTTAAGAGCTGAGGTTCAATACCCATTGAACCTCAGGTAATGGTTAACCTCATGCTTATGTAACAGTTATGTATGACAGATATTCATGACATTACAGCAATATTCACATACGAAAGATAATAACAGAACACAGCCACTGCATATGAAGGTTATTATGGTCTGCACTATTCACCAGTGCCACGGTGTACATCCGTGTCCTCAGCGCTAGGAAAACTCAACGGCATTATCAAAACTATAACCCGTGTAAAGCTGAATATATGACAATAGGTGATTTAAGCCCCATAACTTAGTCACAGTGCTTGGCCCAAGACCTAGTCTTGTCCATCACTTCATGAAAACATCTATCACATATAGCATACAATAAGCATCAGAGTTAGTGTTACAGCGAACGTACCTTTCACCGTGTAATGGCCAACATGCCTGACCTTTGAACCGACTCCGGACTTCCCGGATATCCTATACATTATCGTCAGATTATTATATGATATTTGATAAATATCATATTTCTTAGAATAATATCCTAAGGGTTTAATTTACCTTTCTACCCTTGGTGGATTTATTATTACCATTTTGCCCTTACATTTTATTAAAAACGCTATGCTGAGTTTCTGGGCAGAATTTTCGGTTAACTTCGCAAAATCATAATTAAATCTACAAAAATCGAAACGAGGATCCGTAAAATTCTCCGGACTCCTTAGAATGTCTATTTTCAAGGAAAAATACTTTTATATACCCAGAATTTATGAACAATTCCCAGTTTTCATTTTTCTCAACGTTGCCCAGAATTTCGTCCATAAAAACGGCCTAACTTCAACCGGTTGTATCTCTTTGTACAAGAATCAAAACGCTACATATTATATATATTCGGAAAGCCCTACATATCTAATTTATTTCTGGAAAGTTTCGTGATTTATGGGCTTCATTTCCAACATAAAATATTAGCATTTCTTTCGCTGTTTGCCCAGAAATTTTACTGAAAATTTCGCCAGAACTTCGCTACTTTGATCTTTAACTTCCAAGAATTTTGCTCCACAATATTTTCCACCATATTTTCAAAATAAAGACATTTTTAATCATAACAACATGAAATCAAAACTTCTTGGAAGATTTAAAGATCAAACTAACCTTTATACTAAGAACTACTAAGAACAACTAAGAACTATAAAATTAAAGACTAGAAACTAAAAACAAGCTTACCTCTTGAAAACTCTTGCTACTCCCTCCTCCTTCTTGCTTCACTCCACTCTTGCTTAGAATGGTTTTTGGTGTGAAGAGAATGAAGAGGGAAGCCCTCTATTTATAGTGAAATGTCATGGCATTCTTGCAATTATTTTGAACTTCCTCTTCCTCAATTTCCACCATAGGATCTAAACTTAGTTAAGAAGTTTTAATCTTAACCATTGGACCCATACTTAATGAAGAAGTTCCTTCCAACGGAGTCTTCGGTTTTACTTTAACGAAATTCATTTTTGGTTGCTTGATCAAGCACTAATACTTTTAAATTCTGAGTATGCTTTTTGATCAAGTAGTTGGATATCTAGATTTATGGTCTAATTAGATTCCCTGGTTGTACTAAGCTTATTCTTCAACGTTTGCAAAAATAGCCTTTACTAGGCTTACTTTCGAGTTAAATTATGTGGATTCAAGATAAGTCCTTATATTTTCTCCAGGGTTCCAACTTCTTCACAACTATTTAAATTTGTATAAATTCTCACTTTATTTGTTGTTTTGAGTTTTTACTGTGTACATCAAATATTTACTGGATTTCAAATCATTATCCAATTTACTCTAGGATTTCAAACTTTATCAAATTTGCTTTAATTTTATTTTTCTCTCTCTTTTCTCTCTCTTGAATACTAGACACACACACACTCACAACTCTTTTCTCTTATTGGTGGATTAAATTTCACATGGATTATGCTTTATGAACTTCTATCGATAAAGTCCCCCGTTCGGTGTTCTAATCGCGTAATCTTAGAAAATCTCAAAAATCCGGGAACACACCTTTGAAGTTCTATTCTTCCTCTTTGGAAATATCTGAGTTAACTAAATTTTTGATCCCATTAAGGGTATTCCGTTGTCTCGTTGAACATTTTCGACAGATCGCCGTTACTGAAATTACTTCGGTAACATCAACTTCGGGACAAAAATTCACTGATTCATAATATGTCCAGTTGTTTTCTACTTAGTTCAAGGATTTCAAGTTATGATTTATTTTTCATTGGTTCTCACTTTTCTTATCTGCCCTTTGTTTACAAAATATCTTTTCATCTGATCCCTTATTTGCCCCGCGGCTACTTCGGAAATGACTTCCGCTAACACCGATTTCTGGACAAAAATTCACTTGTTTGTAATATATCCTGACCTAAGAAACTTAGTTCATGGTTTTCTAGATAGGATTTAATTTCTATCGGTTCTCATTTATCCAACCTGGTTCTTCCACAAATATCTTAATTATATTATTATTTAATTAACAAAATATCATGATATTATTTTTGAAAAACCCACAACCCTTTTCACACTCAAATTTTGGTTTTCTCTTCCCTTTATTATTATTATTTTTTCTTTAATTTATCTAAATTAGCTAGAAGCTTAATTAGAGCCTTAATCCCATTATTAGCAATCTTTTAGGATTTAGGGTTTTCATGTTCTTAATCTCACCAATTTTTCTTAATCTTTTCTAATTGATTAGCAAGCACACTCTATGCTAATATTAGCCATAAACACTTAATTAAAGGATTTTCCATAATCTACCTCAAATATTCTCTTGTTCGAGCTTAAACAATTAGCCATTAATTACTTAACTAATCACTTTCTAATTGTTGATAATTTTCTTAATTAGGATTAATCATTTTCTCACAACTATTTCATTGACATTGGTATTTTATGTCCCACATATCATATTAAAAATCATGGGGCAACTTATGCTCCCCAAAATTATATTTAATTTTGCCTCATTATTTTTCAAGGAAATAATCCCAAAAATTCCTAAAATTAGAGACAACATACTTTCTAATTTTCAATAAATATTTTATTGCCTCTTGGGATTTATCATAATATTTTCAGGGCATTTCATGGCCCATAATTGTATTTAGGGATTTTTGACACTTTAATCTCTCTAATTTCATTAGAAATTTCCCTAGACAATAGAATAAGTATCCTACAAGGTTTTAAAACCAAATATTCACCTATTTCCAAATAGGTATTATTTGCTAAAATATGGTATTCCAGATAGATAATTATCCGGGTATTACAGATTACCTTGTGGTGCTGTTTGGAAAATATTTAAAAGTTAAAACTGATCATTATTGCCTTTTGAGGCTCCTAAATGGCAAACTAATGACTCACGTGTTAAAGCACGCATAGGAATATTTAATAGATTGAGTCCTTGGGTGCTAGACTATATTTAAATTTCTATTTGTGGTCTGTGAATGTTTAGCAACTATTTTAGATGATTAGAATGAGGTTAGATATGTTAGAATAAGTTGAATGATAATAAGTGAGAATTGGGGCATATATGTGCGTATATTTGAGTGTGTATGTGTATAAGTATTAAGTTTTGGTAGGACATCCCAAATGTTCCTAAATAAATATGAATTTCAAAATTTATAGGATTTGGCAATTTCTAAAGCTCAAGAGAAAAGCAAATAAAAGGGGATTTTGGTAAAGGTATAGTTTCGGAAGGAGCAACAAAAGGGTGAGTGAATAACGTCCTAATTTTTATAAATGACATTTTTATTATTTGAATTTTTATGTTTATTTCCATATTTAAAAGTATGATTTTGAAAAGGAATATTTGTTGATAGTATATGTGTAAAGAATGGTTAATTTATTATGTATTTTCTTGCAATTGTTTTAAAGCATGAATTATGCAAATAAATGGTAAGGAGACTTTTTGAGATATTTTTCATAAATTTTATTTTGAAAAGATCTTGCATTTTGGAAAGTTTATGAGCTAGAAATTATTATTTGAAGTGGAATGTTTTTACGTGAGTTTTTAATGTTTTAAAAGGATTTCATCGCAGATTGAATTGAAGGAAAGTTTTGAAATATTGTTTGTGGAACTTCATGCTTGGGCATTTGATTATGAAGTATGAAATAGAGCTGTTACTATCTTGAAGGAAGTATTTTTATTACTTTGATAAATTGACCCCAAGCATGCTTGAAAATGTTTTTGAAAGGACCAAATACAGAATGCTAGTTACTAACAGCAGTACTGTTAGTCCTTGGTGCACCATGGTTAACCTCAGCTCGCTTGATATTCATGGGATTTGTTCTCATGCTTGCTTCATGGACTGTGTGTCCCTCGCTTGTTTCATGGCCTCGTGTCATGCTTGGTTAGTTACCCTCTCATGGACCAGTGTGGCCACGCTTGTCATTCGTTACGTAAGAAGTTCTAGGGAAAGATGTGGATTTGAGAACTATAGTTTAAATTGATTATATTAAATCAAACGTTTTATTTTATACGAAATTGTTTTACTAACGATATTTTATATAAATTTCTCTTTTATTTATTATTTATTGTTTTAAACTGGATTTGTTAAAGTAAACAATTTATTACGTCTTTCGAGGTAGTTGATTGATTATCCTATATAGAGTTTTGTTTTTATTCATGATCTTATGGTTTTGAAATTGAAGTTATTGTCATACTGATATTATTAGAAGATAAAAATATTTAAATTCTTTACTCTTGTATTTTATTCAATTAAAAGAATGAGACGTTATTCACCGAATTTTTTTTTGGTTCAGACGATATCACTGCTCCTGTACCTCCTGCTAAGCGGTGAAGAATCTTCCTAGCGACTTAAAGCTTGCGGTCTCATTTTGGAGTGCTACTAGTTGATGTAATTACAAGCTTAGAATTTTTGTATTATTATTAATATTAGATGCTCCACGTAGTCTATAGATAGGATCCTACCTCCTTTTTGTTGTATGGAACGAATGAATATTCTATATTATGGTATTATGATTATTAATTAGCATTTGTATATAAGTGTAAGGCTTAAGGAATGTGAATTCTCTCATATTCCTTGCCGGTCACCCCTTGGATTTTCAGGGCGTGACATTAACCCCACACAAAATCACGTTTTAAACACTTTGGGACCATTAAAAACTCCAAAATAAGACCCCAACACCAAGCCCCAACCAGTTGAACGAAAACTACAAGTTTAAGTTCCAAAGGTACGGGTTTTCGGTGTTTACCTGAATCGGAAGTTGGGTTGATGATCCTATGTGCTTGGAGCTTGAACTTGGCGATGGAGGTTGGCTAAATACTCTCTCTTTTCTCTGTAAATTTCTTGGTCCCCTTGGTCAAGGAGAGAGAGAGAGCATGTGCATTTAATAATAGAAAAAGTAACCAACTAGTTCCAAAGTAATTGGGTAATTCTTCCATTCGGTTGGTAATTAATTGACTTAGTTTCACCTTTATCCCATGTGACTGATTTTACAAGCTTCTAGGAGATGAAGTGGTGTATTCCCATCCCATTTGATCAGATTCCATCTTTTATTTGGATAGGAATTAATCAATTTGACTCAAAATGCTATCTTGACTTATCGATGGGGCCCACGCTTTACTTAATTGACTAGTTGAACTTGTAGTTTATTCTTTTGCAGGGTGTATTTTGGTCGAAGAATTGAATGTTTCATATCACTTGAGAATGTATTGGAACCACAAATTGAGGCAAAAATAATGGGAAAAACATATCATTGTAAGATAAAAGTATTGATTTTTTCGAAGCGAAGCGTAGTTTACTATATCTTGGTTGCAACCAAATTCAAAACATAGGCAAACTCGATCGTGGCTCAAAACAGTTTGGGCGCGTAGCTAAGTCACCGAATACAAAATGCACAAGACCGAAGCAGCGAGAAAACTGAAGGTTTTCAGTTTTTAAGACCATAACCCATTTGAGGCTGCATTCTAGACTTCGTAGGAGTAATTTGGAGCTTGGGGCTCCTAGAGTTTGGTTTGTTGAAGTGGAGATTGAATAGGAGTTGCCGATTTCATGAGATTTGAGCTTTCTTCTTGGTTTTGATAAGAGAACCATCCCGAGTTTGCACTATATTACATTTTAATTCGTGGTAGATAGTGTTTGACCCCAAAGCGACTAAAGATGTGTCAAATCATAAAGTTGGCCTTGTAATAGCATAACATGTACTATGTATATATAAGGTTTAGGAACTCCTAAGTTGTGATTGATAATTTGTATAATTAAAAGTTAACTAGCAAGGGAAAAGTTGGAATGTTAATTCAGAGGGTTAGAGTTTGGGGCTTTGGTATAGACTAGTCATGTAACTACTTTGCAAAGTTAGAAATTAATCTTGTACCAATGTGTGCGCATTAATCTGCCCTTACATGAATAGTTAATAGGATTTGATATTTGCCCAAGCCCACCAAGGAATCAAGAAATAAAGAAGCAAGGTGAAGGTAACTTGAAAGAAAGAGCAAGAGGTAGTTACTTTACCTTCATGAGATTATTTGTCATGGAAATGTGCGGTGATTTATTATTCATTTAGTTATGAAGGTGCACCAGTTAGCGATTGGCTGAGTTATTTGTATGATGTATGGGCATAATTGATGATATTGTGTTGTAAGGTGTTGTTCTCTTTGGCTTGTTTTAAATTCTTAGTTGTAATATTTCATTATTAACATGAAGAAATTTGTTACTACTGAGATTTCCCCAAAGCTCACCCGTTTCCTCGATGCTATACAGTAAGGGCAGGTGCTTCTAAGGGCAAGGGCATTGTGATTGGTAGAGACTGTTGTTTCTAATATAATGAGTAGGTAGAAATTGAAAATAAAGTACACAGACTATCAACACAAGAATCTGTATTATTAAATAAAGCATACAGGGAACATTCACTTAGTCTGTATAAAATAAAAAAACTGTAAAACAAACTCACAAGACTGCTGATATGGAATGGAAAAATGCAGAAATCCGGGCCCAACTTTCGTTGTGTCCTTAAGACAATTTTGCTCCCTCAATACGGATGCCGAAGGTTTTCTGAGCAATTGCCTCCCGGGATAGAGCGGATTATTCGTCTCCGAGAAAGATGGCTGTACATGCATGCAAGCCCAAGCGAAGCCAATGAGTCTGCTTTCGAACGCACAGAATGTTTATGCAGAATGCAGAGAGAGAGTATGCAGAGAAAATTGTGTGTCTAAACTCTGACTAGGGCGCCCTATTTATAGACTCTGAAAGAACATGATCAGATGGACAAGTCTGCTGCTGCTGCGGTGCGTTGTGCAAACGACGCACGCACCGAACGAACGAACGAGTGACCCGCGTCATTCACGCGGTTGGTGCGTCTTGACGAACAGTCACACCGAGCGAAGCGAACGGAGGCGACCCGCATCTGTTCACGGCGAGCTGGTGTGTCTTCACGAACGTCGAGACGCACTGAGAATGAAGCGAACGGATCGCAAAAACGCAGCCGCCATTTGGAAAAGTCGGAGAGGCACAACGGGAGGATTTAAACGTTCGGAAATTCAAAAAATAAAAATAATTTAATAAAAAATTATTTTTTTTAATCCGAAAAATAATTTAATAAAAAATTAATATTTTATTTCACACGCTGTATGACCGGACCGGACCGGACCGGGCCGGGCGGCGCCCCCGACCCAACCCACAGCCAGCCGAGCCGAGCCGGGACGGACGGACGCATGTATACGTGTGGTGGACCAAGGGTCACCTAAGTCCTCACCCTCCACAAAAGTGGGTTGGCCCAAGGGCCCATTAGTAGGAGCCAAGTTGGGGCTTATATACCCTCCAACTTCTCACCAACTAAGCAATGTGGGACTATTCTCTCACATACATTCCTTCTTCCTTTTTCCTCTTCTTTTCCATCCTTCTTCTTATTCATAACCCATGGGATTTTATCCAAAAATTCCAACAATCCCCCACATGGATAAGAAGTTAGTCCATCATGACCAAATGCAAATGATCATGTATGCAAAGTACGGTTCCTCTACGAGAAACAAGCGCATCGAGAAAGGTAGGGGTTACCTTTGAACCTTCTCTAGTAAAAACCTATCGGATATCTTGGTCAATGCGGTGACGCTACTGTCTTGAACCGTTGACCTTTTAGTGTATACCAAGACAATAGGAGTTACACGGTTGCTCCTCTAGCATCATTGGTTCTCATCTTGTGTCCATTTTGGCCCCGGACACCGCACGGTTCTGTGAGTGTTCTAGAGAATCGGCCGTTTTAAATTCTCATAGAAGCGGCCCGCACTTCACACTCACATAGGTGATTCCTTGTGATGTATGTCATCATACATCATCTGAACACATCAGACTAAGAAACCATTAAAAGCTTAGAAGCTTACCCTTTATATATATGCCTTTGTTTGTCTAGGAATGAGTATGAGTTTAAAACTCCACGGTGTTAACTTGATCGATTAAGACTTAGTTGTCTCTTTGAACCTAGTTCGTGGGATCTCCACTCTACTAGGTAGAGTTACCGCGATAATCAACAATGTATCGGCCTTAAACCCATTCCTTTGGACAATTTTCTAACTAACTTTCTAGGAATCCCTTTAGTCAACGGATCCGCTATATTCTCTTTTGATTTCACATAATCAATTGAGATGATTCCATTAGAAAGTAGTTGTCTAACGGTATCATGTCTACGACGTATATGTCTAGACTTGCCGTTGTACATGACATTCTTGGCTCTACCAATAGCTGCTTGACTATCACAATGTATACACACTGCTGGTACCGGTTTCGGCCAATTAGGAATGTCTTCAAGAAAGTTACGAAGCCACTCGGCTTCCTCACCAGCTTTATCTAATGCAATGAATTCTGCTTCCATAGTTGATCTTGCAATGCAAGTCTGCTTAGATGACTTCATATCCACTTGTAGATCTTGTGTCATTAGATCTGGTTATCCAATTCGCATCAGAATACCCTTCTAATACTTTGCGGGGTACTTTTCATAATGCAAGGCAAAGTTTTGAGTTTGCTTTAAGTAACCCAAAACTCTTATCATAGCTCTCCAATGAAGCTCATTTGGATTACTTGTAAAGCGACTCAACATGCTTACCGCATAAGCAATATCGGGTCTAGTGCGGTTCATAACATACATAAGACTCGCCTAGCACTTGAGCATACTCTTTTTGTTTAATAGCTTCACCGTATTTTTTAATAGTCGAATACTAGTTTCTATAGGAGTCGATACGGAGCTATGTTTAAACTCTTGAATTTCTCAAGAATTTTAGAAACATAGTGTGTTTGGGATAAAGCTAACCCTTCGAGATGTTCTATGGATTTTTATTCCTAAAATAACATCTCGCTAGACCCATATCTTTCATGTCGAACTTACTGGTAAGCAATTGCTTAGTAGCTTTAATCATTTGATTATTACTACCCGTTATCAACATGTCATCTACATAAAGACAAACTATGGCAAACCCATTTTCTGTATTTCGAATGTATACACACTTGTCACATTCGTTAATACTAAAACCATTTGATAACATAACTTCATCAAATTTCGCATGCCATTGTTTTGGGGCTTGTTTAAGTCCATAAAGGGACTTTATTAAGCGACAAACTTTCCGTTCTTGTCCCGAGACAACAAATCCCTCGGTTGTTCTAGATAAATTTCTTCCTCTAATTCACCATTCAAGAAGGCTTTGTCTTTACATCCATTTGATGTAACTCCAGTCCATTCAATGCTTTGCTAATGCGATTAGCATCCGAATGGATGTAATTCTTGTAACAGTGAATAGGTATCAAAGTAGTCTAGGCCTTCACGTTGTCTATAGCCTTTTACTACTAGCCTAGCTTTGTATTTATCAATAGTGCCATCTGCTTTCATCTTCTTTTTGAAGATCCATTTAGTTCCTAGAGGCTTATTGCCGGGAGGAAGGTCAACCAACTCCCAAGTGTGGTTTGACATAATGGATTCTACTTCACTATTGATAGCCTCTTCCCAAAATGGCGCTTCGGGGGAACCCATAGCCTCTCCAAATGTTCGAGGCTCATTTTCTAGTAGATAAGTCATAAAATCGGGACCAAAGGATGTTAAAGTCCTTTGCCTAGTGCTACGTCTAGGTTCCTCTTGTTCAAGGTTATCATTAGTTATTGTATCCGGAGATATCACGGTGTTGTTATTATCATTATTTTTATTGTACGGAAATACGTTTTCAAAGAACCTTGCATTCCTTGACTCAATAACCGTGTTCACATGGATATCGATACATCGGACTTATAAACTAGGAAGCGATATGCACTACTATTATGAGCATAGCCAATAAACACACAGTCTACTGTCTTAGGTCCGATTCTTAACCGTTTAGGCTTGGGAATCTCAACCTTTGCCAAACACCCCCACACTTTCAAATAATTCAAGGAAGGTTTCTTTCCTTTCCATATTTCGTATGGTATGTTTTTTATCGTTTTATGAGGCACTCTGTTGATTAGAAAGTTAGCCGTCAGAATGGCTTCTCCCCACATATTTTGTGGTAAACCGGACTCAATTAATAATGCATTCATCATTTCTTTCAATGTCCGATTTTTCCTCTCTCGCAATCCCATTTGATTGAGGAGCATAAGGAGTCGTAGTCGGTGTATAATACCAGATTCTATACAGAATTCTTCGAAGGGCCATCAAATTCTCCCCACGATCACTCCTTACTATTTTAATTTTCTTGTTAAGTTGATTTTCAACTTCAGTTTTATATTGTTTAAAAGCTATAATAGCCTCATCTTTACTATTAAGCAAATACACATAACAATATCTACTGCAATCATCAATAAATGTAATAAAATATTTCTTATTACCCCTAGATGGTACAGATTTCATATCACATATATCAGTATGTATTAAATCTAACAACTCGGTTGATCTTTCAACGAAGAAAAAGGCAACTTAGAAAATTTTGATTCAATGCATACTTGACATTTATCTTTATTTGAACAATCAACTTTAGGCAATAATTCTAAATGAATTAAATTTTTAATTGATTTATAATTAACATGTCCTAATCTTTGATGCCATAAATTAGAGGACTCAAGCATATAGATAGAACCAATATTATTATTAATAGCACCGTTATTGGTGACAGTCATTACATTAACTTTGAAAAGGCCCTCACTAAGGTAACCTTTTCCAACATACATATCATTCCTAGAGAGTATAAACTTATCGAAACAAATACAAGCTTAAAACCATTCTTGCTTAAGAGGGATCCGAGATATCGATTCTTGCGAATATCGGGCACATGAAGCACATCCTTAAGTGTCACGACTTTTCCAAGTCATCTTCAAGACGACTTTCCCAAACCTTCAACCTTTGAAGCGAAGAATTTCCCATATAAAGTTGTTCATCTTGCTTCGCAGGAGTGTAAGAAGAAAACATCCATTTGTTTGCACATACATGCCTGGTGGCACCAGACCACCAGTGTCCACCCACCACTCCTTGGTATTTCCAACCAAGTCACATTACATTACAACTGCTAAAAGACTCATACTATCCATCATATTAGTGGTATTGTCAACCATATTGGCTTCAGTGTTCTTCTTCTTGAAATTCTTTGGCTTCTTGCACTCCTTAGCACGGTGACCGGTCCTCCCGCAATTATAACACTTGCCTTTGAATTTCGGCCTTTGCTAGGGCCTTTGTTATGGCCTTGTTTAAATGATCCCTCATTAGAGCGTTTGCGTTTCTTGGGCTTCGTTCCATCTTCCACAATGTTAGCCTTTGAAACTATAGGGTTGCTGCCAAGTTTCTTTTCAGAAACCTTGTTGTCTTCTTCTATTCTCAGTCTTACGATCAAATCTTCAAGTGACATCTCCTTACGCTTGTGCTTGAGGTAATTCTTGAAGTCTTTCCAAGACGGTGGCAATTTTTCAATAAATGCAGCGACTTGGAAAGACTCGCTAAGAGACATCCCTTCGGCATGAATCTCATGCACAACCAATTGAAGTTCTTCAACTTGACTCACCACAGATTTAGAATCAAGCATCTTGAAGTCCAAAAATCTGCCAACAATGAATTTCTTCAAACCAAAGCATCTTCGTTTTGTACTTCTTGTCCGAGACTCTCCCATAATGCTTTAGTTGTATCCAAAGCACTATATACAGTATACAGTGTGTTGTCCATACCATTGAGAATGTAGTTTCTACAAAGGAAATCAGAATGCTTCCAAGCATCTATCGCAGCAACCTTTTCCTTGTCAGCCTGTTGTCCTTCCTCCAATTTTGGAGCATCCTCGTGAGAAACCGTGCCAAGTTCAATGTGGTTAAATAGAAAAACATTTTCTCGTTGCCATCTTTTAAAATCATTGCCATTGAACTTTTCTCGGTTTTTCACCATGCATTGGAACAGGGACCACTTGGGTTAATCGATTGGTACTTGCACTTGCCATTTCTGTTGTTAAAACAGAAATTCTAATTAATCACACAGATTAATTCACTAACAGTATAATAATAATATTAACAAAACCTAATCACAGATTCAATTCAATACTTCTACCAACGTATGAAATCAGCAATCAAATAAATTAACATAAACTGATTTCAATAAACAAAATTGTCTTAAGATTGTTGTTTCTAATATAATGAGTAGGTAGAAATTGAAAATAAAGTACACAGACTATCAACACAAGAATCTGTATTATTAAATAAAGCATACGGGGAACATTCACTTAGTCCGTATAAAATAAAAAAAGCGTAAAACGAACTCACAAGACTGGCGATATGGAATGGAAAAATGCAGAAATCCGGGCCCAACTTTCGTTGTGTCCTTAAGACAATTTTGCTCCTCAATACGGATGCCGAAGGTTTTCTCGAGCAATTGCCTCCCGGGATAGAGCGGATTATTCGTCTCCGAAAGATGGCTGTCTGTCCGAAGCCCAAGCGAAGCCAATGAGTCTCTTTCGGAACGCACGGAAATGTTTATGCGAGAATGCGTGCAGAGAGATGTATGCGAGAGAAAATTGTGTGTCTAAACTCGACTAGGGCGCCCTATTTATAGACTCGAAAGAACATGATCGATGGACAAGTCTCTGCTGCTGCGGGCGGGTGCGTTGTGCAAACAGACGCACCGAACGGAACGAACGAGGTGACCGCGTACATTCACGCGAATTGGTGCGTCTTGACGAACACACCGGAACGAAGCGAACGGAGGTGACCCGCATCTGTTCACGGCGAGCTGGTGTGTCTTCACGAACAGACGCACCAGAATGAAGCGAACGGATTGCAAAACGCAGCCGCCATTTGGAAAAGTCGGAGAGGCACAACGCGACCGACCGAACCGAGCCGAGCCGAGCCGGCCGGACGGCGGCGCGCGCGCGCGTGTGTGGTGGACCAAGGGTCACCTAAGTCCTCACCCCTCCACAAAAGTGGGTTGGCCCAAGGGCCCAATTAGTAGGAGCCAAGTTGGGGCTTATATACCCTCCAACTTCTCACCAACTAAGCAATGTGGGACTATTCTCTCACATACATTCCTTCTTCCTTTTTCCTCTTCTTTTCCATCCTTCTTCTTATTCATAACCCATGGGATTTTATCCAAAAATTCCAACAGAGACTA
The DNA here is from genome assembly GCA_019022655.1 of Acacia acuminata. NCBI lineage: Eukaryota > Viridiplantae > Streptophyta > Magnoliopsida > Fabales > Fabaceae > Acacia > Acacia acuminata. The sequence continues at coordinate 689,817 of JAFJYI010000272.1, read as the reverse complement.
AAGGTGGTTCAAGCTGAGGAAGCTTAAGTTTTGTTATTTGATCGAGTTTATGATTTTATGTCTATATAATACTCCTCTTCTGATGAAGTGAGTATGTATGTAAATAGATACTACATATTTATATATTATGGCATGTAAACCTAAGGCTGTAATAGCCTAAAGGTAAGTGTCATCTACTATAATCGCAAGAATATATCTATACATAACTAATAGATGTATTCATAGATGCATGCTTAGTTAGCGACAAAGATATAATCTTGTTTTTAAAGCAGGGTTGTTGTTTGAGTGAGGCCCTAAGATGTTTACGTGCCAATGCTACAGGATTTAAGAATTAAGGGGGGCAAGTAGGTTAGTATCTACTTTTTATTAAATAGTTTGAACATTGTATCTTTACAGTATAAGACCTTATGTTTTGGTGGTTAAGTGAATTAGTAAGAAGCCCAAGACTTATTTGTTTATCAAAAGGTTTCCAAAGAGGTTTACTCTAAGAAAGAGCCACTGAGTTGAGATTTGAAAATTATTAGCTAATGATTTTCAAGCCTTTTTTTGAAAATCCCATTCTTGAAAAAGCGAAGTTTGTAAAAGTTGAGCTTTTTAGGTTACTGGATGGATCATTAGTGGTTCAGAATTGATAAAATACCTCTATTAGATGTTCCTAGAGTAAGGTGTTATATAGAGGATTTATAGAGAGATTTATAAGTGTTTAGTGACAGAAGAGAGATTTATTACACTACTACCAAGAGGATTTTTTACATCCTTTTTCCCCTGTTTTACATCCTTTTTGGTGGGAACGCCTATCTAGGAGGCGTAGAAAGTTAGAGGTTACAGTGTCCTAAATTTTTTTGATATGTCATATTGTTTAAGACTAGGCTTATGGCGTCCCAAATTTTTTCGAACGCTATATGCTATTTTTTTTTTTTAAAAACAAAAAAAAACCCCCAAACCACATTTGGGAGCTATCAAACAATAATTCCATATCTACATTCTAGATTCAATCGGATCCAATGGCGTATCCATAATAACAAATCAACTCAAAATGGCAAAAGTAAAATACCGGATTTGAATAGCTAAAATAATGGATCTATACAACAATATAGTATCCATTTATAAAAGTCTCATCCAATGTAGCTCCATTCCAGATTCATTCCAGGTGTAGAACTACATTACAACAATGAAAGAGCATATCGACAAGAAGCAAAGAAGCGTCCTCTGTCGAGTTATACAAAGAAGCAAAGAAATGTCCTCTATATTCTAGATCAACAAGGTACTAAGAAAATCATGAAACATAGTCAAAGAAACTATAGGCAAGGAAAGAGCAAACGAAGCAACAACAGACAAGAAGAATACCAGATATGAGTTCGTGTTTTTGAAGAATAACAAGATCAACTCAAAATCAAAACAAAATTCCACAGATTTTTACTCACCTTCACCATTGTCCTTCTTCATTAGCTCGTATGTGAGTTCGATTTCGTAGAAGAAGATGGAGAGGTTCGCATCTCCAGAAAAAGATGAAGAGGAAGACAAGCATGATGGTTGATAGAGAAGGGAGACGTGATGCTGACAGGATATTGGATGAGAAGAAGACGAGCACGATTGTCGACGGAAAAAGATGAGGAGGAAGATGAGGACGAACCATGCAGACGGAGAAGGGAGGACAGTGGAGGAGGTGTGACGGTGGCAGAGAGAAGAAGGTGAAGGTCTCGCCGGAAAAATCCAAACACTCACCAGAGACGCAGGAACCACCAGGGATGGCCGGAAATCAGAGGAGGAGCCCGCCACAGGAAATCTCCGTCGGAATGGGCCCCACACGCGCCGTCACACGCCACCACAGGTCCATTCCACGTGCCACCTTGGAGACACTGGATGCTCGTCGGATTCCGAGCGTTTACCGATCGGAGCCTTCTGGTGTTTCTGGGTTAGGTGGTGTCGTGCCACTCACCTCCTATAGAGAGACCTAGACTCGCCGAAAACCTCCACCACACTGTTTCTCTCTACCTCACAGTCACTCACTATTTCTCTCACTTTCTCTGGCATCAGAAGAGTGTCCTTGGCTCTGATACCATATTAGAAATCAAAGGCATCATCACACTCTCTGTATTATCATATTATTTGATGAAGAAGATTACAATGTACTTATAGGGAGAATATAAGAGATACATAAGGAAATACGATAAAGCATAATAAAAGCTAATAACTCACTAATTAAGATCCTACAATCAGATCCTATAATCAAAGACACTAATCAAGGGATCCTAATAAATGGTTGATTTATATCTTATTCTAACAGGATTTATTTCCTATTCTAACAGTTATAAAATACGAATTCCTTTATCATTAAAAATTGATTCAATTGATAGTTATTGGTCTTGCATATATACTCCAAAATACGAGTTCCTTTACTAATGATAATTGTTGGATATTGATCGATTGCAGTACTCTACAATCACAACTGTGTGTGATCGAAATTTGTTTCTAGGGTAAGAATTTCTTTGATAAATAACAATATTAGAAAAGCTCTTTTTTTTTACAAGGGAAATCAAATAAACAGATCAGTCGGCATCAGAGCACATTCTGGTTACTCCTATATCAGCTGCATCATCCTGAAGACACGCTTTCAGCCCCTCGGGGGCCTCCTGGAGGAAATGATACCCCATAGTCAATTCCAACGCATGGGACGCGAGAAAATCTGCACAACGGTTCCCTTCTCGGAAAACATGGGAGAAGAAACTCTCCAGTCCATCTCCATTAAATGCTGAATCCGACGAACAAGGATCTTCGACGCATGAGGACTGATCTCTGGATTTTTGATCAACTTTACAGCCACCAAGCAGCCAATCTGAACCACCACTTCTCTGTACCCTAGAGACCATGCTAACTGAAGACCGTCCCACAAGGCCCTGAGCTCCGCCTGGAGGGAAGAGCAAGCACCAACGTTCCTACAGCACCCCGCCAACCACCGGCCATGGTGATCCCGTAGAATGCTTCCAGCCCCTGCTTTTGCGGACTCACCTTTTTTGGCACCATCACAATTGAGAACGGCTGCTGTTGGGGAAGGCTTGACCCATCGGATCAGCTTTTCCTGCCGACATGTTCTGCCCTCATGGGCCTACACACCCATCGAAAACGCCTGCTGGGTAAAAGCCGCAAGAGTCCTAACTTCTCGGACCAAGTTGGCTGGCTGTATAATTGTGCGTTGAAAAACCATCTTGTTCCTGGAGTCCCACAGCTTCCAACATGTGAGGCCAAACATTCTAGCCCAATGAGTGTTGCCGTTACTGCACTGCTGCGTTGAGAGGTTTTGCAAGAGCCACAGCCTGAAATCTAACTGGAAAAAACTTCTCCTCAGGGATGCAGGGACTAAGTGTGACCACACCCCCTGAGCATAGCTACATCTTCTCAACACATGATCAATATCTTCTGCATGCATACCATATCTTGAGCAAAGATCCGATTCAGACATATGCCTTCTTTTCCTTTCAGAGTTGGTTAAAAGCTCTTTGAACCTTAACAATATTCATCCTAGTAAAACCACTAAAACCACGCTGGTTCTTATATTTTTCATTTAATTTTTTTTTGTTATCTTGTTACTGTAATTCAATTGTGATGTGTCAAAGTTTATATATATATATATATATATATATATATATATATCCCTTCTTTTATTGTAAATTTAAAAATTAGAAAGCAAACTTTTCACAAATGTTTTATATTTACTCATTAAGTTTTTTCAATCAGTAATATTAAATTTGAAAAATTATAGTCTAAGTTGGCGGACATGAAACTTCTTTGATATAAAATATCTATAGTCTTATAATATTATTAACATTCACACTAATAAAATAAATTTCTTTCAATAATGACTATAATAAATTCCAGAGATTGACGGCCTACTCGGTTAGGTGCATGGTGGGAGTGAATCTCTCATGCGCTTCTTTGGTTAATCCATAACACATACAAGACTTTTCTGTTATAAACATGTTGAGATATTTGTGGAGAAAACGAAGAAAGCATTGGTTATTGGAGTTTAGAAGTTGAGGGATGTAACTGAAATTAATAAAACAAAAAATTAATTGAAACATCAAAATGTGCAAGGTGAAAATTTTGTGTTTATGCTTATATTATATTTACTTTAATTTGTCCCATTTTAAGTGTCTTTTTAATATTTTTGTTACACTTTAATATAACTGTTGTTTTACAATATCAATAAATAATTAACATTTGATTTCCAATTGTCCTTAACAAGTAATCACTACTTGTTGTCTTTGTTAGTTTAATAACTACCAAAGCTTCTGGTAATAAATATATAAAAACACACTTCATGAAATTGCAATTTTTTAATTCATCTTTCACCATCAAGCGGGTAGTTTCATTAATAATATGAAAAGTTTCAAGAGTTGTATTCTTAGTTGCCAGACTTGAAAACCCCTTTGTTTTAAAATTTATATTCTTCTAATAGAATAAGTAATCATGAAAATATCGTAGCATGTTTCATGTTCTCTCCCCAGAATGCAATTTGCACATTTCTTGGAAACTTAATCTCGCGTGAATATCTTTACATGTAAATTCAGAGATTTACTTTTAATTATCAATATGAGACTTGGATAATTTATATCTTCTTATTTTTAACTAGGTTTTAATAGGTAGCGTATATTAAATTATATGACTGCCATGCTGCTCTGTGACCAACATTATAACTACCAATTTTGAGTGCTTTTGTGATATATATAATAAATAAAATTTTGGTCATTAACTTTCATATTTTTAAAAAATCAATTTACTTTTATAATTTTGGTAATATATATTTTAACAAATTATATAACTTTCAATTTAAGATATTGCATTTGTAATGTTGCTTGGGATATGAGTATTGACATTATATGATTTTTGAGAACCTGAATTTAATGTTGAATGCTTGATTTAGTTATATTGATGTTGGATTTTTATCTTGTCCATCATTGGTGCATTTTATTGGTAACAATAATTGAAAATAATTGATGTTATGTTGCTGTGGCTTTTAGTTAAAGTCACAACTACTACATAATCTTATATATACAACACTAAATACATAATGGCCACAATGAATAAGCATCATATAAAGCAAAGTTCATGTATTAATATATAACGCTAATAATTAATTGTTCAATCTACGCAAAATTCGTAAAAACAAAAACATCACGGTTGTAACTATCAACCTTCATGTATTGAAAGACAAAAGTGACAATTCTTATGAAACAACCGTCATGTTCTTCAAACAATTTGTCTTTCAACTTTATCTCAACAAAAACAAATTCATAACGGTTATAACAATTAACCATAATGTAGGAATGGAAAAAAATGATGTCTTTTAAGAAACAATCATCATGAAACACTTTCAAGCGATTTGTCTTCCAAACTTTAAACTATTCTAACTTGATACTTTTGAAATATTTTCTCTTCCCCACGGTGACTCCGTGTGCCTCATCGTTCTCCGATGATCATCATGAGAATCAAGTACCATTTAATTACCTTCCACTGTGTGTGATTGGTCATGTTCAACTTCCAACACATGCAATAATGGTTCGAAATCGTCACTTACTGTCTTTTTAAACTCCTGATTTTCAAATGTTTTTCTACATTTTATTCATTGTCCTCCTCTTCCTTATCTCAATTGCCAAGATGAAGTGTCGTACTAAAGAGTTGCCAAAAAATCCTCGGCGTCATCCTCCACCTTCGCCACCTCCTTCTTATCCTCCACATTCTCCACCTTCTTCTTATCCTCCTGCTCCTCATCCCCAACCTCCGCCTCTGCCTCTGTATCCCTTACTTCCTTGAATACGCATAGGAAGGCTAATCTCATTATTTGAAACCTGCTGCTAATTTTTGGAACTTTGGTTTCAAAAATTAGTAGCATACCTCAGATCACTAGGCTACTCGTCACCAAAGGGTTGTACCGAAAAATATAAAAATATAATTACCTCGGCACTAATAGCCTAAATTTTTTTAACAAGTATAACTTACCTCGCAGTTGTTAAGAAAGAACTATGATAAATGTAATCAAATAAATAACAATTGTACAAAAAATGGTTAACTATATGCTTTAAAAAAATAACATACCTCACGGTTATTAGAAACAAATTATGATGTAAAGTCTTAGGCATGATAACCCACAAAACCTACCATTCAACTTCTATTTAAACATCTGAAACAGAATACACTTAACACTACTTGTCGTGCCGAACTTAACCCACAAACCTCAGAACCTACTACTCTAGTTGTCTTTTTGGGCCATCGAGAGTCATTTTTAATTGAACCACACCATCTAAAGGCTTCGTCAAACTTCATAGCAATAGCCACGCGAGTGAATACACTTAATACTTGTCTCAACAACAGCCTCATGAGTTGCCTTCACATACCCTAACACGCATTTTCATTCATGAGCCCTAGCTCAGTTGCATTCCTTTAGCGTTTTGTTATCTTTATTTGTAGGCATGGTTTCTCTTCTCCATTTTGCATTATCCAATTTATATTCTTCATTATTCACTTCATGTTGTCTGGCTAGATTTTGGCATTAGTCATGCTCATATTTTTTTGGATAACTCATTGCTCTGATTGAAAAGTCCTATCCTTTTACGAGAAGTTGTCAACTCGCCCTATTGGGTTCATTTTGTGAAGTTACAATGTGATAAAGCATTCAAGGTGAAATTAAATTCCTTTTGAGAAGTCTTTTTTTTTTTAGTAAACTCATTACTCTAATGTTGAGTCTCTAGAGGTGGATTCAGGGCAGATATGGAAGATGATGAATTGGTGTCACTGGAGAATTCTGTCACCCGAGGGGGACATTCGTTAGTTTATATATATATATATAACGAATGTCCTCCTATGGTGACACCAATTCGTCATCTTCCATATCTGCCTTGAATCCACGTCTAGATACTCATATATATATATATATATATATATATATTCTTGTTAATAAATCATATATTTATCATATCATAATTTTTTTTATTAAAATGACTAAAGGTATAAAATTGAACCTAAAAACCTCTATAATTATTCACAATTTTTTTATTATTTAGCTATCCACATCAATTTAAGTTGTACTTTATTGAAGACTGCTAACTAATGACCCAAAATCTATAGTTTCTTAGTCGTCCACGCAATATAGTTAAAAGTTATTTTAAAATTTCCACCATCCTAGTTGCATATAAAACCCTAACTAAAATATACCAATTTGTCAAATGAAAATCCCTATAAATTCCTCCCCCAATCCCTCCCATTTCTTCATCAAACACAAATAACCACAACAATGAAGTTCTCATCCAAGCTTTCATTTTCTTTCTTGTTCTTCTTTCTCTTTGCTTTCATAGCTTATGCTCAAGATTCACCACAAGACTATGTGGATGCCCACAACGTAGCAAGATCAGAAGTGGGCGTTCCTAACATAATTTGGGATGATACTGTCGCCGCTTTTGCACAGAACTACGCTAACCAACACAAGGCTGACTGCACACTAATCCACTCTGGTGGAGGCGGCTTGTATGGTGAGAACCTCGCTGGCAGCAGCGGGGACCTGAGTGGTGTGGACGCCGTAAAGATGTGGGTGGACGAGAAGGAAAACTATGACTACAATAGCAATTCGTGCGTTGGTCGTGGTGAGTGCCTGCACTACACTCAGGTGGTGTGGAGCAGCTCGGTTCGCCTTGGTTGTGCTAAAGTGAGGTGTGACAATGGAGGCACTTTCATTGGCTGCAACTATGATCCTCCTGGCAACTACGTCGGAGAAAGACCTTACTGATTGATGATCATAAGAAACTCATGAATAATGGTGATCTTTCGTTTTAAGATTCTAAGTGATAAGTAAGATGGAATAAGAATATGGGAAACAATAAATAAATGGAACAGAGTCATGATGTATTTTGTATTAAGATCATAATGTATTCTCGTGGTGTGATGAATATTAAGAATAAATGAAACACGTGTTAGTGTGTGTTTTGAATAAGTATATTATTTTTCTTGACAGTGATCTCACTTGAAAGATGGATTTGTTTTTTTGTTTTTTTGTTTTTAGTTAGTCATAAGTACATTATAACAACAACAACCAACTTTAAATCAAACCCAATTTTATAAATTCATATTAATCATAAAATAATTATTTAAAATAAATTTATGATTTAATTACCTCTTTCATATCCTCAATTCAGTGTCTGAATTCAGGGCGAAATTTATATCTTAACCTAGTTTTTTCTCAAAAGACATGCATATGTTTTTAATACTTAGTTCTTTAATTTAATTTATGGCTATAATGAATATATGATTTCTTAACAAGAACATGAGTATATCGTTTTATTATTAAAATATATAGTTCTATCTCCACGCACCATAGACAATTTCTTCATTTGGATATATATTTAAAATAGTTAATAATTTCATATCATTTTAATAAAAATTTCATATCATTTTAAAATTACCCAGGGGCGTAGCTTTTGTATTTTTTCCTTAATTTTTCCCCCTTTAAAGAAGGACCAAAGGCTAAATTCTTGGGAAAATGACATTCAGGTCCCAAGAACCATAAAAAATTACAAAAAAGTCCCAACAGAAATTCACATATCAAAAAGGTCCATAGGGACTTTTTTGATATTATTTCTATTAACAACAGGAAGTGTTATATTTACAATATAAAATGCTATATTTACAACAAAATTTAAAAACCTAGCTATTCACAACAAAATAAAACTATATTCACAATATGAAGTGCCATATTCACAACAAAATCTAAACACTTGGATTTTGTTTCAAACCCAAGTTCCTAAGTGTACAAAGGTCATTTACAAAAAAAAAAAAAAAATATTCACAATTCATGAAGTGCTATATTTACAACAAAATTTTAAACCTGGTCATTTACAACAAAAAAAGCCATATTCACAACATGAAGTGTTATATTTACAATAAAATTTAAAAACTTGGATTTTGTTTCAATAGAAATAGGACCTTTTTTATATGTGAATTTTGTTGGGACTTTTTTGTAATTTTTTATGGTCCTTGGGACCTGGTGTCATTTTCCCTAAATTATTTGTGGTGAGAAAGAAGTGCGTTGCTGTTGTGTGTCTTGGGTGACCTCTCACTTTCCCTTGTCGTCATCTTCTCTCTCTTCCTTTTTTTAGCAATTATATTAACATATGAATCATTGAGATTTGCTTTAATATGTTTTCTCTAACGGAAACTCAATCAATGTTCTAGCAATTAAAAAACCAAGAAATGCATTTTAGACTCATAATCCAACATCAAATCTTCTCATGAATCAATGATTAAGAGTAATTTTAATTATTTTGACAATTTTTCCATTTTTAGTTCCAATTCAATGCATTTACTATTAATCCCAATTAATTAATCATAATAAAGCCATTTTAAGCTCAATATTTATGACAAAATCCCCAAATAGGGTATTAAAATATATGAATAAATAGGGATTTGTCAAACCTGCGAAAAAGAACCCATGATATATAATAGGTAATTAAAAAATCAATAAAAAAAATTATATGAATATATAATGTGAAAATCACTATGAGATCTCAATGAAGGAATATAATCACCAAAAAATCTCAATGACTAGAAGCAACATGGACCTATTGCCACATTTTTTAAACTGAAACTCATCATACTGCTCACTTGTTGTAAGACTTTTAGGTAATTACATTCTTTCCTTCGAGATCTTATAATAATTTTTTCTATGTATAAGAAATAAATTCATAATAAGTCTAATTATCAACATAATATGTGGCAAAAAAAAAAGTTTGTCAATATAACTCCACTAAATATGTCTACAAATGGTTTGAAAATATATTGGAATTTTTTAGAGGGTCAATTACTTTTTATTATTATTTATATATTTTAGGTTTTTCAACCCATTTTTCGTCAGGCCCAAAACCCATCCAGTTTTCTAAAAACCATTCTCATTTTTATTTTGGTTTCGGGTTTTTGGTAAATGGCGGCTCAATTCCGGCCCAACACTTACTTCAGTACGTTTTCTAATCCAAACCAATCTGCTAGCATGTTTGGTCCTATAGTTTGATGATCAGTTGGATCATCCAGTCCAATTCTTTACCCATTCCCTATATAGTTCTAACCGTTGAGTGTAAGAAAGAATATGAACTGTAACAAATTATTCACTACAAAATATTTAACTGTTTAGTGGCGACTGTTTTCATCGTAAAAAGTTCGCCGACGCAATAGCTATTGGAAGTTTCAGCTGTGACAATGAAAGTTATTGCCGAAAGTGCGGTGATTTGTCACGGCTGAAAGATAGTATCGTTGGTGACTTGCTTTGTTGCTGCCAATTGTGAATCAAGAGATCGTCACTGAAGGTCTCACCTTCAGCGGTGACTTTTAGTGTCGCCGTTGAAAATCTTTAAAGGAGACTTAGGAGAGAGGTTCAATATCATAATTAATTGAGAACAAAAATTTATAAAACGCGAACAATAAAATAAATAAAGGTTTATCCAATCAATAGAGTGTTAGTTGGGGGATTGAATATACTTAGTAAGATAACTAAATACTACTACAAAATCATACATATATAATGATAAATACTTCAACGGTAATAGCAAATAAGCGTTATATGTATGTCGAGTAAAGTAGATGAGACCCCTATCGGTAAGTCTTCAGGGCTAGCTTGTTTAACAAAAAGATCGAAGCTATTTTACACATTTTAAAATATAATTTTATGCATTTATATTATTTATATTATACGTGTCTATGTTATATTTATATTTGTATCAATTTTTTATTTTAATTTAAAATTAAATTATTAAATTATTATAGTGGGTTGGTTCTCTATAATTTTAAACTCAAATAATAAATTTTTGAATTAATTTTATTTAGATTTATTAAATTATAAGAATTAAATTTTATTTTAATCACATTGTAGGCTTTAAATTATAAGCCTTTAAGCCTGAATTTTTAAGCCTATTTAAAGCCCTACAATATAATTAGGTTTGTAGAAAGGCCTCAGACTTGACTAGGCCTTTTAAGGCTTAGACCTAAGCCTAAAAAATAAAAATAAAAACTGCTCAAAATCTAGGCTCAAGCTCAAGCTTATGCTCTAGGCCTTTGTTACAGGCTCAAATTTATTTAGCCATAGCCTTGTTTCCACCCCTAATGTCGAGACAGAGTTTTCGTAAGAATATATAATGCTAATACTCAACGATTAAATATACGGACCGTCATGTATTGTGAGGCGAAATTTGCATAAACAGAAACATAATAATTGTAATTAGTAATCGTAAGTTATGACTCACAAACATGACAGCTCTTATGAAACAACCGTCTTGTAACACTTTCTAACGATTTGTCTTCCAACTTATATATCAGGGAAAAAGAAAAGATAAAGATTATAATAAGTAACCTAAAAGTATGAATGATCAAAATAACAATTTCTATATAATAACAATCATCCAAACATTCAAAACTTTTCCTTTTACCCGCACTGATCTCTCTTCTTCATTCTCCGATGAATAGCACGAGAACCAAGTACCCTTTCATACCCACTATTGTGCGTAACTGCTCCTCTTTAAGGAAACCAAAGTTCCAAAAATTAGAAGCATGCCTTAGGTAATTAGGGTACTCATAACTAGAGGGTGCAATTTTTTTTTTTTTTTTTTTTTATTTTTTAAAAATATAAAAAAATGTAAATATTTGGGCAATAATAGCCCAAAAAAGCTTTTTTTTTTTTTAAAGATAACATACCTCATAATTGAAATAGAACTGTCATAAATGTGATCAAATAAATAATAGTTCTTACAATAAAACCATTAACTATAGGCTTTTCAAAATATAACAAACCTCACAGTTATTAGGAACAAACCATGATATAAAGTCTTAAACACTTGATGGCATGATAACCCACAAAACCCTTTCTATTTCACTTCTCTGAAATAGAATACATCTAATATTTTTCTGGTGGTCAAATGTAATCCACCAAACAAACCCTATTACTTTGGTTGTGTTTTCTAGCCATCGAGAATCATTTTCAGTCAAACACCAAGTTTGCCATACACTTAACATTCATGTCAATGACAACCACGTGAGTTGCTTCACTTTCCAATGTTCTATTCTCCTTATTTGTAGGTATGATTTCCTTTCTCCATTTTACATTCTCCATTATTCACTTTGTGCTGTGTAGCTAGGCTTTCACCTTGGTTTAGCTGTGCTCATTTTTTTTTTGGGAAACTCATTGCTCGGATTACAGGTTCCTCTCCTATTATATGAAGGTATCAAACCGACTAATTGAAATGCTTTTATGAAGTCACGAGAGATAAAACATTTAAGGTGACATTAAATTAGCAGGAATTAAAAGTCAATAGTAATTTTAGTATAGTATTTCATTAAATTGGCTTTCTTTATTTGTATTTCAAGGGAAATCCATTTCAATAAAGAGTCTTGTGTTCCAAAAAGCCATTCATCTTGCCAGTGGGAAAGCTATAGCTTTAGCTCCTGCGGGTTTTGGAGTAGGAGAGATGTAATGTTTTGAAACTAAACCTCAAGCACTAGTGCAAAAAAAAGCTTTAAGACCGCCTCATTTAGACCAGTATAAAGAATCGTCTAAAAAGTATGACCTAAGTGCGCTTTGTAAATATAAAGAACTTTTTGGACCCGATTATAAAGGATCCAAATAAAAAAACAACCGGTGGCACTTTCGTAAATATATAGAACACTTTTAAGACCGATTATAAAAGATCCGGTCTTAAAAGTATGACCTATGGCAATTTCGTAAATATATAGAACACTTTTAAGACCGGATTATAAAATATATGGTCTTAAAAGTAAGACCGGTGGCATTTTCGTAAATATTGTGAGAAGACGCCGATCAGAGATGAGTCCGAGAATGCGATGATTTATTCCTTCGCTTAATTGGAATTATATACAGATTTTAATAAGTAAATAATCTTCTCGACTGGCGCCTTCCTATAATCTAGGGATTACAATCAGAATATAATTACGAAATTCAAAAAATCATGATCTCGCTAACTTAATTCCTAAAATCTCTCTAACAACTTAATTAAGATGATTACAATCAGGAGTATAATTACGAAATTCAAAAAATCATGATCTCGCTAACTCAATTCCTAAAATCTCTCTAACAACTTAATTAAGATGATTACAATCAGAATATAATTACGAAATTCAAAAAACCATGATCTCGCTAACTTAATTCCTAAAGTCTCTCTAACAACTTAATTAAGATAATTGCACAATATAATCATATATGCTAACTAATTAAATCTAAATTTCCAACAAATATATAGAACCCTTTTAAGACCGGATTATAACAGATTCGGTTTTAAAAGTATGACCTAAGGGCAATTTCGTAAAAATATAGAAGACTTTTAAGACCGGATTATAAAAGATCCAGTCTTAAAAGTATGACCGGTGGCAATTTCATAAATATATAGAACACTTTTAAAACCAGATTATAAAGGATCCGGTCTTAAAAATATACTTTTAAGACCTTTTTTTACAAACAACCGGTCTTAAAAGTGTTAAAAAAACTGAATTCACTAAACTCGTTAAGTCCGTGAACGTGCTTGTCTTCTTGGTGATATAACATTTGCTTAGTTATAGATTCAACGAGTGTCCCAAGAGCCTCACGGGTCAAATCCTCGCAAGAATGACATCCTCTTCCTCTAACCTACTCGCAATCTTCGTAAGTCATCCTAAGAGCCACACAATCAGATCCTTGGCAACGCTGGCAGTGAGATGCTTTGAGGTTTTACGGTGGCATCAACTCCAATCCTCAGCAACGGCACAAGCGTGCTACTTCGAGGATTCTGGATGACGGCGGCTCCTTCCTCTTCGATCTAAGGCTCCTCCCACACCGCCTCGGCACAGATTCGGCTTAAAATCAAACCCATATCTCTTCTTGCTTAAGTCTATTTGCTCCTACTTGACCGCTCTTGCTCGATCTGACTTTGATTTTGGTTGGTTGAAGCTTTGCCGGCCGACAAGAGGATCCTGCTCAGATTTGGTTGCTTTAAGCTTGTGATTTTTTTGTAGATCTGGACTTCAATTTCACCTCTTATTTTATATTGATTCAAATTCGATTTCCATGGTGAATGATTTCTATTTCTTGTTATGTTTTCTTATTTCTAGAATTTGTATTCATCTTTTTTGTTTTTCTTGTTGGTGTTGCTTCCAATCTTCTCTTCTTTTTTGTTTTTCTTGTTGGTGTTGCTTCCAATCTTCTCTTGGTTCTCCGTCGCTGATTACAGAAGGACATTCAAAATGTTTCCAGATCTGGCGATTTGGGACCGATTGTTTCATTTGGGTTTTTTTTATTATTATTTTGAAACACTTTTAAGACCGGATATTTCAACAGTTCGGTCTAAATTTTTAAGACCGGTCGTTCATCCAGTCTTAAAAGTTACAGACTTTTAAGACCGCCTGAAACAAGACCGGCCGCAGATCCGGGCCCTACGATACCTTTTTCGTCCAGTCTTAAAGCCCTTTTTTGCACCAGTGAAGTCTGTTATCAACAATGGCAACACATTATTGAGCATGTGACACCAAGTTAAAACCCTCAAAATTCACAATGTGAGATCAGTCCTAAACTCTTCAATTTGAGAGTTTTTGAGCTAGTTGGACTTGATTATAGTACCTAGCTCCCGCATCGATAGCAATACAATTTAGGATGAACCAAGACATTATTGGCTTTGTGGTTAGAATCAATGGAACTCATTACATATATCTATAACAATGTAACCCTTGACCTATATCTTGTGTCTTTCCACAATAATTAAGAAAGGCAAAAAATAGATTGTGTAAAAGAACAAATATCCCTATTGTAGGACTTCAAGGGTTATGCAAATCTCGATCAAGACTTGATACTACGCCGTTATGCTCTAGGTTTAATTTGCATACTCCTTGCACCCTTTATAATAAGGATATTTGTTCTTTTTCACCCACTAATTGTTTGTCTTGCTTAACTTTTGTGAAATGACATAAGAAATAGGTCAACAGTTACATTATTTATAGATATAGGTCCTGAGTGCCATTGATTCTGTCCTTAGATCCATGAATGTCTTGATCCATCCTACATTGCATGGGTAATCAATGTGGGAGGTATTGTTCTATTATACTATATAGTCCAATCAGCTCAGAAACTCTCACTTAAAGAGCCTACCATCGATACATCAAATTATTATATAATAACGATTATGTATTTTAAAACTTCATGGTTCCAACTTAAGAACTGTTATAGGTCAAGGGTTACATTGTTAAAGAGCCTATCATCGATACATCAAATTAATTCCAGCTCCAGGCATAGTCGCAATGTCAATTTTTCCCTTGTCGGGTATTCTACCCATATCTTAGGGAATCTTTTAGCCACCACACATCTATGATTATTAATCACGGTCATAAAACTAACTTGTGGCTACCGAGATTCCAGCTATCAATGGTTCCATTGAGGTACTAATACTTTCAGGGAATATTCTATATACAAGATCTTTCCCTATGCTGATACAGCAACTATGACCTCATATCATAGAGGTACTATCCTCGAACATACCTCAAATAACATGCTGATGACACAGCATCAATCAATATTATCAAAGTTTCTATTCTCAATCATTCTTTCTAAGGGAATATCATGAGATTAAAATCATTCCCTAGTAGTTAGTAACCTCCAAATACCTTATTGGTATCATACTCTAGTGCCTCAATTCAGATCAATCAAATGCCTAAAAAATCACTTATTATCAGATCAGATTCTTAGGTCACAATTCGATTGGCAGCAATCCCTTTGAATGCCCAACCAATTCTTAGGTTCATCAACCTAATTCTGGAACCTCGACCATACCCAATAAACATGTTACGATCATCATGATCCATAGCTTACTATATTCAAGCACTATCCTCAAATTTATGATTTCACTCTTAAAACCTTAACATCAGCTAAGCTGAGAAATCATATTACCTCAACAATATCCAATATACAAACTAAGATCATAATTCATTTTCCTAGTTTAAACCTCGAAACATTCGAATGACATTAACATTATTAATGAGGTTCTCATTTCATCTCAATCCTTAATATCTCAGGTTATATTCTAACATCATTTTCATTTTTTTTAACTCAAGATCAATCATCAATCATCAATCATACCCAAACAAACACGTTAACAGTTTAGCATCGATCAATATTCATAGGGTTCCGACTCTCAAGCATTGGAACATAAGGTAACCTCAAACAAACTTTTACCTAAACACTATTTCAGTTTAGATTCAAGCCTAGCTTGTAACATCCCATTTTCAAAAGCAATATATTTTTTTATTCATCAGAGTAGAGCATCGGAGCGATTGAGTAACTGATATTTATATTCAAAATGCCGTAAGTCTGGCTGATTATAGTAGCGGTACGTTATACCGAGTGTTTTCAAAAGTAAATAACAAAAGAAGAAAGTCTTCCGCGAGTCCCTATGCGTGCGCTTGCCTTTCTTCTCAATCCTCGGCCCTCCCGACCACGACGCTATGTTAAGAGCCGATGTTCAATGCCCATTGAACCTTAGGTAACGGTTAACCTCATGTTTATATATACAACATAGACAGTATATGAGCATACAAACAAGCTTATCCCAACAGCACACATGCCCCCTGGCAGATATGTCACACTTAGCATACGTTTCGCACCTAGCAATCATTTCGCACCAAGCATTTCGCACCTAGCAAACGTATCCCAACACCCAGCAAGCATAATAACAAGACATTGAACATACCACGAGCTATCAACTACCTCACATAAACATACCATACACATAGCACATGTACGCATACAATAAACATCATAGTTAGCGTTAAAGACGCGAACATACCTTCGTTGACGATTAAAACAAGACTTTTTGACAACGGTATGACAAATGTACAACAAAAGACGTGATTACAGATGTCCTTAAGGATAATATCATATTATCAAGGCCCAACATCATAATATGCATTTTAGGTACAAATTACCATTTTACCCCTAACTCTCCTAATTGGCGGAATTTCGCCAGAACTTCATTACTTTAACTCTAATCTTCCAAAATTTTGACATATCTCCATCTCCAATATATTTTGAAATAAATATCGTATTTATCTCTAAAACATGATATCTAAACTAACTTGGAAGATTAAAGATTAATCTAGCATTTCTACTATAACTACCGGAAGGAACTACCAAAGCTTAAGACTAAAGACCGAAGAAATTACCCAAAGACTTCGCTACTCCTTTTCCGAGCTCCTCCTTGCTCTCACTTCTCTCTAACGTCTCTCTAGGATTCCTTTGTGAATTGGTGAGTTTGAAGAGAAATGTGAAAGGCTATTTATAGCAAAAGCCAAAGGATCTCATCCCTTGGATCAACCTTTGCATCAAGGGCTAGGATGATGAAGATGTGGCCTTATGAACATCACTCATTTTCCTCTTCTCTCCACCACAAAAATGTCCCCTTACTTTATGCATTTACCCGATAAAATCCCCGATCGGTGTTCTAATCACGTAATCTTAGAAAATCTCAAAAATCCGGAACACAGCCTTAAAGTTCTATTCTTCCTCTTTGGAAATATCTGAGTTAGCTAAATTTTTGATCCCATTCGGTATTTCGTAACTGTTGAACATTTTCGGATAAGCGCCGTCGGTTACGGAAATTACTTCGGGTAACATCAACTTCGGGACAAAAATTCACCGATTCATAATATGTCCAGTTGTTTTCTACTTAGTTCAAGGATTTCAAGTTATGATTTATTTTCCATTGGTTCTCACTTTTCTTATCTCGCCTTTGTTTACAAAATATCTTTTCATCTGATCCCTTATTCGCCCCGCCCAGCCTTCGTAAATGACTTCCGCTAACACCAACTTCTGGACAAAAATTCACTTGTTTGTAATATGTCCCGACCTAAGAAACTTAGTTCACGATTTTCTAGGTAGGATTTAATTTCTATCGGTTCACCGGGTTCTTCCACAAATATCTTAATTATATTATTATTTAATTAACAAAATATCATGATATTATTTTTGAAAAACCCACAACCCTTTTCACACTCAAATTTTGGTTCTCTCTTCCCTTTATTATTATTATTTTTTTTAATTTATCTAAATTAGCTAGAAGCTTAATTAGAGCCTTAATCCCATGATTAGCAATCTTTTAGGATTTAGGGTTTTCATGTTCTTATTCTCACCAATTTTTCTTAATCTTTTCTAATTGATTAACAGGCACACTTTATGCTAATATTAGCCATAAACACTTAATTAAAGGATTTTCCATAATCTACCTTAAATATTCTCTTGTTCGGCTTAAACAATTAGCCATTAATTACTTAACTAATCACTTTCTAATTGTTGATAATTTTCTTAATTAGGATTAATCATTTTCTCACAACTATTTTATTGACATTGGTATTTTATGTCCCACATATCATATTAAAAATCATGGGGCAAGTTATGCTCCTCAAAATTATATTTAATTTTGCCTCATTATTTTTCAAGTGAAATAATCCCAAAAATTCCTAAAATTAGAGACAACATACTTTCTAATTTTTAATAAATATTTTATTGCCTCTTGGGATTTATCATAATATTTTCAGGGCATTTCATGGCCCATAATTGCATTTAGGGATTTTGACACTTAAATCACTCTAATTTCATTAGAAATTTCCCTAGACAATAGAATAAGTATCCTACAAGGTTTTAAAACCACATATTCACCTATTTCCAAATAGATATTATTTGCTAAAATATAATATTCCGTGATAGATAATTATCCTATTACATAGCCTCAATCATTACCATATTCGATCTAACATCCTTATAGTATTCCCAAAGATTACCATATGTCATTCCTCAAGACATGCAAGCCTCAATTCAAAGGAACCTCAAATTCCTATGATATTTCCTAGGGGGTTACTTATCTCAGGATTATTCTTAACTAAGCATGCTAACCTCATTGTTCCAATACGATCTAAGGATCTAAATCATATCCTATTTCAATATCAGGGGCTTTAAAATTAGCAACAGAATTTAAATCCTTTACTACCTTGTCTATCCCTAGAGCCTCAGCTCACGAAATCCAAACCTTCTTCCTTAGGGACTGCTACTCTTTCTCCACATAACCAAGATCATATCAGTACACTATTCTTATATTGCCCAAACCATACTCTGATACCTCAACTGTCTTCGCAGCGCCCATATGCCGTGGATAGGGACACTTGAGCATATTTTATTGATAATTTGTGCCACCTAATCATCTTATCTATTAAGCAAAATATTGATGATTATCCAAATGGTCATGTGTCGCACAAAGGAAAGAGTTAACAAGTTAAGTGGACACCTCGGCATTTCATGTATTAATAGGAAGGGACACTTTGACACCTTATTTAATGTGTTTTGAAGATCAAAATTATTCCTCCATAAGCTATCAAATTCGTCCAAAATAAGGAGGAAAAGAAAAGTCAACAAAGCTTGCAAAGTAAGCCAAGTTTAAGGGATATTTTGTAAGGGCACTTTGGTCATTTAACCTGGATATGCAAGTTTAATTATTAATAGTGAACAATTTTTTTTAATAAAATCCAATCCGTGTAGTTATTGTTACTGGAGAGAAATATGTTACATAAAAATATTATTATGAGTAAAATACTCCAACATCCTATATATTACCTTCATTACACTGATCTCTCCTCTATTTTCAAAACATACAAGTAATCTTAGAAAGTTAACACCATTAAGAATATTCAAAAAAAAAAAAAATTTAATTAAAATTTTATTAAAATAAATATTATTTGCTGATTTATCCTTCATGATACTAAATCTCTATTTTTGGGTAGAAATATTATAATTCATTTAGTAGTTTTGTTTTTAAATTTTCCTTATTTTTAATTTTTCCCTTTTCTAATATTTGTATCATATTTGGAAATAATTTTAATTAATTTACTTATTTTAGATATTAAAAAAAATTTAACTAATTCAAAATTGGATTAATTATTTTGATAAACATATACAAACTGAAAGAATTTATATATTTTAGAAAAAAAAATTCAAATATTATATTTTATAAATTTAAATAATTTATTTGATCTCTTAGATTAATTCATTTATATTTCATGATAAAATAAAATTTAAATGAAATATATTTTTATCTAAATAAGTTTTAATAAATATGATGAAAGATAAAATATTTATAATTTTTGATATAATCAAAATTAATAAATTTTATAGCATTATCTATTATAAATTTTGTCGTTGTGTAGTTTTTTGATAAATATAAATATTTAATTTGTTAAATGGGGGTATTTTGATCAAAATCCAAATTTAAAATGAAACTTTGCAGTAAAATAACATTTGGATGGATGGAAATTAAATTTCAAAAATACAAGGGAGGTTTATGTAACATGTATTTTAATTTTTAAAATAGAGAGAAATTTACTATAATTTAGATAAAATAGAGGGATAATTAACGTATTATGCTCTATTGTTGTTGTCGTTGTTGCCATTTGCTTGATGGCCAAAACAAATAATATAACATTGGGCGTAGATTTTATACAAGAAATCATTTCATGACTTTATCTATCCACTTTTTCAACTTTCTCATAATTTAATTTCGTGGAAGAAATAGAAATTAATTTGAAAGATTTATTAAAAATCACTTTTTGCTGCAGAAAACCCGTACAATCTTTGAAAAGTCTTCCGCAAATTACACTCCTCTGATCCCTTTCATCTCTAATATTTATCATTTTTTTTCCCTAAACTAACTTACCTAACTTATAAACTTATATATAATACAATATATTGTTTTACAGGGACATTTTAGGGAGATCATATCTTATTTGTTCAAATTAACCAATTTATTTCATTTTCATAATCTACTAAATTTAGTTAAGCAACTCTTACTGCAGTGTTGGAGGAGTACAAATGGAAAATTAACACACCAAAGTTTGAATGACTTGACTTGCCAAAAAGTGAAAATCGAACATCAGTGACCCGCTGGTCTTCTTCAAGGGCTAGAAATTCCAAAATGGAAATAGGGAAGCGTTACGTGGATCTAGTGGTAGGTTTACCCGAGATTAGGGACCACGATGTGATCTCGGGTAATTGTTGACCGATTAACTAAGTTGGCATATTTTATTCCCATCAATGTCAACTATTCTCCGGAATGGTTGGCGGAGATTTGTATCAAAGAAATTGTTAGACACCATGGTGTACTAAAGAGCATCGTCTCTTAACAAGATCTCGTGATTCACATCCTGATTTTGGCAAGCATTGCATGAGGCACTGGGTACAAAGCTGAAATTCAGTACGGCTTACCACCCTCGATTGATGGTCGTCTCAAAGAACAATACGACGCTAGAAGATATGTTGAGAGTGTGTATTAGATTTCAAAGGAAACTGGATCGACATCTTCCACTAGCAGAATTCGCATACAATAACAGTTATCATGCGAGCATTCAAATGGCTCTGTTTGAAGCATTGTATGGGAGAAGATGTCATTCACCTATATGCTGGACGGAATTGTCTGAGAGACAGCTACTTGGACCATATATAATTGATCAAACCTCCGAACAAATTGATTTGATCAAGAGAAGACTCCTAGCGGCACAAAGTAGACAGAAGAGCTATGCTGATAAATGGAGAAGACCTTTAGAGTTTGAAGTTAGAGATCATGTATTTTTAAAGATAACCCCAGTAACCGGTGTTGGTATAACACTTAAGAGGCGGAAACTAAGTCCTCGATACATAGGGCCGTTTGAAATCCTAGCAAAGCGTGGACTAGCCACTTACTAGATGGCCTTACCCCAAAACCTAAGCAAACTCCATAATGTTTTCCATGTTTCTTAGTTAAAGAAATACTAACTGAACCTCGAACATGTCATTGAGTATGAAGAAGTCGAATTTCGACATGACAACACTTTCATGGTTGAGCCTGGACGAATCATTGAATATCAAGAGAAGCGGCTTATACACAAAAGTATTCCGTTCGTGAAAGTGGTTTGGAAGGGGTTATCTCCTAGGGACGCAACTTGCGAAACAAAGGAGGATATGAAGAAGAAATATGCGAAGTTTATGGCTCCGAGTGTACTTAGTGTAGAGTAAATTTTGAGAGTGGAATTTTATTTAACGCACCCCGGGGGGGGGGGGGGATGCAATACCTAGGATTTTCCCTAAAATCTTTTTTATGAATAAAACGAAGGTGAATATGTGTCTCTAATTATTAAAATTTGTCAATTTTAATTTTAGGAAAATTTCATATTGGAATGAATCAACACATGATCAATTATGAGACTACAATTAGGAAAATAAAATGTGACATAATTAACACATAAAATAATAGTTAATTTATAACCAAGAGAGGCAAGAAAGTAATATGAAAACACTTAAATAAATTAAAGGAAATTTACAAAGACTAATGGGCAATAAGACTTACGTTAATTAAGATAATTTGAATAATCCTTCAATTTAATTAGAGATAATTAAATACATCAAAAAGATGGCAGATTTAAATTAAAAATTAAGGGCCAATGGAAGACAAGATTAAGCTTGATTAATAAGGCACAAATGACCTTGATTAGTTGCCAGACAAATTGGACAATGACATGGGGTATTAAGGGACATTTAAACCCTTAACTATATTATCAAATGACATCACCAAATAGCCAAGGGGTCTTCATTTTCGCTGTTATATGAGGAAAAACCAAATCTCCTTTTTCATTTTAACCAAGTCCTATTTTTACCTAAATTTCAAAAAACAAAAATGACTATATTTTCCCTTTATACTCCTAGTCATAACCATTCTATTATCTTTCATCACTGAAGCTTTCCATTCTTTTGGATTCAAAACTCTGAAACTTTTTCCCCTTGTGGTAGTTGCGGCTTCTCTTGTTGTTGGCGGGATAATTCTTTATTCCGCTTATTATCTCTTGTAGATTCAAATGAACAAGAATCATAAGGCTAATCTAAGAGAAAAATACTGTAATTAATTTTCATTATATCCATTTACTCATACAATTTGGCTAGTTTGTAGATTCGGCATATTTTATTTATTTATTTGGTTTACTTTGTCTAGTTGGAAGGAAAGCACATCTTTGGAGCATCTGCCATTCAGTCCAGCTACAATTGAGGCTGCGACGCAATAAGTTTTCTCATGAAAATAGATTAGGGGGAGGTGGATTTGGACAAATATTTAAGGTAACAAATGCCATTATTTTATTTTTAAAAAATATGTGTGCACTAGTGCAAAAAAGGCTTTTAAGACCGGACAAAAGAGGGGTCGTAAGACCGGACATGCGACCTGTCTTGTTCCAAATGCCGGTATTAAAAGTCTACCATTTAAGACCGGACTCGAACCGGTCTTAAAGAAACTCTTTTAAGACCGGACATTTAAAAACTTGGGTCTTAAAAAGTTGTACTAAAAGCCGAAATATTTTTTGTTCGGTCCTAAAGCTCAACTTTTAAGACCGGCCAAAAAATAGGCCGCTCTTAAAAGATCGTAATTATAAGACCGGACAAGACACATACGGTCTGAAAAATAGCGGCTTCTAAGACCAGACGACTAATTATACACGGTCTTAAAAGACTGACTTTCAAGAGTGGATGATAAATACATCCGGTCTTAAAGATTTTGTTTAAGACCGGACGTCTAAATATACCGGTCTTAAAAGACCAACTTTTAAGACCGGGTTTAATATCAAAACTCAAAAGTCGTCCTGACCTTTAAGACCGGTCATATAATTACATCCGGTCTTAACAAGTGAACATTTAAGACCGGCTTATTATTTCCGGTCTAAATTTTCCCAAATTTTTCCCCGTCGTTCTTCCCGATTATATATATACACAAATCCACCACCTAATCCAAGACATAAAAGTCGATACTTTAAGCTACAAGCTATGAACAATTATTTGAATAAATTGAATTGGAAAAAGAATACAAATATTATTCACCATGAGCTATTTGGCCTCTTAATTAATGATTACTATGACTACAACACCTAAATTAATTCATACAATAAGATAACTTACTTACAAATACAATAAGTTACAAGTACAACATACATGCGCCCAAAATAATATTCACCATGCCTTCATCTGATTCCCCCACCCAACAACATAACATCCTCTTATATAACATGCCCCTTTGGATCGGATCCTGCCACAAAAATAAAACAAGAATAAAATTCATAGTCAGTGACATTAACTATGAACATAGATAGAATGAATATAATATATATAGTTAAAGCCTTAAAGTCTTCAAAGAAATCTGCATATGAATATTACCTTATGAATTGACTCTTTTATAAAGTGATATCTTCCCATATCCCTTCTTGATGATCACTTCTTATGCGGGTTCATTATCCGCTTCATCTTCTTCATTCATGTCCTAGACCCCTTGAAAAAGGAGTACTCTCAGAATACCATAATTTGAATTCATTTCCTCATCAATATCAATGACCCTCTTTCCTTGGAGAGCTACGAGACCACATTTTATTTTCTTGATCGGTGATATAGAACACTTGTTTTGCACTGTCTCGCCATAACAAAAGGTTCATCTCCAAAACTTCTACCATTGACATTGACTAATGTAAATCCTAGCCGATCGATCCAGACACCATTATTGACATTAACCCACTTGCATTTGAAAATGGGAAATCTAATTTTCACATAGTCCACCTCCCAAATCTCTTCAATAACCCCATAATATGGCATGACTGCCAATAAAGGGCTCTTGTCTTTTGAACTGGAGAAGTGCATAGATTCACCTCTAACATAACACCACCATTCGGGTGTGCTCGTATCATCTAGGGACTTTGTGTAAAATGTATAACCATTGATCATATACGAATTCCAACTTATGAAATCAACCTCGGGACCACACTTCTAACCATTTGATTGTATCGAAACACATTCCTCTCCCTCGACCTTTTGTTTGAACCAGTTTGCAAAAGTTACGTTATGCTCCCTAATCAACCTTTGTTCGATCATTCGATGATTTTCTTTCCTTATAGGCCGCTTTATGTGCAGCTATCTTTGGCTTGAACTTCATCGACATTATTCAAGATGTATAAGTGGACTTGTGACAATTCATCGGGATCCACACTCTTTACGGAAGCCCCTTGTCTACCCCCATCGGCATCTTTGACGTTTTGGAAGCCCAATATGTCTTACTTTGGCCAAATAATTCGACGAAATTCCATGGCTTCTTGAAACATATTTCGAACAATCGATGCTTCGCCGGTATGCGTTCTTCACGTACCCTTTTAGGAATTTCATAGATCTTTCAATTGGGTACATCCACCGTAAATGGATAGGGCCGCACATCTTTATCTCCCTCACTAGATGAACAATTAGATGAACCATGATGTCAAAAAATGTAGGAACAAAAAGCTTCTCAAGGTGGCACAAGATAAGATATCCTTCATTCTCCAATTCATCCAACTTTTCAATCTCGAAAACTTTACTACAAAGCGCATTGAAGAAGACACAAAGTCTAGTCAAAACGACACGAAGATCATATTCGGCGATGCCTCGAATAGCTATTGGGAGTAGTTGTTGCATCAAGACATGACAATCATGAGACTTTTGGCCTACTAATTTCAAGTCCTTCATCGATACAAGCCTCTTCAAATTTGAAGAATACCCTGTGGAACTTTTGTGCCATGTAAACACCCACAAAAACTTCGTTTCTCATCCTTAGACAAAATATGAGAAGCCGGGGGACAATAAGTTCTCTTCCCATTTGGCCTTGGATGTAACTCTTCGCATATTCCCATTGCTATCAGATCCAATCTTGCCTTCACACCATCCTTGGAACTACCTTGTATGTTGAGAAGCGTGCCGAAAATACTATCACATACATTTTTCTCCACATGCATGACATCAATACTGTGTCTCACATCAAGATTGCGCCAATATGAAAGATCGAAGAATACAAATCTCTTTTTCCATATATTTGTTTCTTTTCTACTCTTTGCGTCTTACCGAAGACGACATTGATATTTTTCACCTTTTCATAAACTTGCTCCCCAGTCAATGCCATCGGAGCATCTTCATACTCTTGGCTAGCAAAAAAGGATTTCTTTAATCGATGATATGGGTGGCCCCGTCTAAGAAATCTCCTATGTCTAAGATAAACCGTCTTTCTTCCATGTTGAAGTTGATGGTAGCGTGTGCCTTCTTCACAAACCGGACATGCTTTATGGCCTTTTACACTATACCCCGACAAGTTCCCATATCTTTGGGAAGTCGTTTATAGTACAAAATATCATGGCTCGCATTTTAAACACCTCCTTCTTGAAAGAGTAAAAAACATCAACACCTTCTGCCCACAACTCCTTCAAGTCTTCGATCAAGGGCTGAAGGTAAACATCAATGTCACTGCACATATTACCATATGCATGTGATTGATGAAAAGCCTCTTCTCCTACATCACGGATAATGTCCTCTACGTGATCATCCATATCCGTGTCATTATCATCAAAGGCCACTTCCCTATGTTGAGACCCACTTGGTATTTTTTCACCATGCCATACCCATACCCATCTTGTATAAGTCTTACAAATTCCTTTACAAATTAAATGTGTGTGTATAACTTCGGGACTTAGTCCCCTCTCATTCAAACATTTTACACAAGGGCAATAAAACTTCCCACCCTCATCATGGGCATTTTGTTTAGCAAATTTTATAAAGTCCCTCATCCCATTCTGATATTCAACACTCGTTCGTTTAGCATTTATCCAACTGTGATCCATAGTAGAATTCCTATATATATAGACGGAAAGATTTAACATACATATATATGCTCAAATGTCGGTTATGTCTTTTTTTTTTCCTTTTTTCGATAAACTTGCTCATTAAATGCAAAACGAAGAATCACTTTTGGTCATAAATGTATCGCAGTGAATCCAAGAACCAAAATAAATGCATGACGAGGAAATTAAATGCATCGCATGAAGGTCTTGTGGACTCACCTGTAGCATATAAATTCAAATGCGTTTGCTTAGTCTTTCTTCTCCCGCCATGAACGTTGATGTTGCGAGACGAAGAGTAACCTAAAAACATTTATTGGTCGGTTGGGTAGGTCTAAAGTGCAATTATAATCTTCAAAATACAATATCCATTAACAACACGAAACCCACAAGAACATTTGATCGATTTCGCTCAACCCGGGAAAAACCCGAACGATGAGCGGGAAAATCATAAAGTTATATAACCAAAACACCTCTTACGGCTTGGTCTATAGACGTTTAGCTAAGGAACCGAGAAAGTGATTGTCGAGAGAGCAATGCGAACCGGTGACGAAGTGGCGGCGAGAACTGAGTAACACTTTAGGCGCGACAAGAGAAGTTCGAGAGGGAAATTTAATATTCCGCAAGACAGAAGCGAGACATGTTTTATATTTTGGATTTTATTAAGATCGGAGTTTTATAATACTCCGGACCTAAATTGAGACAATTAAACCGGTTCATTAAAAAGTAGACGGTTTTATATATAAATATTTTTAAGACCAAAGTTTTATAATACTCCGGTCCTAAAATTCCTCGTTTTTGTGATTTCTAAAAAAGGATTTGGCGAGCGCAAAGAATCGAATGAATAAAAATTAAAGGAAAACTGGAGTTTCTTTAATTACATATATTACTTGCATATGCACGTACACAAGAAAAAATACAAAAGAAAAACAATCGAAAAATTATCAAAAACAAGAATCGACTAAACATCTCCTAAAGCTTATTATCCTCTAAAGCCTTGGCGATTTCGGCGTTAACGCATTAATTTCCCGGGAGATCGCAAGTTCTGTCTTCGTTGCATCGGCCACAATGCATCACTAAAGGAAAAAGGAGAGGGGTCGGCGGGAGGCACGCCCAGGGCCAACCGGTTGGAGAGGGGAGCGGGATGGAGGGTGTGGCAATCTCTTCATCATCCGAAGAAATAACAAAGGGTCCAACGACCCGAGACTCTTCTCGTCACAATGGAACGCACTCTTGATGGAGGAGGTGCACCGTATAACGATCGACGGAAGGCACGAGCATCACGACTAAGAGCACCCCTACGAGCGGTTCTCTTGTATCTAACCATGGTTTGAGCAGTTGGGGCAGAGAGGTATGAGGAGTTAATTAATAAAGGCGAGAGAGTTGTTCTCGGATAGCCACGTACGTAGTTTGGAGTTACGAGGTAGTGAGGAATTAATAAGGAGTTATAGGTACGCGGTATAAAATTCCATTATTTAATATTTTTGCAATTCATTTTATTTTAAGACCGACATTTTTTAAAATATCCAGTCCTAAAAGTCTAAATTACTTTTAAGACCGACCTTTTATCATTAACCCGGTACTTATAGGTATGCGGTATAAAATTCTATTATTTATTTTTGTTTAAGACCGACCTTTTATCATTTACCCGGTACTTACACACTTTGTTCAAATGAATGATGCGAGTCTCTTCGGCTTCCGATAAACTTCCCAACTAGGCGTCTCCTCGTATTCGATGAACAATCGTCTCCTCATTAAAGTTTCCTAGCGTTTCACATTGTTCGGCATGGGTTCTCTATTTAAACCCGTTGTTACTTGTACTTTCTTCACGTTCTTCTCCCCCGGGTCCTCCGTTTCCTCCTCCTCCTCTTCAACCTCGGCCCCACTGTAATGGCTGCTCCCCGTCCTCCGTTTCCTCCTCCTCCTCTTCAACCTTAGCCCTCTCTCGCCACCGCCTCCTCCAAATCCGACCGTGAAGCGGTTGGTGCGATCAGCAGTGGCCCGCGTCGATCAAATCGATCGACACTTGGGCCAATTGGTTCAGCTTGCTCATACCATGAACAACAAGCTGAACATGGTACTCCACGCTAATGACGTGAAGTACGATCCCGCTGAAGACGACTCCGACGCCCCCTCCTTCTCCGACTATGAGAGGGATTAGTTTTTTTTTGTTGCTTTTTTTTTTTTTTTTGTGATCGCTGCCCCTTTAGGGCGCGTAATAAAATTAGTAAATAAAATATTTTTAAATTTTGTTCTCGTGCGAGTTTAGTACTTTATCCATTATCTCGAACTGAAAAGCAAAAAATAAGGCAACTATGAAGGATGGATAATGGCAGACTAAAAAACCTAAAATAAAAGAAAGAAGACTTTTAGTTAGTAAATCGACGGTCCTAAAAATACTGCCATTTGTTGTCAGCTTTGGTTTCCATATCCGATTGCCTCTTGTCCTTTTCATTATCGTCTTTCTTTTTCCGACAAAAAGGAAACAAACAAAACATTGTCCTCGTGCAAATCAACAACGAAATTCACGAATACAATTAAGAACATACAAAAAAAAGGATCTTTTACCTTATTTGAATAAGAACAAACAAAGTGACTATTCTTCTCAAGGTTGGACCTTCGTTATCGTCGGTTTTACCTCCCCATATTGGAAACAAAGTGTCCTTTTCATTATCTTCCTTCTTTTTCGACAAAAAAGAAAAAAGACAAAATAAAAGGGACACCGATAATCTTGCTCCACATATGGAAAGGTAAAAACGACGATAATGAAGGACCTAGCTTGAGCGAACGCCGTAACCTCGGTTGTCTTCAACCTTATCCATTTAATTTGTCTCGAAAAGAGGTATTTAAAGGTGATGACTTTTAAGATCGCACAAATAAAAATATACGGTCCTAAAAGTTAAGCAGACTTGTAAGCAAAGGACTTTTAAGACTGATTATTTATAATAATACGGTCCTAAAAGTTAAGCGGGCTTTTAAGAGTGACTTTTAAGACCGACCTTTTATAATACGTCCGGACCTAAAAGTTCATGCGGACTTTTAAGCTTTTAGGAGCGGACACTAAAGCAATATACGGTCCTAAAAGTCTCATACTTTTTACACCAAAGACTTTTGCGGACCTTTAAGACCGGACATCTTTGTTAATGAATGGTCCTAAAAGTCTCAAATTTCAAACACTAAATTAAATAGCTATATCCACCATCCAATAATACATTCGAAAACCCAAAATGGACACAAGAAAATTGTTTGAAAAATTAACTAAATTTATTTATTGAATTTTACATTGCCTATGTATATTTACAAATGAATTGTTCAAAAAAATTAACAAATTTACGAGAAGATCGATTATTGTTGCTACGAATATACTTACAAATGAATTTAGGACATTAATTATTGTCCTTTTTGTGACTCTAAGATCAAACCATACAGATATTCACAAAACACATTGCGTATGTGCTCCAGTTCATCATGAGAAAAGGGAGCAAAGCATTGAAACATCTCGTAACATCAAAGACAAAGAACTCAATTAACTTGTGTGGATATTTCATTTGTAATAGTAAGCTTAAACTGAATTAACTTGCATAATATGTAACATCAAATACATTTACCTTTGCGCTTAATTTAGTATCCCCTCGCGTGGTAATATCATACATGTGTTTCATGATGTACCGGCCACATAAGTTGGACGCCGGTGGTTGCCGACGGGTCTAAAAAGAACAAGAAATATATATAAGAGCATATATATATATATAGCTTAATGACCAAGTTCACAAGGCAATGTGCTACAAATATTGTACCAACCTCTGGTTTGTACCATATGGGGTTGTCCTGAGTACCACACCTTTTCTTTTCTACTCTTTGGAAGGTCCTCATGGCACTATCATCAAAATCACAAATTTATCAATGATTCACTGAAAATTCACAGCGAAGAGAGATTTCGGACAAGAGAATCAAAATGACATGCTTACTCGTTGATGGTCTGCACCAACGTAGGCAATGGCTCATCGTTAGTGGAGCATAAGAAGATAACTTTATGCTCCTCCATGCACATGAGGACCAACTGCCAGTAGTGGCTGAAAATTCACAGCAGTAAACTATACTCAGTGATATATGTAGCAGAATTAAGTGAATTGCGGACAAGATTTTTGATATGTACCTGTGGAAGAATGGCAAAAAGTACAACTTTATTCTCACTTCACACAACCTCTTTGATATGTACTCCTGTCTCTCCTCCATGGATGTTTGACTTGAATAGACAGGGCACAAGAATCCAAAATCATTGATCCTGCCCTTTTGAACCAATTCTTGATGCAAGAACCTACAATAATGACATCGATCAGGGAATTAGTATATATGTATGTATGTCTAAACGATGCATTTAAATTATGTACTCATAGACGAAAGATACTTACTTCATATAAATTTGAACAACTGCATCGGTAAGCTCTGTCGAGGAAGCGAAAGGGGACTCAACATCAACGGTGTCAACTTGAACGGCCGAGGATGAGCGATGCCTACTACTTCATTGGCAAGGCCACGATTTATCCTTAAAATATCTACTCTTCATCATATCGGATATTTTTTCCCAAGCAGAAAGCGACCAACTTAGCGATGGGGATAGAGCTTGAGGAGGGATGGAGCTTGAGGAGGGGATGGAACTTGAGGAGGAGGGGTTGAAGCTTCGGGAGCGGTAGAGACATGTACAAGCATCACGGCCAAGGGATGAAGGTTCCCTTGACATCACTCACAAGCTTCACTCATCGGTTTGGAGAGGGAGCGGTGCATCAATGATCACCTTTTCAACTGACACTCTGACTTTATCATCAGGCATTTATTGGTGGTGTACAGTTGATCCCAAGTTGTGAACAGTCCCTTTTGCAACCAATAATCGTCCATCATGATGATCAGGATCCTCCATATAAAGGTCACAAGGTTGCTCTGACTGTCCAACAATGCAGCTCCCTCTAGTGCTCTGCTGCACAGTTGCAGGTGAGTGTGTGAAGGGAACACTGGTCTCTGGACGATTGCTCAAAAGCAGCCTCATCTGACTCAGTTCCTCCCTCATCTGGGATTGAAACATTGCATTCATTGAAGCTTCTTTAGCAGCCAGCGTCTGGTCCATCTCCTCCCGGGTAACCATACTTTGTCTATGGCATTTGGATGTACCAAAGACTTGCTTTATGCCTACCCATCCTCCAATCCCCTTACACGCCCGGGTGATCCGGTTTTTTTGGTCGCAACGGTCGAACATCATTCCTCCCATCCGACACAAAAGATCCCTCTACTTCTTCCTTTTTAAGATCTTCCTGTAAGATACGGATAACCGAAAGCTTAGTAATGAAACATGTTTAGTAACTAAAAAATAACAATAACGATACTTACAATTCTTTCAAAGCAACTAGACGAGTTTGTTCACTCGTGTAGGTGCCGCTTGGCTTTTGCCGAATATGCAACCACAACTCCTCGCGACGTATTGGAGATGGAAGAGCATGTATCACGAAGGATTGGATTACGCTTCATCATCCAATCTCTTCCGCTTGCCCATCAAATCTTTTTCGGCCTTTTGATATCCACCGAGAAGACCTATGAGGGCAATCATTCTTTCTACCTATCTCCTGTGCTTGTTCCCTTCTTTTCTGTGAATCAAAATTGAAAACATCTATTAATTATGAATTCTAGCCATGCATGTTACTAACAAATTAGAGAACTTCTCGCTTCATATGAACGTCAATCAAACAAAGAGTCAAATTCTTCACTTCATCAAGTTTCAACATTTTATTTAAGGAAGATGTAGAATTGTAGAAGAAATTGGAGCTATGTTTTGTAGTGCTAGCTAGATAGATAGGTTAAGAAACAAAAGAGAATTATGCTTACGAATAATACAAACTTGATCCTTTTTAAGGCATCCAATGGGATCGGCGGTCCCCATTAGATAGTAACAATTGGGTATATAAAGTTTCCCCCTTTTAGGACTATTCATTTCCTCCTTTGCAAGACAAACCATTACACAATTAATACCTTCTCATCAGTAATTTACCTTTTCGGGTTTACATATCGACTTGCATAGACAAAGGGGAAATGTATACTTCTATTCACACACCGAACCATTATATAACTAACAGGATTAGATGAACACAATAACATTCACATATCCGCACGGGTTAATAAGCAAACAAAAGGGAAAACAAAACTAAATATAAACTCACCAGAGCTTCGGAGTGGTCCGAAGAATAAATTGTCGCCAAATTCGTTCATCAATAAATGTGTAAACTTCCCAAGGATGTTTGGCGGGCGGAACCTCGGAGAAAATATACGTGTTAGCGAGAAAGGTCTTAAACTTCCTCCACCGATCAACACAATAAGACAATATCTTGTCTTTCAACTTCTGATCGGGGACGTGTATGTAACCCGGATAGTCTCCCAAATAGGATCCTTTACATACTCAGAGTCCACACTTTTCCACTCATCTGTCAAGATGCTAACCTTACTACGTGCTAGACAGCCGACAAAACTATTATATTTGCTTTTATTAGGACCGACAGGTTCCAACCTTTCATCAAACTGAATCTCGACCTTTGACCCAGAAGTCCGACTTAGGGTCACATCCATCATTCGTGTGCCTCTTCTACCACGGCGTGCAGGGCAATTACGAGCCTCATTGTGAGATGAAGAGGGTTCGTTCTCACTCACACCACGGTCACACCGGAACCGGCGTTGCTTTGGAACACGAATAGAATCGTTTTCACCGTCCATTTTCGAGACGGGAAGAGAGGAATGCCCGAGCAAATGAGAGAGTAACAGGGGCTGATGGTACGTGGGCAAGGAAGAGAGGTAATGCAACGGAAGGGTTTCGAACGTGAACGAGGTTCTCCACGAGTAACAAAAGCTTTCGCGCGAAGAAATGTATATCTTGCATTGATTTTTAAGACCGGACGCAAAAGAGACGGTCTTTAATATTTACATTAATCCTGTCATATTAAAAGTCCGATCTTAAAAGTTTAACCTTTAAGACCATTCCTTGTAAAATGCCGGTCTTAATATTAATGAACTTTTTTCGTAATTCCGGAAAGTATCATATGTCTGGTCTTTAAAGAAAACTTTTAAGACCGTCTTTTTGATAAGTTCGGTCTTAAAAATTTAGACTTTTTATATTTAAATCTTTCCTTATTATGTTTTACCGCAGAAAATATAAGTACGACTATATGAGATATATTTATAAAGTAATTGAAATTCCAATTCAATTTTTAAGACCGGTTGTTTTTTAGTCGGTCTCAATAATGTTTTTAAGAGCGTGGAAAATTGGTCCTAGGTGCAAGAAGTTCTTTATATTTACGGAAACTCGCCACCGATCATTCTTTTAAGACCGGGGTGTCGGTTCTCCGCTCTAAATGAGGTGGTCTTAAAGCCCTTTTTTGCACTAGTGGTGTTTGCATATTTTTGTTTTTGTTTTTAATCCAACAAAGTATTATTCTAGGGTATTCTTTCAAATAGCCAAGAAATAGCTATGAAGGCAACTTTCAAAAAGTTCGCCAAGGTGCATAAGAGTTTAAGAACCAAGTTTTATTGAAAGCTAGACTCCGAACGTAAATTTGGTGGTGTTATTAGAATTCTGCATTGAAGAGCAAGAAAAACTACTTGTTTATGAATATGTTCCTAATAGAAGCCTTGATTACTTTTTATTTGGTCTAACTCTTACAAAATCATTTTAACTTTTAATTAAAATTTATAGTTCATTTATGTCATGCATTTTATTATTTATTTGGAGCCTTTTGTTATGTTTAAGATCATTTTCATTAATTTTGTTGCTTTAGTGATCACTTACAACAAATTTATGCAAACTTCTCAAAATAGTAGAGTATTAGATTGGATGGAGCATAGTAAAATCATAGAAGATGTAGGTCAAGGAATTCTTTATCTTCGTGAATATTCTCGCCTCAAAATCATACATCGAGATCTCAATCCTAGCAAGTATTTTGCTAGATGATGAAATGAATCCAAGAATTTCATATTTTGGCCTAGCTAAGATGGTTTCTATCAGTGAAAATGAGGGAAGTACGAATTGAATTGTTGGAACATAGTAAGTTCTTTTCTTCTAACCTCGACATAATGTGCATATGCATATGCATATACAAATATCTTCATATAATTGAAAAAAGAAAAATAATTTTTGACTTATTTTGAAATATAACAGTTTACCTTTCAACTAATAATCACTTTAAATGTTCAGATCTTATAATCTTGTGAACTAAATTTCATTGACATTGTTTTTTCATGCAAAGTGGTTATATGTCTCCATACTATGCAATGTTTGGATAATATTCTAAAAAAATCAGATGTTTTCAGTTTTGGAG
The DNA here is from genome assembly GCA_019022655.1 of Acacia acuminata. Lineage (NCBI taxonomy): Eukaryota > Viridiplantae > Streptophyta > Magnoliopsida > Fabales > Fabaceae > Acacia > Acacia acuminata. The sequence continues at coordinate 654,727 of JAFJYI010000272.1, read as the reverse complement.
TTATAGTTTTAGAAATTACAAGTAGAAAGAAGAATACGGATATCATGATTCCTAATATGCTTTGATGGGCTATGTAAGTTATGATAATATTAGTTTGAATTGGAGAAAGATTAATTTAACAATATTGTGTGATGAGCTAATAAAGGAGTGATAATTGAAATAATAAGTTTTTCTTAATTGTTGTAGACATGGAACAAATGGAGGGATCATAAGTTGGTAGAGATATTGGATTCAAATATAAATGAATTGGGATCATACAAGGAAGTGATCAGATGCATCCTAATTGGTTGTTATGTGTTCAAGAAAATCCAAATGCAAGGCCTTCCATGGCTACTGTTGTTTCAAGTCTTAGCAATGATTCTATTCAGTTGCCTTTACCCAAGGAACCTGCATTGTTTTTGCATGGTCATAATGTAATACCCCTTGTAAGTATGATACTTTTCAGAGTATTACAGCGAATGATAGTGAGCAACACAGGGATAGAATAGTAAACTGATAAATAAAACATACTTGGTTGTGTGCAGGAATAACCTACTGAGTTCTTAATACAGTAATCCGTGAATGTATCGATACCAAAATATTAATATTACAAAAAGGGAATTAACCAAAACATGTCTGTAAATTCCCAAGCCTATTAAAATCTAACTGGAAGCCATCAGTAGTTTGCACTTCCTGCCTTTCCTTTGAAACTTCGTCTGCCGCAATAACCGTGCCCGGATCCTGAGCTCTTAAGGACATCTGGGATTCAATTTGAATCCCAGAGTAATAGTTAATCTCACAAACAAAGTATAAACAGTATATGATAGTCAATCATAACAAGTAGTCCACAATAGCATATCATTCAGTAAACATAGTGTAGATCTCATGCAGTTAAACACAGATCACAAACCATAGCACTAAGTATACCCTGTGGCCTGTACCGAGAGTCACCTTGTACACTGGAGTTCTCAATCGGAACACCCAATAAGGATTGATAGACTAGGACCTACCGAGAGTCCCCTGGAACCGCCAGAGTTATCAATCGGAGCATCCGAGTCATCTGAATGCAACTAAGTTAGCCACCTAAGGACTTTCGTCAATTAGGCCCTACCATAGTTTATCCATCGGGAAGGTACTCCATGGTCAGTCCTTCCGCTCAATCGAGCCGCGAGTGGTGCTGGCCCACATGGGACGGGACAATCATGTGTACGATTTAAAACAGACATACATACACCCATACGAGTGTGTGAGGATTAAGTTACTACCTAGGCTGCTTCAAAATCTTCAACCGGTTTCCGTCCGTTTAATTGTCTCGGCAACTATCGCGTCCTTTGTTTTTCGGGGTCCAAAACAGAGCGAGCTAGATGGCTGGTTCCTCCCTCACGTTCTCTGTTTTGTTTTCGGACTCTCTCTCTCTCTCTCTGGTTGAAGCACACGGGATGGGAATGAATAAGAGTCGGGAAGTATGGGTATTTGAAGACTCATGGGTTCGGTTAGAGATGGAAGAAGAGACCAAGAGGAAAATGTATTGACCGAGAGGTAAACATTGTGCGTCTCAAGAAGCATGGCTCGCTGATTCGCTAGCACAGTGGAGGCGGAAGTGAGATACGCCGACGTGGGAGAGCGTGGTTTGTTGGCCATGATCGACGTGATTTTCTGTGTGCTTGTGTGATCTGCTTTTGTTGTTATTATCTTTTGTTGATATCTTATTGTTGTGTTTTGGTGAAAGCCAAGCAATGTGTGATCTGGTTTCTTCTCTCGCTTCTGCGTTCCGTAACGTGTGGGCATCACGTTATGGTCTCCCTGGCCGACCTATTTCGTTTAACTTGTTGCGGCTGGTTAAGGTTTTAATTGAATAGATACTAGGTTAAATATAGGGTCGAGCCAAGCTATGATGATGGTGAGGGATGATCTTTATTTTGTTGTCACGTGTTCGGTTGGATTGGAGTGATATGGGTTGAATTGAGTTGGGTTGAGCAATATACATATGTATATTGGGCTTGAGATGAGAGGGGATACACGGAGGTTGAAATGGCTTATATGGCCATTGAATAAAAAGGGTTGTAGGCGCCGGGCTATGATGAAGATAATGGGTCCAAGTGTTTATATCCAAAATGCTCATGTCCAAATAATTCTAATTATAGGGGCACATGACTTGCCCATGGGAAAGAGGTGAATACATGCCGTAAATTCTTCCTTAATTCCGCATACGGATTTGTTGTCTATTTATTATTATTATTATTATTATTATTATTATTAAATCTATTTGAGTCTTAAAATATAAATCTTTGAATTTATTACTTTCTTGTAAATTTTTAGGGAAAAATAGGCCTTAATTTCCAGTACTTAATTTCATAATTACTTTAGGGAAAATTTCACAATTCAATTTCCCATAAAATATTTAAATTTTAAAATCCCAAAATTTGGGATATTACATTTCTCCCCCCGTAATTTAAATTTCGTCCTCGAAATTTGTTATATATTTAATACACTTTGAGCCATAAACTCGGATACTTTTGCTTCATGTCTTCCTCCGTTTCCCAGTGTCGCTTCCCGTGGAGTTAGTCCCTTCCGACCACTTTAATGAACGGAATACTTTTGTGTCGAGCCGCTTCTCCTGATGATCGATGATCCGCTCAGGCTCAACCACATAGGTATGGTCATCTTGTACATCAATATCTTCGTACTCGATGACATGCTCAGGGTCTGGTTGGTACTTTGTCAATTGAGAGACATGAAATACGTCATGGAGTCTGCTCAGATTTGGGGGTAATGCTATTTGATAAGCCACTAACCCACACTTCGCCAAAATTTCAAATGGACCAATGTAACGAGGACTTAGTTTCTTCCTCTTGATTGCTCTACCAATTCTTGTAATCGGAGATATTTTCAAGAAAATGTGATCTCCAACTTCAAATTCCAGAGGTCTCCTTCTTTTATCGGCATAGATTTTCTGTCGACTCTGTGCTACTAGGAGCCTCCTCTTAATTAAACTAATTTTCTCAGAAGTTTCATCCACCATTTCCGGCCCAAAGAATTCACACTCAGATAACTCTGTCCAACAGAGAGGGGATCAGCATTTTCGTCCATATAGAGCCTCATAAGGAGCCATTTGGATACTAGCATGATAGCTATTATTATAGGCAAATTCGGCGAGAGGTAAATATTGATCCCAATTTCCTTTAAAGTCTAGTACACATGCACCCAACATATCTTCCAGTGTTTGAATTGTCCTCTCTGATTGCCCATCTGTCTGGGGATGGTATGCAGTACTAAATTTCAATTTTGTTCCCATTGCTTGATGTAGAGCTTGCCAGAATCACGAAGTGAATCGAGGATCTCGGTCAGAGATAATACTCTTCGGTGTACCATGGAGTCTGATGATTTCTCGTATATAAATCTCTGCCGCTCGGGGAATGATTAACACTGATAGGAAGAAAGTGTGCAGACTTAGTGAGTCGATCAACAATTACCCGGATCGCATCATGATGTCTGATCTTGGGTAGGCCTACAACCAGATCCATGGTTATGTCCTCCCATTTCCACTCTGGAATCTCTAGACCCTTCAATAGTCCTCCCGGTCGCTGATGTTCAATCTTGACCTTCTGGCAAGTTAGACATTTGGCCACCTATAGAGTTATTTCCTTTTTCATCCTCGGCCACCAAAATTGCAATTTCAGATCTCGATACATTTTAACCACACCAGGATGAATGGTGTATTTTCTTTTATGAGCCTCATCAAGAATTTTCTGTCTCAAATCATCTTTAGGCGGTACATAGATTCGCCCTTTATATCGAATTAAACCACTAGGTGAAAAATTGTAATCTTGGTTTTCACCTTGTAAGATCTTTTCCCGAATAGAGTCTGCCAACTCATCTTGTTTCTGAGCTTCTTCGATTTCAGTCCTCAGATCATTCTCCTCTTAACTGACTAGAAGGTTAGCCATATAAGCTTCATCGGGCGCATTCACGTTCATGAAGATTTGGTTTGACAAATTCAAGTCTTGAAAATCTTCTAACAACTGTTGTTCTTCAATCATCATGAATGCCACCTGCACTGCTTTCCTACTCAGAGCATCTGCGATGACATTAGCTTTTCCGAGATGATATTTAATTTCTAGATTGAAATCCTTTAGTAGCTCCATCCATCTACGTCGTCTCATATTTAGCTCTTTCTGATCGTACAAATATGTGAGACTCTTGTGGTCACAATACAACTCAACTGTAGTACCGTATAAATAATGTCGCCATATCTTCAAAGCAAATACAATAGCTTCCAGCTCCAAATCATGAGTGGGGTAATTCAATTCATGAGGTTTTAGTTATCTAGAGGCATACGCCACCACTCTGCCCTGTTGCATCAGGACACATCCCAATCCTTGCTTACTAGCATCATTGTAGACCACATAGGTCAAACTAGGATCTGGGATAATCAATACTGGTGCGGATGTCAACCTCTCCTTCAGCTCTCAGAAACACTCTTCGCAACGTTCATCCCACACAAATGGCTGGTTCTTTCATGTAAGCTTTGTCAATGGCAAGGCAATTCGAGAGAAATTTGGTATAAACCGACGGTAATAACCATCAAGGCCAAGAAAACTGCGTATCTCCGCTACAGTCTCTGGCCTTTTCCAGTTCAGTACTACTTCCATTTTACTAGGATCTGGCCAAGGAATTTAACCTCTGAAAGCCAAAACTCACATTTGCTTAACTTGGCGTAGAGTTGCTTCTCTCTTAGGATATTCAACACTATGCTCAGATGATTCTCATGCTCTTCATGACTCTTTGAGTACATCAAAATGTTGTCAATAAAGACTACTACGAACTTATTCAGGTATTGTAGAAAAATTTGGTTCATGTAGTCCATAAATACGGCAGGTGCATTAGTCAAACCAAATGGCATCACCAGAAATTCATAATGTCCATATCTGGTTCGGAAAGCTGTCTTCGGAATATCTTCAGCTTTTACTCGTAACTGATGGTATCCTGATCGCAAATCTATCTTTGAAAATACCAACGATCTAGATAATTGATCGAGCAAATCATCAATTTTGGGGAGGGGATACTTGTTCTTAACAGTTACCTTATTCAACTCTCTGTAATCAATGCAAAGTCGCAGGCTTCCATCTTTCTTTTTCACAAACAATACTAGAGCTCCCCACGGTGAAACACTGGGTCGGATAAATCCTTTCTCTAGTAGTTCTTCAATTTGATTTTTGAGTTCCGTCATCTCGTTGGGTGCCATTCGGTAAGGTGCTTTAGATATCGGTCCAGGCTCCGTAGAGTTTCGATCGTGAATTCAACTTCCCTTTCTGGAGGTAGTCCATTAATATCTTCTGGAAATACCTCAAGGAATTCACTTACTACAGGTATATCTTTCAATGAGATTTCAGTTTCTGCCTGAGCGGAGAAGAATACCATATACCCTTGGCAACCCTTTTTTATACATTTCTCGGCTTCAATTGCTGAAATAAGATTAAAGTGTACATCCGCACTAACGTTCTTCTGCAGATTCGGGAATACTAATCTCTTGCTACCACAGTCTATCAGTACATTATTCGGCGTCAGCCAATTCAAACCCAATATTACATCAATACCATGCAAACGTAAACAAATTAAATCTATCACAGATTCATGGTCATTAACACTCAGAACACAATTCAAGCACACGTCAGCTGTCACAGATTTCACACCAAGCGGTGTTGACATGACTAGGTCGTAAGGCAATTTATGGGCACTCAGTTTTAACTGCCTAGCACAATCATAAGCAATGAAGGAATGACTAGCACTCGAATCAAATAATGCCTGTAATATGTTACCATTAAGATAGATAGTACCTTGTATCATTTTCAGAGACTTTCGGGCTTCCTCGTGGGTCAATGCGAACACTCTCCCTTGGTCCTGAGGCCTCTTCTCTGTAGTGCGTTGCGGGAAATCTCTACCAAAATGACCAGGCTTCTGGCAGTTAAAACAAATAGCCTATCCAACACAATTCTTGCCTGGGTGTGCCTTGCCACAACGAGGGCATAACGGAGATTCTGGAGTTCTTTGAAAGGTACGTTGTCTAGACTGGAAGGGTCTTTTTGTTGTTCCCCTTGAACCTAGATGCTTGCCCTTTACGCTTATGTGAAAAGTTTCCCCGGCTAGGCTCACCTTGGATCATGTTTCCCCTCGTCATATACCTCTCCTTAAGATTACCTTCGATGATTCTGCATTCTTCGACTGCTAGGTGAAACTCTTGAAATTGCCGGGAGATCAGCCTCTCTTTGATCTAAAGTCTTAGTCCCCGAATTAACATATCAGCATTCCAGCTCTCATCATCTCGATGTCTAGAATAACGAGACAACCGGTTAAAACGGGCGAGATACTTGTCAAAACTTTCACCACTACCTTGTTGAATTGCCAGAAATTCTGACTCTTTGGCGATGTGAACCGAGCGAGGAAAGTATGTCTCATTGAACTTTTCTTAGAATACTTCCCAAGTTACTGGAATATTTTTAGCCTGCTGAGTCATTTCGGTATTCTTCCACCATCTGTCGGCATCACCTTCCAGCTTATAAATAGCCAACTGTGCCTTCTTATCAGTAGGGGACTCAAGCACCCAGAATATCTTTTCCATCCTCAGCATCCAGTCTTCTACAGCTTGTGGGTCAAACTCCCCACGGAAAATAGGCGGTTGATGTTTGCAGAATTTAGCCACCCAGTATTGTGCTGTCTCATTAGCCTGGTTATTCTGACTTCCATGATGTTGAGTCCCAGATTGGGAGGATCTCTCGCTATGTTCCTCCTCATCATTTACTGTTCGTTCCCCATCTTCATTTTGTTTAGATCTTATTTCATGTACTTCTGCTCGGAGTTCATTTATTAACCCCAGTATCTGCTGCATAGCATTCGGATCTGGCGGATTCTATCTTGGTAGATCCTGTAGAGGTGGGTTCTGGTCATACACTTGCTCGAGTCTAACAAATCCACCTCTGGGTCTACCCCTACCTCTGCCAAATCCTCCTCTGGTGCCAACCATCTTTGAATTTCACTATAATATAGCAAAGAAGAAGTAGATATTAACACAAGGGTATTTTTGTCATTTTACAATTGCAATTCCCGGGCATTAAACTCTTGGAGTGACATTAAACCTAAAAAATTTTCAAGGTAATATTGCTATTTAACAAAAACTTCTAAGGAAAATTTGCACCTTAAGCCAAATATGGTGCCAACATACACCCTAGCCGTAGCTCTATCACCAAAAAACCCATGAATTAATTGAAAAATCAAAAAGGTTTCTCCCACCACCCCCAATAAAGATTTAATATGATATTAATTAAGTTGAATCTAACTAACAATAATAAAAAGATTTAGCATAATCTAATATATTAATAATAAAAAAATAAACAAAGTATCCTAACTACTAATGGGTATAATCAAAAAATCATAAATCAAACACAAATGTTGTAGGATATGCAATGAAGAAATACATTAAATTTGACCTCCTAAAAAAAAGAAGAAGGAAAATACATTAAATTTTTTTGACAAGTTCTCAATGTTAGTATTTAGTTGTCTTAAAGACAATCTGTAAGGACATATCAGCACCATTTCTACGTTGTAGTATTTCATTATTAATAAATGAGCACATTTTATCTTCATGATATTTATGTCTCACCTTTATTTTAAGGTAAATATGTGTTTGAAGATAAAAGCCTTAGGAATAGAACATGTGTTATTTTTTAGTATCAATGATAGAGATCATGATTATGAGGACTCGAGAACACTGGAGATTTATGGCCTAAAACTTGTTTCTAGTCTTGAATCACCAAGAAAGAGCATGGATGATCTCAATGAGACTAATACGACATCATCTACATGTATGACATACAAGGTAGGGACCTCATGGAATACAGGCTTGGTGATGTCTTAGCTGATGTAGTGGGTGGATCTATTGGAGAACAAATTAATAGCACTGAACTGACCCGCTGAGAGACTCCACAAAGATTCATTGTAGAGAGTATCATTGGATATGTAAAGTCTCTCATGATTTGGTATTATAGATCGTTCTGGGCTTAAGGATGTCATCGAACACTATGCCCTAGGGTTATACTTGGACTGTACAACTCGTGTTAGATATGATTAGTTTTGATGATGTCTTATATAGATGTCATTCTCAAGAGCAAAAGCCTTGTATAATATATTTATCTCCTACATTGACTAACTACTATAATTAATTATATTAGTCTAAGTTGAATTATAGAACAAGAAGGAGATAAGATATTTCAGAAGTCATGCTCGAGCACAACAATGTCATACTCGAGCACGGTACATTTCCAGCTCCCATTCATGCATAAATTTTGCTCATGCTTGAGCAACAAACATGCCATGCTCGAGCAACATCATTTTTCAGCACTTTGTTCAGCTCTGTTTCACGTTCAGCACGGGCGACGTTTGGTAATTCGATGATATCTCTCAAACCAGATATCAGATCGAGGTGAAAACAGTGGAATATGAAACTAGACTCCCAACGCATCATTTTGATATCAAATTCAAGTCCAAAGGAGTTTTGATCAAGGATCTATGAATTGTAGAAGTTGGAACTGAAATTCACGCCACACAGCAGACCAAGCTTCGGTATTTTGGGTGTATCTCACAATCACAAAATCCAATTGAGCTGAAACCAGTGCCATTTGAAACTAGACTCACATACCTTTCCAAAAACACCAAGGGCATGAAAAAAACATTGGTCAAGAACAACCTCCATTCATCTGATGATAACGGACGAAATACAACAAGTTTGGAGTTGATTCTTCTTGCACTAGAAAGAACACTTAAAGAGATTTCTGAGCATGTGTAGTTTGCCAAATTTGGAGCTAATTTGAAGACGACATATTCACTGGAAATTGGCCCTTATACAACCAATGCTACTGTGTATTTGAAAGTCAATGGAGACTGATATTTGCACAAGATCATAGTAGCCAGCAGCCTGACAATCAAAGACAGTTACTCTAGCAAAGGAAAAGCAATGCTTGAACAACATCGCAGAATTTCTTAGTCCTCCCTCTGTATGCCCTATGCCCGAACACGTTATTGACATGCCCGAGCATACTCAATCTAATGAGTTGCTCAAGTGTTTTCAGAAAGGATGCTCGAGCAAGGATTTTAAAGGCCCAATCATAATGTTTCAATTCAGGCATGCTCGAGCAGAGTAGTTAGAATGCTCAAGCATCATCGAGCTCAGAGCGAAAAATTGCAAGTTGGAGGCCATGCCCGAGCAAAGTGAAAGGCATGCTCGAGCACCATGCTCGAGCAGAGGAAAAGTCATACTCGAGCAGCATCATTGAATCTATAAGTTTTCGCCTCTGTTCGTCTCTTGTCCAAGCATACTCTCTGGGTTGCTCGAGCATCGACGACATATTGCCCAGGCATGAACGTTTTCTTGCTCGAGCATCAGTGATGGAAACTATTTTCAAAAGACATCAGGAGAAGCTTGCCCGAGCAAACTTAGTTGATTGTTCGAGCATAGGGTGATTTCTACTCTTTCAAAGTATCGCATCTACTGTTGCCCAAGCATAATAATAGTCATGCTCGAGCATGATCATTCTCGACTTTGAAATTCACTGTCTTCGTAAATCATAAATCATCATGTGTGATTTCATTTCTACATATCATTACCCATTGTTATTCCTAATTGCTTTTAATCAGTTTGCTAATGAGTTTTAGATAATTTTCTCATGGATTAACAACAAATTTACATAAAGTAATTTGTGTGACAAAGAAGACTTAAATGCTACGTCAGAAAGCGAGAGGAAAGCTTTTGAGTCAAACGGACGGTTTGAACATTCCAATAAAAAGCTTGAATCTGTACAACGGCCATAAATACAACACTCAAGATGGAGCATTAACAAAGTCAATGTTAAACATTTTATGATTAAAGTTGGATTAGAGCTCAAAGGGAAAAAAACAACAAAAGCTTCAACGACTACTTCCAATTGATCTCCAACTGTCGAATGCTCACAACGGTTGAAACACAATAACCTATAAATTATGAAGTCTTAAAACCGGAAGCAGTCGACGAAGCCAATGAAATGATGTTACTACTTCACCGTCAATATGTCAATAATTCATACACTCTCTATTTCTCAATATTCATATAGTTTACAGTAGAGGGTAAGATGAATGATTATGTACTTCAGTGTTTATTCATACACTTCTGAGAGAGAAGATTTATCTGTAAACATTCTATCTGAGAGTTACTCAAGATTGGGTGATCTTGAGTGGGAAACCCATTGTATTATTACAGCTTGTAAGGGAGAGTGAATCCTAGTGAGAGGATTACTTTGAGTCTGAAATGTGTAATCAAGTGGGTGTATAGATTACAGCTTGTGAGGGGGAGTGAATCTTAGTTAAATGATTACTTCGAGTATAGAGCGTGTAATCGGATTGTAAAGGCTTCTCTTTTGCCCGGATTAAATAAGAGGATAGTGGATTGAAAATCTTAAGTTGAGCTTGGGGACTAGACGTAGATCAAGGATTGGGCCGAACCAGTATAAATCACGGTTGCATATTCTCTTCCCTTATCTCTTATATTTCCAAAGATATGTTTATTTGAATATATAATTGTTGATTCAGAAGACGCAAAAAGATTTTCAAAGTTTCAAGTTTTTAATCTTCACCCAATTCACCCTTCTCTTGGGTTCAGCCGGTTCTTCAACTCTATCCGCCTGAAAATATGAAGAACAGTGTACTCTTGGGTGTAACTCGAATACATGAGTATAGATGGACATGCTCAGAGGACTCACAGTCCCCTACAAGGGATTAGTAATTCATAAGACCATAGAGCTTGGATAACTTCTAATTAACTCGAGAGTTTGTGCACAGAACAAGTGATCATGAAGAGGCATGATTTGTTATAGAGTTAATATAAGAAGATCCCTAGTTCCGTGAATTAGCTACATTTAGTCAATTAAAAGAAATGATACTCAATCTTTGCTCTCGACTAAATGTGAATGACAATGTGAGGGATGATGTCTACACAGTATCCAAATATGAAAGGTAGATCACTTAATTAACTCAAATGGTTCTGGGACCGCAGAGAATTGCTAGTGTCTTATGAGGTCATTAAATAAATTGGGCCCATTAAAAGAGTTTTAATTCCCAAGTTTATTTATGTTAGTGACTAATTGAGCCTAATGGGTCACACACAAAGGTTATTCCTGATTGCTTAAAATTAGCAAACTTGGGCCAATAATTGTTATTGGGCTTTTTGAAGAGTGTAATTGGGTTGGAGTGAGACTCCAAGCCCAATAAGAAGCAAAATGATGTCACATATATAGTCCCTAGTTGGAAATCAGTTTCTCCATAAACGGTCCAAATGTATTGGAAGACCCAACGGGGGTCTTAGACCAAGTTGAATTTAAAATTCGAATTTTGAATTCAAGTTTGAAATTTAAATTTGAATTTTGATTCAAAAGGTTAGGTTATAAAAGATAATTCTGAATTATCTAATTAATATATATATATATATAAGGATCCAATAATGATTGGATGAAGATAGGAGAAATAATAAATAAGGATTTAATTAAAAATGATTTGAAATTTTAGTTTGAGAGATGAATGTGATCCATCATCTTAAATTATTATTCAATTAATCAATTAAGATATAAATGTGATCTATCATCTTAAATGGTGACTCAATCAATCAATCAAGAAATAAATGTGATCCATCATCTTAAATGATTGATTCAATCAATCAAGATATGAATTTAATTCATTGTGAGTTGGATTTTCCAATTTAAGCTTGGATTAGGCCTTTCTTGTAAGTACTTAAATTAGGGTTAGACTCTTATAAAGTGCTGATTTTTGGTATGCCCCTCTCTTGCACGTTTTTCTAGGAGAAAAACAAGAGGCCTTTGTACTATCTAAATTTCGGTCTTCACCAAGGTTTAGAAATGAAAGAGCGACATCCATAAGGGCAAGGTTCTAATGATCTTACTCCTCCTATCTTTAACCTAATCTTAAGAAACCACCATCTTCTTGAAAAGATAAAAACCCAAGGAAACAAAAACTCAACTTGCCTTCGCCTTGCAAGCGTCCAAGGAGTGAGAGGTTTCAAGAGAAGGAGCGTTGCAATCGTAGGATAGCTATGTGGATCAACGTTAGAAGACATCAACAACACTAAGGTCTTCAAGTGATCTAAGGTAATCCTAATCTCCAATTGTCATGTTATCGGGTTATTCTAATCCTCAATAGTTGTTTTAATGAGTAATCCTGAAGTTTATAAATATTATAAATTGTTATGAATCTCATGAGAACCGTACAGAGTTACGGATTAATAATCAATAACGAATTAATATAATGAGTTAAGGTTAATAATTCATGAGGACCGTAAGGAGTTACGGGATTCCCAACGATTAAACAAAATTTTTGTTTTCAACTTCATAAAACTTTGCATGAAAGTCATGTAATAGGAAAAATTAACCAACACTCAACACACAAATAAGATATTTAGTAGCTTTTCTATGGTATCAAACTGTTCTAGATAGTGTTGAAGAACTACCAATTGATTTTCTCATTAATCTTAATTTAACAATGGCCACCCATATGAAAAATCAATATTAATAATGCTAAAGCCCAATGCTAAACACAATTAATAAATTCATTTTCAATAAACCAATGCAAACTCATGACACCATTGATGCACTAATCAAGCCACCTTGAAATTATCACTAAATCATCAATTCAAAACTAACCACCACAAAGAAATAGTAATTAAGCTAATTAAACACAATGCCAAGTAGATAACAAGGTTCAAGCTACATCCAATCTCCAAATGCATCAAAATAAGTCAGTCCAACATTATAAAATTCATCCAAAGACTTAGGAATCACAAATACAATGTAGAAATAGAGAAATAGAAGATCAAAAACTTTGCTATTGAAGCTCTAAGTTCATGCCATTGCCTCTTGCTACAAAGGATTGAGAAGCTTAAGCCACAAACACCCTTAGAACCAGCCTCAAGAAGCAAAATCATAACTATCATACCCTAAAAACTAAGGGGTGATTGGCACGAATATGAGTGGACTCATAATATTAAATAATACTCATATTACTACTAATAAAATCATAATTAGTACAATAATCCTAAGCATGCTTAAACCATTTTAAATTCATATATAACAACATAACTCATATAAGCAAAATATTATTCCTTTTGTAGAAATTTTTGGGAGAAATCTTCTCTATAAATTAGACTTCTCAAAATAAAATTCTACAATGACCCGAATTTTCATTACAGCATCTGGAGCTTTGCTCCATTACAACATGTACATAAACATATATTTCAAAATACAAGGGAAGATAGGGATCTTGCCTATAGGCTACATGGAGCACCTAAACAAGCTTCACTATCATGTACAAAAGAGTTTGAAGCTTTACATTGAATTAGGGACTGATTGAATGACGCTTCAATTCAATCTAGCAAAATTGACCTTAGTGGTCATTAAGACGAGCATGACCAGCTACACTATCTGAGGCCAAAAATATTTCTGGTGAATAATGTCCCATTAAAATAAGTAAATAAAATACCAAAGGAACAAATTAAGCAAATAAAATTTCATAATAATAGAATGAAAACTATATCCAATTTTCAAGTACGAAATCATGAACATAGATTCCATTATATAAAAGGTTATTAAGAAGAAAATTCTAGGTAAACAAATAACTCATTGATGAAATTAAGTATGAACTGATATGAAAAACTCATTCTGAATGAGGACTTAAACAGAACGAGAAACAAGCGTGGACATACAGTCCACGAAGGTAAATAACCAAGCGCAGCTCGAAGCCACGAAAACAAGCGTAGACACACAGTCCATGAGGGTAAGTAACCAATCAAGCATAACACAAAGCCACGAAACAAGCGCAACATGAGGCTATGAAACAAGCACAAGTACACGACCCATGAATAACAAGCGTGAGAGTAAATCCCATGAATATCAAGCGAGCTCAAGGTTAACCATAGTGCACCAAGGACTAACAATATCAATGGCAGTTAGTAACCGCTTCGTATTCAAATCCTCTAAAAAACATTTACAAGCATTTCTAGGGCTAATTTATCAAGAGCAATGAAAATGTCTCCTTTTAAGCTATTGATAGATCGTAACAAATACTTCGTAATAGAATGCCCCATCATAAGGGTTTGCAAATAATATCTCAAAACTATAGGTTTCGAATTCTATACATAAACATTATTTATTCTTCAACATAATCTGTCATATTTTCCATTTGGAAAATCTCTTCACCGTATCCATGCATAAAACACATGGATCAAATGTTTTGCTAACTAGGTTAAAGGTTCAAATATTATTAATTAAGATACAAGGAATTTTAGTAAATAGAATTTCCTTTCAAAAATGAACTACTTCAAATAACACAATAATCAAGATTATAAGAATAATTATATTATAATACATGTGAATCTATTAAAAATTGTGTATTGAGATAAAACAAAAACTTATTCATAAATTAATTGGGACGTTATTTACTCACTTGTTACGATCGCAATTATATAACTCTTTCCAAGTTATCACCTTCCGACTTTTTCACTTCATACTCTCTTAATAATATCCCAAAAACAAAATATTAATATACCAACTATAATTTATGCACAGTTTCCTTAACATCTTTTTAAGAAAAACCCTTATTGATAGTCTTCCCTTTAAGCATTTTATCAAACATTTTGTAGGCACCCAAGGTTGACTTATAAAACATCTAAATTCATAATTTACCAAGCACTAATATACACACAACGCCGCACAAATCCCATTTGTACCCAGAATCAATTTAAATTTCAAAGAAAAGCATAAAGTAAACCATCTTGTCTTGCAACAATCATGCTTTCAACAAAAGTGCCTATCCAAGTAAGCTTTCTTCATTAATATTCAACATAAATAAAAAACCCCAAATCTCATTCTTATATTTCATATAATCTGCTGCAACACGATAGAGGTATCCTTAATTAATCACATATATAGTACTCCACCATTAGAAAGAGGAATCAAAATATGCTACTCACACCCACACCATGAAAACACAAGGAGGACGAGGAGTTCAAGATTACCCCATGTAGAGAGCGTCTCACAAAAATGCAGAAAGAGGAAAAAAGTGGAGGATGGAGCAGCCAACTGTCTCAGCGCAGAAGCATTGCATGAGGCAAAGAAGATGATGAAGACACAACTACACAAATTGTAGCATCGAGCAAATCGGAGGAAGAAGACAATAGGTTAAGTATACAAAGGCTTGGACCACTTCACTAGCGGCAGCAATCGACACACACTGGTGGTGGACAACTTAATCGACGACGGAGGGCGATGTAATTGAAGAACAGAGGGGGATGGTGAATGAGTGATAATAGTTACCACACATATTGTAATATCCTGAATTTTGGGCCCAGAGACTTGAGAGTAAGCCTGTAGTAGGCGAACGACTAGACCTTATTCAGGAAGTGTGATATTAAATTTGGAAATATTATATGAGATTCCTACGAGTATTTGGACTAAGAGTTCAAGAGTCATAGAAATTAAAGTGTCAGTGCAAAAGGGCTCAAAAACACTTATACAGTGTTAATCAATTAGTAAAAATGATATTTAGCTATGCCCTAAGATATAGGATGATTAGCTAAGCAAAAATGTGCTAGAATAAGTGTGCACATGACATTTCCTGGTCAGGTAAGGATATCCTCGTTTTTTGAGAGATAAGAATGAAAAGTCACCGAAATAATTACTTGAGGACACATGTCACTACGAGATTAAAAAGCAAAAAGTAAGTAATGATTACAGGGGGAAAATAGTCAAATCCTTACCCCTCAAGCATTCAATTTCATCCACCCAGGAGAGAGAAGGAAAAATCAGATGATTTTATCTCGTACTCGGCGCAAAACACGAAATACGAGTCCCACGGGATGCTAATCGGTAGAAAGGGGACCGATAAGGACCAATTAGAGGCTTCTTTTGGACTGAATGAGACAAATGTGGGGCCATATTGGAAAGTGAAATGGCACCACATATATATGGATAATTAGGGGAAAATATCTGAAGAGTTGAGGAAAAGCAAAATTAGTCCAAAAGTCAAAGCGTGGGTCCCACTTTCTGGATAAAAAGAGATAAATCTGATAAATTGGGAAAAATAAAATAAAAATCAAGGGATCTGATTTGTGGGCCCAAAATGGCACCACCGGCCCTAGGACGTGTCTAGAAAGTTCAGGGAAAAATAAAAGAATAATAAAGAAGTTCCGAGCCAAAATTTGTAATTCCCCAAATGAAAAGTAAAAATCTAGATATTTTCCATGGGGATGCGCCACCTATCCTGAACCTATAATCCTCCGAATTTTCTTGTGGATAAAGTCAAAAGGTCAGATGATTTTTACCACCATGGACAGGGTTTTACTCCAGCTTATTTTGGACCGATTAGATACTTTTACCATTATTAAATACACATACTCTCTCCCCCTAAAGCATGAAGGAGAATGAAATTTCAGAGGGAGGAGAGAAGGTTTCAGCCAAGTTTCCATAGCCAAAGCAAGATCTAAGTCACAAGGATCATCAACCAAACTTCTCGATTCGGGTAAACACCGAAAACCCGAACCTTTGCAACTTGAACTTGTGATTTTTGTGCAAATGGTTAGGGCATGGTGTTACAATCTGATTTTGGTGTTTTTGATGGTCTCAAAGTGTTCAAAACTTGATTTTGTGTGGGGTTAAGTTATGGTTTAAGTTTCCGAACTCGAAAACCCCAAAACTCAAAGAAGAAGCTTTGCTGCTAGTATTCGAGATTCGGGCAGCGAAGCTTCAAATATGTTTTTAAAATAGTAAACACTGTTGGTCTGAGTTGAAATTTTATAGCTGAACATTAGACATCAGAGCATCATTTTAATATGTAAGTTGACATATTTTTGATTTACCAACTGAGAGAAAATAATTTTTGAAAATGACTCTCAAAGCACCAGGACTTTTCTAACCAAAGGCTAAAGATTGAGCTCCATGCCAAAATATGGAATCTTTTGAACTGTGGAAATATTTTTACTGGAAAATAGACACCCTAATGGTTCCAACCCCATTGATTTCGTACGAATATGATTGTTTTGGAATTTATTACATATATTTGAAGTTGGACCAGATTTTCTGGATTTTTTGGAAAATAAGTAAAGGGCTTGAATTTAATTAAAAATACAAGGGTGTTTTTGGAAATACTAAAAATAAGGTGTTTTGGTGTTATTTAGGTCAATGACATATTTGGAAAATCGATCAGGCACGATAAAATATTAAGACGATACATACCCCACAGGTAGTAACCACTTTACTCCGGTACTTTTATGTGTTTTGTTGTATGTTTTGCTTGTCATAGTGTTTTTGTATGTGATTTGCCAAATATCCATATAGAGCATGATTGTGATTGTGTTCCTAGTGCTAAGGATTCCTGGTCCGGGTCTGCCGGTGTGTGGCGTCTCAACGGAGACAAGGTTGACTGTCCAGGGGCCCGCTTGAGTGGCGGCTCAACGGAGACAGGGTTGTGATTCCGGTAAATCTGGGGCCTGCCTTGGTAAGGCGGCTCGACAGTACGAAGCCGTGTTACTGTATATGTTTATGTTTGCATATTGGTATATTTGACATATTATATGTGTTTACATATATACATGGTTGCATGCATACGCATTACACATTTAGTGTATGAGTATTGATGGTTACTCTGGGGCCGTGTTCGCCTCGCAAGTGTACGAGTTTCGCAAGTAATAAAGTGAAAAGTAAAGTATCGTTCCCACGAGGATTTGTTTAGCAAATTGGTCAAGCAAGAGGCTTAGTGAATTTCATCAAGTTGAGCTAAAACAAAGTTTTGATTTGGAAAGAGAATTTTTAAAGACAATTTCTAAAACTAAAAATTGATAAAGGTAAATGACTTTTGACTTGAAGAATAATGGAGCCTAGGATTCTTCTTCCCCTTTTTGCATTTCATAAAACTTGATTAACTTCCTCTCTAGTAGCATTTCAATACATACATGTGTTAGTCTAGGGTTCACAAACACTTGAAACGCTCTCTCAAGTCAAAATCAAGTTTCTCTTCTTACTAAAATGCACAATCTCTTGCTACAATTAGTAAGAATCAATATTTAAGCAACAACCCTAATGTGACAATGCAAGGTTAGTAAATATATCTCTATTTTACCAACAAACCATCCATTTATCAAGTAAACTTCAAGACAAGCATGATTTCAATCAAGTTCTACACCTAGATTAGCTCTCTCGAGTCAAAACCTATGTGAATAAATCATCTAAATGGAGGCCAATCACTTAGAAGCATTAAGCCAAGGTTAAAATCAACACATATATATATTTATCTACCAAAAGAGAGAAATGTTCAAGTATTAATCCATACAAAGGGTAAGAAGAACCCTAGAATGAAAGGTTTAGCTACTCATATTCAAATACAAAGAGAGTCTAAGCAAAGAAACTGAATACATGAAGAAACTAGGAAGAAAAGAGAAGAAAAGAGGAAGAACCAAGGTGAAATCCTTAAAATCTCTCTTGAGAAGAGTACCCAAGCCTCCAAAATGCTCCAAATCTCTCTCCCAAGCTCTCCCTTGTATGCCCACTTGTTTCCTTAGGTCAAGAGTGTGTTTTTCGGCCCTTCCCTTTAGGTTAAATAGGGTTTTTCTGTTTCTGAAATGTAAAAACGCGCAGCTGTACTTTCAGCATTTTTTACGACTGGCTACGGCCAGTTGCGACTTTCCACGGAAAGTACTGGCTGCGGCCAGTTGTGACTTTCCACGGCCAGTTGCACAGGTTCTTCTAGCTTTGCACTGCTTCACCTCCTTTATTTCTTTCCTTGTTTCTTGGTTCTTATAGAGCTTCAAAACTTTTCTCCATCTTCCTACAAAAGAGGAAGCAATTATCAATTCTCAATTGAATCATAAACTCTATAATAACAAGAATTTCTTTGATTTTTGCCTTGTACTTTGATATGCACATTTTCCTCTATGACTTCATTTCTATGCACATTTTGAACCAAAAATCGGTAAAAGGAGAGAGAAAATGTGCTGGAATATTGTCAATTTCTAAGAGTTAACAGGCCGTTATCGGACTCCAGACGCTTTTGTAGACACAGGGGGACGTGCCTGAGATAGAAGGACCTTTTTGGAAAGGTAAGGCATGGCAGTGCAGTGAAGAATAGGGGATGCCCTATTGTATTTTGTAGTTATATTTTTGGGGATGACTGTAGTTATATTTTGGTACTTATTTTGGATAACTGTACCCTTAACCCTTCGAGGACTTTTGTTTTTTGTTTATTTTACTTTTACCAGTATAGTAGGTTGTTCAAATAGGTCAAATGCTCTGCTGTGATAACTCTGATATGTATTAAATGGACTTAATAATGATGGCAAGGTAACCAATAAAAGGAATCCCTCTAACCTGCCACCTAAAAGGGCGAGGTCGGTAGGGGTGTAACAATTTTGGTATTAGAGCCTGGTTTGGACGGTACTAGAAGAAGGTAGACGGTTAAGGGTACTGAAGTAATTTTGGGCAAATGGAGCAGAAGGACATATACCCTAAGGAAGAGGGTTAAGCTCCGGTGAGTTAAAACTCCACAGTTGGATGAGACAGTAAGGAATGTGGGTTCAGCTACTGACTTTGGGACCTTTGATATGGAAATCAGGGTCTGAATAGAATCCCCACCTAGTGTTTCAGGAGATAAAAAGGGGAGTTGTATGGAAAAACTAGTACTGCTTAAATTTCCTTGTGAGGATAATACCTAGCATTTCTGGGAGCAGATACGCTTAGTAAATATCTGAGTTTCTAGTACCCCGTAATATATGGACTTATACCGGTATTAGTACCCCATATCAGATAGGTGCTTTAAGGTTAAGCGTTCTTAGGCGAGGAAAATCTCGAGATGGGTGACCTCCTGGGAAATATCCTAGAAATATGAAATCTTTTAATTTGAGACTATAGTACCTTGAGATATGACTTATGGTGATCCATAGAAATGCTATAAGGATATTAGATTGAGTAAGGATATGATTGAGACTAGGCTTGAATATGATCTTAGGCAGACTTAATGCCTAGGTTAAATATGACTAAGGTTGTATTAAGGTTCCAATACCATAGAGTAGGAACCCTGTGAAACTAATCGATATTGAATTGTTAGAATGTTTGGGTATGATTGAGGATTAATGATTAACCTTGAGGTAATAGAATGATATTAGATTATACCCTATGAAATTAATCGATATTGAATATGTTCCTAACAGAAGCCTTGATTACTTTTTATTTGGTCTCGACTCTTACAAACTCATTTTAACTTTTAATTAAAATTTATAGTTCATTTATGTGATGCATCTTATTATTTATTTGGAGCCTTTTGTTATCTTTTAGATAATTTTCATTATTTTCATTGCTTTAGTGATCACTTATAACAAATTTATGCAAGTTCTCAAAATAGCAGAGTGATAGACTGGATGGAGTGTAGTCAAATCATAGGAGGTGTTGCTCGAGGAATTCTTTATCTTCATGAATATTCTCGCCTAAAAATCATACATCGAGATCTCAAACCTAGCAATATTTTGCTAGATGATGAAATGAATCCAAAAATTTCAGATTTTGGCGTAGCTAAGTTGGTTGTTGCCAGTGAAAGTGAGGGAAGTATAAAACGAATTGTTGGAACATAGTAAGTTCTTCCCTTCTAACCTTGACATACATGCATGCATGCGTAAATGAATATACATATATCTTGACATAATTGAATAAATAAAAATAATTTTTGACTTAATTTGAAATGTAACAATAGTTTTCCTTTCAAGTAATAATCATTTTAAATGTTTAGATCTTATCATCTTGTGAACTAAATTTGATTGACATTGTTTTTTTGTGCAGTGGTTATATGTCTCCAAAATATGCAATGTTTGGACAATATTCTGAAAAATCAAATGTTTTTTGTTTTGGAGTTATAGTTTTAGAAATTATCAGTAGAAAGAAGAATACAAGATGTCATGATTCCCAATATGCTGATAGCCTCTTAAGCTATGTAAGTTATGATAATATTAATTTAATTGGAGAAATATTAATTCGTCAATATTGTATGATGAGCTAACAAAAGAGTAATAATTGAAATAATAAGTTTATCTTAATTGTTGCAGACATAGAAGAAATGGAGGGATGACAAGTTGGTAGAGATGTTGGATTCAAATATAAATAAATCGGGATCATACAATGAAGTGATCAAGTGCATCCAAATTGGTTTGTTATGTGTTCAAGAAAATCCAAATGCAAGGTCTTCCATGGCTACTGTTGTTTCATATATTAGCAATGATTCTATTCAATTGCCATTACCCTAGGAACCTGCTTTCTTTTTACATGGCCATAAACCAAAGCCTATTATCTCCAAAAATCGAAGTGGAGAGTCATGCTCTATTAATGAAGCTTCTATGAGTGAATTATTTCCTCGCTAGTATAGGTATATTATTTCTTCTTTTTCTTGTAAAATATGTCCTTTGATCGGCATAATTTTTAAAAGAACCACAAGTTGTTGTAGTGTTTGCTTAAGAAAGCGCTACACTAGAATTTATTTTCTACAAATATATAGGGTAAAGGTGTAAATTTGTTCTGAAAGTTTTCACTGAGGAGCAATATTGCCCCGAAAGTTTTTTTTTTTTTTAAATGTAACTATGGAAGTTTCAAAACATAGTAATGTTGTCTCATAAAATTAAAAAAGTAACGTTAATCGTTAAAAACTTGAAATTGACCATTAAATTTTTAGTGGCATGGGGTAATGTTGCTACATTTGAAAACTTTTGGGTGATATTAAACCTGAAAAAACTTTTAGGACAACATTGCTCTTGAGTGAAAATTTCTAAAACAAATTTACACCTTAGCCCAAATATATATACATACTCCCTATCCTATACTCTATCAACCAAGAACCCAGGAATTAATTAAAAAAAGTTTTCCCAACACCCTCAATAAAAGATTTAATAAGATATTAATTAAGCTGAATCTAACTAACAATAATCAAAAGATTTAGCAAAATCTAAGAAATTAATAATAAAAGAATAAACAGTATCCTAACTACATGGATATAATCAAAAAATCAAAAATCAAACACAAATCTTGTAGGATATATAATGAAGAAAGTGTTAAATGCCATTTTTATCATGGAAGTATTGGCTAGGGAGCATTCAACACCCGAATTTTTTTTTGATATCATTTTTGCCTCGGAAGTTTACAAAAAATGAGCAAATATGCCTTGAAGTTTTTAAGGGGCAAATTTGCCCCACAAGTTTTTTTTTAGAGCAAATTTGCCCTGAAAGTTTACAAATAAGAACAACAATTCAACGGTCAAGATCAACCTATGGGTAAGATTGCTATATTTTTAAGCTTTCGGGGTCAAAAATGATACCAAAAAAACTTCCGAGTATTGGATGCTCCCAGCTAATACTTCCATGACAAAATTGGTATTTAATCCATAAAGAAAATACATTAAATTTAAAGAAAATACATTAATTTTTTTGGCAAGTTCTCATCACACAAATAAAATATTTAGTAGATTTTCTAAGGTATCAAACTGTTTTAGATTGTGTTGAAGAACTAGTATCAAACTATTTTAGATCGTGTTGAAGAACTAAGAAGAACTACCGTCAAAATCACTCTTTTGCATAACCATCGCTGGAGAAGACATTCAAGCGAGAATAAGAGTAAAAAGGAGAGAAAAAAATTATCAGAGAAAACAAAAAAAAAGGAAAAAGTATAGGAGAAGGAAACAGACCAAGAAATAGCGAGATAAATTTAGAGTGGGTAGAGAAGGAGGAGTAAAGCGGCGACTTAGTGTTGGGATCCATACAAGCAGTGAAAGGATTTTCATCCATTTAAAGCTACGAATCCCTTGAAAGGATCTATCAATGGCGTTTAAATCAAGTTAGAAAAGAACTGAATCCTAATGAGATCAACCAATGAGTAGGATGTCATCAACATAAAGCACTAGAAATATAACTATGCTCCCACTAACCTTCTTGTAAACACAAGGTTCATCGATGTTTTGAATGAATCCAAACTCTTTGACTACTTCATCAAAATGATGATTCCAACTCCGAGATGCTTGCTTCAATCCATAAATGGATCTTTGGAGTTTACATAATTTACCAAAGTCTTCTGGACGCACAAAACCCTCAGGTTGTGTCATGTACACATCCTCAAGGAGCTTTCCATTAAGGAAGGTTGTTTTGACGTCCATCTGCCATATTTCATAGTCATAATATGATGCAATGGCAAGAAGGATTCTGATTGATTTGACCATTGTAACTGGGGAAAATGTTTCATCATAGTCCACACCATGAGTTTGAATGAATCCTTTTGCAACCAGTCGTGCCTTGAAGATGTTTACTTTGCCATCCATGACAGTTTTCTCTTTGAAAACCCACTTGCACCCAATGGTTTTTACACCTTCAGGTGGATTGACTAAGGTCCATACCTTATTGTCGTACATGGATTGCGTCTCGTACTTCATGGCATCATGCCATCTTTCGGAGTTTGGTCCCACCACGGCCTCTCGATAGGTAGTTGGCTCATTCCCGCTCAATGAGCAAAACATCATGACTTCCAGTAATCAAAAATCCATATCCTGAAGCTATAACCGTGATCTGTTGGACCTTCATGGGCCTTATGTTAATTGAGTAGGCTCAACAACTTCTTGTGAGTCTTCTCCGTTTTCCATCTGTGGTTCTACATTGTCTTGTGACTCTCGAAATTCATCGAGGTTCACCTTACTCCCACAAGTTCTTTTAGAGATAAACTCTTTTTCCAAAAGATACCATTCCGACTAACAAACACTTTGTGATCGGTGGGATTGTAGACATAGTATCATTTAGTTTCCTTAGGATACCCCACAAAAAGGCATTTTGAGGATCTGGATGATAACTTATCAGAGGCTCGGTGTTTAACGTAAACCTCACATCCCCAAATTTTAAGAAACGACAAACTGGGTTTCTTCCCAGTCCATATCTCATATGGTGTCTTTTAAACTGCTTTTTGACGGAACACGATTTAGTGTGAATGCAGCTGTTTCTAGGGCATGGCCCCTAAAAGGAAAGTGGAAGATCTGTTTGACTCATCATAGATCGAACCATATCTTATCGAGTTTGATTCCTCCGCTCATAAACACCATTCCATTGAGGTGTTCCTGGGGGAGTTAGTTGTGAGATGATCCCACAACTCCTAAGATGGTCAAGGAACTCTTGGCTCAAATTTCACCACCCCAATGAAATCGAAGTACCTTAATTATTTTGCCAAGCTAGTTTTGCACTTCATTTTGGAACGTTTTGAACTATTCAAAAAGTTTCAGACTCATGTTTCATTAGGTAGATATACCCATACCTACTAAAATCATCTATAAATGTAATGAAGTACAAATGACCTCCTTTGGCAGATGTATTCATTGGTCCACACATCAATATGTATGAGGCCCAATAAATTGGTGGCCCTCTCACTATGTCTAGTAAAAGGTGTCTTTTTCATCTTTCCCAATAAACAAGACTCACATGTATCAAATGATTCAAAATCAAATGAGTTAAGAAATCCATCTTGATGGAGTTTTGAAATGCGTTTCTCATTTATGTGGCCCAGCGACAATGCTATAGGTAGGTTGGATTCAAATCATTTGACTTGATCCTTTTAGTAGTTATGTCATAGATGTGTCCATTCAATTTTCTACTGTCCTTGAGACCCTGCACATTTATACAAATGTGAGATCCATATGTAGTATCTAATACCCATGTTGAGGAAGTAGAAAAGCGAATATCGATGACATAGATACCTGAAGTGATAGCCCCGCTATCCTTCTTGCTTTTTTTTAGATCTTCGAGGTAGAGTTTGCAATTTTTCCTCCAATGACCAAGTTCATTGTAGAAGAAGCAGACCCCATCCTTTAGAGGTTTTGCCTTCTTTGCTTTCCATTTCATACCCCTCCCTTTCTGAATGGACAAAACAGTACTGGGCCTCTTCTAAGGCTGAGCTCAGCAATTTTAAGCATCCCATGTAGTTTAGAAATTGATTCCTCCATGTTGTTCATGTTGTAATCCATGACAAAGTTATCATAACTTCCTGGGAGTGATTTCAAGATCACATCCGTAGCTAACTCCAAGGACACGGGGAATCTAAGCCTCTCAAGGGGATCAATGTAGCCTTTTATTTTCAACAAATGAGGACTAAGTAATTCACCTTCCGCCATCTTGCAAGAAAATAAGGCCTTTATGGTCTCATACCTCTCTTGCGTTGCTTGTTGCTGAAACATTTCCATAGGATGATCAATCATCTCAGAGGCCTCCACATGTTCTAGATCTCGATCGAGGTCTGGAACCATAGTGGCAAGCGTCAGGCATACTACATCCACAGAGTCATCCTTATGCTTCGTATAAGCATCAGTCTAATCTCTTGGATCAGTAGCTATAGGCTCGTCAGGAATGGGTTGATCGATGAGATACTTCTTTCTTTCATGCTTAGTATCAACACTTAAGTTCTCAAACTTGTCAAGAAAGTTTGTCTCATCGAGTTCGTCTTTCTCAAGGACTAATCGCATTGATGGTGTTACAATATTACTAGACTACATCATTCTACAACTAAAAGATATGCAAAGTTTACTTAGCAACCTCCCACTGAATTAACAACCCTCATTATAATTAGTGGGCTAAGATCCATTTTAAGTCTGCTTTGGCAGGACACTTAAAAAAAGTTATTTATGTAGGCAACCCTTTGCCAATTACATCACATGTAACTCTTAGATCTTTATGGGATTCAATCATCATATGACCGCCACGTTTGATCACATCTAATGCCTTGAGATCCAAAACCGTTTTGATAATCTCAATTAAGTCAAGACAATAATGAATGTTGAGTATCACCATTACCCACTCTTGTCTCACCAAGATAACTCAAATGCATCCACTTTGGTGGAACATACAAATGGGCGATTTAGGTTTTGACAAGTATTCATTAATTGATGGCATTATGACTTAAGATTTTATTTAGAGGGTATTATCCGATATAATCTAATTAATCCTATTAATTCTACTTATATGAATGCAATCACAATTGTATCTCATATAATTTCTAAATTAATTATGAGTGATCTAATCAAATCATAATTAAAACTATAAATTAATGATGAGTGATCTTAATCAAATCATAATTAAAACTCTAAATTTATTATGAGTGATCAAATCAAGACATAATTAAAACTATGACACAACATGACTCACACTTAACCTAAAATTCTCTCAAGCCAATGAGAGGACTTCTCTAAATAAGAAAAGAGAAATACATTAGGAGAAACCTCGTTTAACATATGAGGAGAGTGAGATGAGAAGAGAATGCACATTAAGAATATTTAGAGAGAGGCATGGCTCGCAGGCCATATTTAAAAATACAACACTTGTAAATTCTAGAGCCATGTTGTTTACTATACCCAAACAACATTTTAAAGGTAAATCACAACACATTAATTCAAACAATATGAAATAAACAAAAGGTGCTACGATTAAAATTCATCTTGCACTACGAACAGTCAGCCGGTCCCTACGGCGGTCCCACTAGCCGGTTAGCTGGCGGGGTCAAGGGGTAGCTTTTGAAAACATCATATTGTTTTAGAAAGATTGTTTCATAAAAAATAATTTCAAGAACAACTTGTTTCAAAATTAACGTCCCCGAATCTTTTCGAAAAGGTATAATCTTTCGCATGCATTGTTTCCTTAAACAAATTTTTTAAACCCTAGCGTGATTGAGTCCGAGCATGATCAGTGTCTCCAAACTTTTCAGAGCAAGACCTATGCGCGAATTGTAACCATGCCTCAGCAAGACCGTCGTTTCCATTCTAAATGATTCAGAATGTCATGAACGATGCGCGAGCGTGATCGATGTCCAATCTGAACACTTCAGAATAATATGATAACACATACAACATCCGAACATAAACCCTAACGTGAACTATCATATTCAAACGCATACAAGGATTCGGTTTAAACATATATATGACATATATAAACACAAGTATAAACCTAATTTAAACACACGGTTGATCTGGCTCTGATGCCACTGTTGGGATCCGTACACGCAGTGGAAGGATTTTCATCCATTTAAAACTATGAATCCCTTTAGAGGATCTATCAATGGCGTTTAAATCAAGTTAGAAAAGAACCGAATCGTACCTATACAATCTAGTGTGCATCTCGTTCCATTTGAACTTGTGGGCTACCTACTCGATCAATAGAAGTCGACTTTATGAATCTCCTCCCTCTACCGGTATCCATACGAATAGCCTTGAACACGGACGGCAGGATGCTAGCACCTTCAAACTTTACGTCTCACCTTTTCTCTCTAGGGTTTCTCGCGGCTTTTCTAATACGACTAACAAAATGTCCCGTAGGTTTTTCTGAACCCAATAGGCGTATTATATATACAAAATTAATCCCTATTAATCTTGAAATATGAATTTGGATTAAAATAATATATTAATTAAATCTATCCAATAGATCTAATCTAATCTATTTATTTAATCCAAATTAAAAGCCTTCGATTTAATTTATCTCTATAAATTAAATCGAGATATGATATCTATCTATTTAATTAAATTTGAGATACTATATCTCAATTGTAATCAAATTAGATATATGATATCTTTATTCGAAAATTAAATCTCGAGATACAATATCTCTATTTGTTTTAGATATTTAATTTATCAAATAAATTAAATACAAACAAATATTATATAATAATATTATAATCTCTATTAAATAATATTATTATATTATTTTCAAATTTAATAATATATATATATATATATCCATCCTAGATTAAATACAGTATTCATTAAACTTAAACATATCTAAGATACAATGAATCTGGACACTATTGCTCGTGTTGGGCTATTTTTGTGTGCGACCCTGCAGGCCCACATGAGATTGGCAGCGGGACAATATTGTACCAGCCCACAAGTCACAAGCGGCCTCTAGCAAGACATTGTGACTACCCAATTCATATGGGGATCGATGATACGATGCAACCTATCATACAACCATGTCACGTCCCTTTTTTCACGCGATAATTTGGTCAAGGATGAGGCATGGATAATGTCAACTTCTTGTTCTTGACAATTACTTTCTCGATTCTTGAGTAGTCTAAAAATTGAAATAGAAACTTCTTTCCATCGTAGTATGGCCATACATTTCTTAGACTCACTCATCAAGGGGCCCAGTATTATCTCTCTAAAAATGTGAGGGACAAATTTCATCTTGACCATTCACATTCCTCTACATGAAAACCACTGATCCTGATCCAAACCTTTATCATCACCCGGTCAAAGGTGACTTTTGACTAGGTCAAAGTTCAGTGATTCATCATGTAGGAATCCATGATGATCTCAGGTCAAAGGGCATTGTTCGCGGTTATACATGAGATAAGCTTATGACTAAACCCGTGCAGCTTTCTCATAGTGAGTCGGTCCAACACCTTGTACTCTTACAAGTGCCTATGATTTTGACTCGTATCTCCATACCTCATCAAAGTCATACTGGTTTTATTTCATCTTCGCTCCCATGTAGATGACCGATCAGGGACATTTAGGATAATGTATAAGATATATCCAGGGATACAGTTATCATTATAAACATGCAAATGAAATGATAACTAAAGGGGAATACTTTAAATAACATAACGCTTAGAGTACAATGACTTGCCCCTAGGGCATAATTTCCAACACCTAGAACTCTGAGCGGTAGAGCCAAAACGATGATGTGAACCATCTAATATGAATATGATATGGTGAAGGAATGACAAGCACTAGTTGGAATTTCTATCCCTTTGGAATTTCTTCACATCCTCTATTTTCATTTATCAAGTTACCATATGCACTCTAATTCTCCTTTATCTTCCTCACCTTTTTTGGAAACTCATTATCTCTCCCTTTATGATTCTTACTGGAATTCTTCTTCTCACCATGAGCAAATCAGAGATCCCAAAATGAACAACCAGAAATCTCCGACACACTCGAATCCAATTTGAACCAAGAAAACAGAGCATCAGTAGTTGTAAAGGAGAAAGAGGAGAGTGAAGATCTTGACATTGAAACAAAGGAATCGAATTGCCTCGAGAAAGTTTGACAATGGATCACCACTCATTCAGAACCAGAATTCAAATCCTAGATGGGTTTCAGCTCAAAGTGTTTCGTCGATCATGGGGATAGAAGACTGTCAATTATGGTGAATTCAAAAGTGCTAAGCCCTTGCTCCTGTTGTTCATTAGTGAATTCAATTCTCTTGGGGACAAAAGACCATCAATTATGCATCATAGAGATCAGAGACGAAACAGGGAAAACGTCATGGTGGGGATAGGGAATTGAAAAGGTACTTATGACTGACAAACATAACAAACTCATCTTTCAACTGAGATCACAGTTAGGAAAAGTAATATATTTCTCAAAACTCAGGTCTCCGCCATTGCCAACAAGATTCTCACTGTACAGACCGCCTCCACCAAAATGGATTAGCGTGCATTCAGCCTTACCTTGGTTTGCATAGTTAAGTACAAACACGACAAACCGTATCATCCCTGTTATGGACTTACATAATAGGGCTGGCTGATATGCGGCCCAGTAAGAGTAATTTATGGTAGAATCCTTCCTCAATCAAGTAAAACGCTAATCACCCTATAATCATGCCTATAATCCTAGAAAGTACAGGTAGTGGAGCAGTCATTTATAGAACATGGAGGCGCATAGTGCCAGAGGAGCGGACTCACACGCCAGAGGAACGAAACCCTAGGTAATCTCTATAAATAGGAAATTAACCTATAGGTGCACATCCTCGATTCATCTATTCTAATATTCAGTCTCACTGTGCACACACCCTACTCCTTTTAGCCATCATCATATTCGTGTTGCGCAGTGATCATCAGATGCTCTTTGATATCTTCCTCATAGGTATCATTGAGTAATCTTCTTCTCTTCGGTGTTTAACTGATAGACATCTTAGAGGAGCCATTCGATCCTATATAAATCATCCACTAGTCCATAGAGGCTAGACATTTGTGTTCTACACCACAGAACATTGGCAATGACCGTGGGGAAAGATAAACTTCGATTCCCAAACCACTGAGAATGGTTGCAAATACCAGAAGCCGTAGACAGATACCTCGACAGGACTAGTTGCTAGAGGGACAGCCACAGCAACGTCAAGAACCAACGATTTAGTATGAGGACTCGATTCCTCCAGATTATAATCATGTAATAGTTGAGACTGAACTAGAGATAGCCAATATCACAACTTCTCCAGCCCTTCAGAACCAGGTTATCTAGCAAGTTCAACCAATAGGTCAACACCAGGGCCCTCATCCCGAGTTTCAAATCGAGAATCCTGATATCCGCATGTTGTAAAACACGTTGGGTTTGTTATTCCGGCGGATGGAGGAGATGGAGACCCATAACTGACTCCAAAGAGCAAAAGATATCTGACTTATGCAAGAGGATACGGACCGACGAAATGTCATTTAGAGGAAGGAAGAGGGACGGAGAATGCAACAATTGCTGGATGAGCGTGTTGGATGATATGATGCTGGAGAGGCTTTAGAAGGGTTATTATTGCCGTATCCTCGGTGTTAGAGAGACTGTTTGATGATGGATTATAGGCTCTAGATGAAAGGTCGTGATGATCTTTTGTCCAATACATGGGGAATCTCTCTTCAACTTCCCTGGATTCAAGAGTCTTAAGGAACCAAGGCTGTTGCCTAGGGTAGGCAACAACCTTAAAAAAGGCAGGCTTAAAGCCCTTAAATGAGTCAGTAAATAGCCTGAAAAGTCGACGATCGCAAACACTTCAGAGTGAGGTCCAGCTAAATCTTAAAGGGGTCCCTTTGGCACAATGCAATTCCAATGGGGAAAAGAAATGGCAAAAAACGGGAACAGTGCAAGCTTTATCTTGGTCTTTATAAAAATTTTCAAAGGCAATGGTGAAAGCCCAGCCGTTACGATGGAGTTGTGAAGGAGCAAGATGTAGGTGGTTAAGGAGGTAGATTTGGAAGCCGGTGAAGGGAAACTACAGGCCAAGCTAGGTAATGATATCTCGGTAAAAGAAAAAGAAATGGGGATCAATGTCCCTCGCTTGACAGGAGGCAACCGATTCATCTATCTGGGGCAAGCGTACAGTATATCCCTCTCCATCCCAGAGGCCGAGATTGGGTATATCTTCCGAAATCAGCGTGCTTTTAACACGTAGCATGGCATTGCTAACTAATGGACCTAGAATATTTGAAACTTGGGAAGAACTGGAAGAATCTGACTCTCCCGTCATGGATTGCTCAATATGGTGTGAAGACGAACCCATCTATACCTATAATAAAGAAAAAGGGGTAAAAGTCAGAAGCCGGGAGTATACGGCAAACAGCTATCTTGGAGAAAATCGAAAGACGTCAGGCCAGGATGACCCAAATCAATAGAAGCCAGAATGGCTTGAAAAATAAGGTTATGTCAACAATTGGCCAAAACCAAGTCAGCCTCCCTCTGACGACCATGTTTAACGAGATCAATGCTTTTGTAGCAGCACCTATTGCAAGGCGCTGGGGCCTGAATTTGAGAAGCTGGGATAGGGGTACTTTGACCTAGGTCTGGACTTGAGAACAGACAGGAAGAAGATCCTTGGGCGATAATCTTTTTGTTATGGGTTACGGTGGTGTTTGGACATTTGTCCTACTCCCACTTCCCTGGGTTTACTAAGCGAGCTTCTTTTTCTCTTCCTCAATGCGAGGTATTGCCCAAAACCAAAATTTTTTGGATCCAGAGAGTGTTTTAATCACGTCTTTATCTTCTTCGGGGAATGGCCTACCGTACATGTCTAAGGGCAAGTCAGGGTTTTGATCCATTAAGGTTGGGGAAGAAAGGAGGAACGTTGGAGTTTGAAGGAGTGAGTCACAAGATCGCGCTTTAAACCCAGGAAACACAAAAACCTACCTAAGAAACCCCACAAATCTACCCAGAAAACCCAAGAAACCTTGCAAATCTACCTAGACAACTGGAAAGATGTTTTCTGACAAATACAGTCAAGGAAGAGGGAATGGTAGAAAGAGTAAAGTGGAAATAAAAGTGGCAAAGGGAGCATTGAATATACCTGACTGAAGAGAGGTTGGAAAAGGTTAAGAGAGCTTTGCGAGGAAAGAGCTTTGTCGAAATGAGAAGTTTTTTGAGAATGCAAAGTAACTCTTGAGCGTAAAATGGTAAGAAGAAGAAAGAGGGAATATATAGACATTGCAAATTTGAAGAGCCAGGGGTAGCAAAGTCAATATGCGTCGAGTAGTCGTGGTTAGGTTTAAAACCCTAAAAAGTGCAATGTTGACTGATACGAAATGATGTGGGCATTAAATGTAAACGAAAACCAAAGACAGTAGGTGTGGCCACTAAATGGGAAGTGGCGGTTATATGCTACAACGCGGGCAAGCCAACAGCTATCAACGTCGTTGAAGAGTTGAGCCTGTTCGTATGTTGGTATGCTTACATGATGCCCCATATTGGGGGCAACACATGGCAAGAGTTGGTAAAGCCGGCAAGCCGAGTTAAAAGTGCAAACATAATCCTGGTTATCATGAAAGCAAATGAGTGATTATGGAAAACCAACCCGACATACATGCCAGGGGGCAGGACGAAAGCCAATTCGGATTCAAGGGATCTAAATGACAACTGAATGGAAACTAATTCAGATTTATAAAGTTTGGGTAAAGCATATAATTAATCTTGGCAGCTTAGAAAACTGAACTACCGAGCTTGGGGGCAACTGTTATGGACTTACATAATGTACCTTGCTGATATGCGGCCCAGTAAGAGTACTTTATGGCAGAGTCTTTCCTCAATTAGGTAAAATGCTAATTACCCTATAATCATGCTTATAATCCTGGAAAGTACAAGTAGTTGAGTAGGCATTTGCAGAACCTAGAGACGCATATTGCCTGAGGAGCGGACTCACACGCCAGAGAAACGAAACCCTAGGTAATCTCCATAAATAGGAGATTAACCTACAGGTGCACATCCTCGATTCATCTATTCTAATATTTAGTCTTACTGTGCACACATCCCACTCCTTTTGCCATCACCATATTCGTGTTGCGTAGTGATCATCAGATGCTCTTTGATATCTTCCTCATAGGTATCACTGAGTAATCCTCTTCTCTTTGGTGTTTAACTAATAGACATCTTAGAGGAGCCATTCGATCCTATATAAATCATCCATTAGTCCATAGAGGCTAGACATTTGTGTTCAACACCATAGAACAATCCCAAACTATGTTAAAAACACCCACTTCTGATCTTACTCTGTTGTGGGCAACACAGTCTTGTGGTGAATCTTGAGCATAAGCTATGAAAGCAAAGAGAAAGAAGAACAAGCAGGATAATGGAGGCTTGGATGAGAACCCATTATTGTGGTTATTTGTGTTTGGTGTTTGCGGAGGACTTTATTGGGATTTTAATGTAACAAATTTGTATATTTTAGTTAGTGTTTTGTATGCAAATAGGATGGTAGAAATTTTCAAATTTTTAACTATAATGCGTGGAGGACTAAGAACCTATAGATTTTGGGTCGATAGAAGCCTTGCATAATGTACAAATTAAATTAGCACGTATAACGAATTATTGAAAAAATGTGAATAATTACGTAGGTAAACGTTGCTCCAACTTTAGGATTTTAGGAGTAACATTGCATGAACTTGGAATTTAAGGTGGCTAGTGTTCTTGGAAAAAAATATTTCAAGAGTAAATTTATA
This sequence comes from Acacia acuminata, assembly GCA_019022655.1. Classification (NCBI taxonomy): domain Eukaryota; kingdom Viridiplantae; phylum Streptophyta; class Magnoliopsida; order Fabales; family Fabaceae; genus Acacia; species Acacia acuminata. The sequence continues at coordinate 620,933 of JAFJYI010000272.1, read as the reverse complement.
TCTTAACTCAATTGTTTTTTTTTTTAATAAAAAAAATACGCATATTTTTTTTTAATACCTAGTTCTTGAAATTAAATTATGATTATGATAAATGTTAGTTCTCAATATGTTTTGATGATTAACAACAAATGTAAAACATGTTTTGAAGTTTGCAAAGTTGTTTTAAAAACACTCGAAAGTTGCAAACTGCAGTTGCATTTGCAAACTCGAGTATTGGACGGCCAATACTGCAGTTTGCCTTTGCAAACTCGAGTATTGGGATGCCAATACTTGCGGTTGCTTGGTAAACTCGAGTATAGGGCATACGAGAAAGGAACCAAGTTTTCAGCCATAGTCCATACTGCAGTTTGCTCTTGCAAACTCGAGTATGGCACAGCCAATCTTTTGCGGTTGCTTAGCAAACTCGAGTATAGGCCATACAGAAAGAAACCAAGTTTTTCAACCAAAGTCGATACTGCAGTTTGCATAGGCAAACTCGAGTATTCAATGGTCAATACTGCAGTTTTGCATGGGTAAACTCGAGTATCGAACTTCTTGTGAATCAAAGGATTTTTCCAACTTAGTCAATACCGCAGTTTGCATTTGCAAACTCGAGTATTGACGGCCAATACTTGCAGTTTGCTTGGCAAACTCGAGTATTGGACTTCCGAAGCAAAACAAGTTTTTCAAACAAAGTCAAAAACTGCGGTTTCCAAAAACAAACTCGAGTATTGACCTTCCAGAGAGAAAAGGATTTTTCAAGATAAATCAATACTGCAGTTTGCATTGGCAAACTCGAGTATTGAATGGTCAATACTGCAGTTTGCGTTGCTAAACTCGAGTATTGGACTTCCAGAGAGCAAATGGATTTTTCAAGTTAAACCCATACTGCGGTTTGCATAGGCAAACTCGAGTATAGGTCTTGTCCTTCAAATACAAGACACGATGGCTTGCCTCTCGAAAAGTGGAAACTCGAGTATTCAATTGGATATCTTGCGGTTTGGTCACTTGTGAACAGTGCCATACTCGAGTTTACAAGAACAAACCGCAGTATGCAACGCAAAAACTACGTTTTGAATTATACGAATTCGTGAATCACTCTTGTTTGTTCCAAATGCTTTCATGAACCATTCACTTATGATCCCGATATGTTTAACAAGTTTATTTAGTGGATTTCGGTTAGCACGATGAAAATTAATGAAGATCAAGGGAAAAAGCATAAAGTGGTCGGAGCATTTATTGCACTTCGAAAATTAACATCCTTTTGGTTAATCCATCCGAGCACGAACTCTCAACGTTCAAAAACACTTTCTTCATCAAGAAAACTCTTCTCCAACGGGCAAATCCTCGAGTTCCACATCGACCATATCGCATCTGGATTAGTTGGAGCTTAGAGAGAGAAGATGACCGACTTAATTCTAATCACCTACAACGGTTGGATTCATCATTCAACGGTCATTTAATGTTCTCTACCTATAAATAGAGTTCATTAACTTCTTCTCAAGCCGATACACCTACGAGAGCGAAAATTTACTAAGTCATTTATTGTGTTCAAATTTCACTTGTATTGTATCAATCGATACTTGCACTTCAGTGTTCATTTTATCTGCTTTCTGTAAGAGAGTTATATCTGTAAATCATTTATTGATTGAGATAACCACAGTCGGGGGACTTGGTGGTTGGGTGTATTGATTACAACTTGTAAGGGGGAGTGAGTTCTAGAGAGAGAACTACTCTTGAGTACAGAGTGTGTAATCAGTTTGTGAGTATAGTGGATTGAAAATCCCAAGTGTGGCTTGGGGACTGGATGTAGGTCAACGATAAGACTGAACCAGGATAATTTCTATTGTGCAAGCTTTCCTTCCCTTCCTCCTCTGTCTATCTCTGGTTTCATTACTTCAAAACAGGGCATATTTCTAAAAGTTTTTAAAATACCCAATTCACCCCCTCTTGGGTATATAGCTCCATTTACATTTGGTATCGAGCAAGGTCTTCTCTTAAGAGCTTAACAACTCGAGAAGGATCATTATGGAAGGTATCTTACCGATGGAGCATCTATCAAGACCACCCCTTCATGGAGAGCACTACTCCTTCGGAAGGCCAAATTCAAAGTGTTTGTTATGGCAACGAGTATGGTCTTTGGAGAGTATTTGAAAGAGGAGATTATGAGCCATCAACCGTGGAAGATGGAGTCGAGTTCCCAAGCTAGAAGAGGAATATGATGAGAACGACGGAAGAAACGTCACCCTCAACAAAGGCGGTTACGCTTCTCCAAAGTGCACTTGAGTCAACAAGAATACTTTCGTATTTGCACCTTATCATCTGCTAAGGCCATGTGGGATGCTCGGAGATAGCTCATGAAGGAACAGTGGAGTAAAGCAAAACGAGTCAATACTCTTATGGCCAAGTATGATCTTAACGAATGAAGCATGGCGAATCCATTGGTGAGTTCAGTGAGGTTCACTCATCTCATCAATCAACTTGCTGCCTTGGGAAAAGAATATGACCAACCGGTCCAAGTAAGGAAGATCTTGAATGTCCTTAACAAGGAATGGGAAGCAAAGGTCACAGCTATTGAAGAGGCTCGAGGAGAGTCAATGACGTCGTGTAGCTGCTCTATTCGGCGGTCTCTCGAGTATGAGGCTAAACTCAAATTCAAGAAGGGACTTGATGAAGTTCATGGCAAAAACAAGGGAATTGCCCTCAAGTCTACAAGAGAAGTTAAAGATTCAGATGAGGAAAATGAAAATGTAGACGAAGATGAGGAAATAGGCATGATGGTTCGTAGATTCAAGAAATTCTACAAGAAGGACCAAGGCTTCAAGAAATTTCACAAGGGTAGCTCCGGTATGAGGCAAAGAAGCCAGTCATCTGCTACGAATGTCAAAAGCCTGGTCACATCAAGTCTGAATGCCCACAGCTGAACAACAAAGACAAAGAAAAGAAGAAGTTCAACAAATACAAGAAGAAAGCTTATGTCTCCGGCATTTGGGGTGACAAACTCATCGATGAAGATGATGAGGATGAGGAAGAAAAAGCAAATATATGCCTAGTTGCTTTGAAGAAGAAGAGCAACGTGCTAAACTTGAAGAGGTATATGATTGCAAACCTCCTTATGATGATCTGTTTGATGAATATATGACTGTGCGATTTGAATTTGAAAGACTTGCTGAAAAATATTTCAAACTGAAAAACCGAAATCTTACTCTTGAATCTCAAGTTGAAATGTTGTCCTCTTCAGAAAATACTATTTGTAAAGATTGTCCTGATCGAAGAAAAAGAATTCATATCTTACAAAGGCACTTGAGAAATTCACTAGAGGAAGTGAAATGCTCAATGTCATTTTGAAACAACAACATTTTATAAATGATAGATCGGGCATTGGTTACGAGACCAAACTTTGATAAGAAGAAAGGCAAGAAGAAGAGTGGTCAGAAAACATACATGAACTATTTTACAAAATCAGTTCACTCTTCAAATCCCTTTGCACATTGCAATTACTGTAATAAGAAGGGTCATTCTACTTCATCTTGCTTTCATAAAAGGGAAAGAAAAATTAAACCAAAAGTAGGAAATTATCAATGGGTACCGAAAGGAACTTATGTTCCTAAGGTCAAAACTAACTCCAAAGGACCCAAGAAAAGATGGGTACCTAAGGCTTGATCCCTTGAAAATTGCAGGTTTGTCTTAGAGCATCAAGACCCAACAAGTGGTACATTGATAGTGGGTGCTCAAGACACATGACCTGGAGATGAATCCAAATTTCTTTCAATCAAATCAAAGGATGGTGGTAGAGTCACATTTGGAGGAGAGACCAATCGGGAAAAATTGCTTTGGAATTGGTGAGATAGGAAACAATGAAGGTCCTCTCATCAAAGATGTCTACCTAGTAGAAGGATTGTGTCACAACCTCCTAAGTGTGAGCCAAAGCACCGACAAGGGTAACCTAGTTATCTTTGATTCAAATGAATGCTTGATTGTTAGAAAAGATTTAGTCCCCATTGATGATTTGAAAACTAAAGCCTTATTTAGAGCACCTAGAGATGGAAATTGTTATACTCTTAACCTCTCTAGCAATGCTTGATTTCTGAAAATTGTTTTGTTAGTAACTTGAATGAGAGTTGGCTATGGCATAAGCGATTAGCTCATGTTAATATGTTTCAACTTGACAAGTTCTTTGAAAAAGGATTTGGTCATTGGTATTCCTAAATTGAATTTCAAAAATGACATAGTTTGTGATGCTTGTCAAAAAGGAAAACAAACCAAATCTTCTTTTAAAGCAAAAAATGAGATTTCAACTAGTAGACCTCTTCAATTACTTCATATGGATCTAGTTGGACCAGCTAGAGTAAAAAGTCTTGGTGGAAATCTTTACACCTTGGTCATAGTTGATGATTACTCTAGATTTGCTTGGACGATATTTTTGTCATCTAAAGATGAAACATTTGATCGGTTTGTTATCTTTGCCAAAAAGGTCCAGAGCGAGAAAGGTTTTGCAATTTCGGGTATAAGGACGATCATGGTGGCGAATTTGAAAACAACGCCTTGGCGAGTTCTCGTGACAATGTGGGGATTGATCACAACTTCTCGGCTCAAGGACTCCTCAACAAAACGGTGTGGTTGAGAGGAAGAATAGAGTCCTCACTGAGATGGCAAGGGCAATGTTAAATGAAAACAACACTTCTCAAGTGTTTTGGGCTGATGCGATGAGTACGGCTTGCTACATCTCCAACCGAGCCTATTTGAGGAAGAAACTGAACAAGACCCCATATGAACTCTACAAGGAAAGGAAGCCAAATCTCAGCCACCTACATGTCTTTGGATGCAAGTGCTATGTGCACAACAATGGTAAAGAGAATCTTGGTAAATTCGATTCCAAAGCTGATATAGGTATCTTCATTGGTTATTCAAATAGGAGTAGAGCTTATAGAGTTTTTAATACTCGCACTCGTATTGTTGAAGAATCAATACATGTTGTGTTCTGTGAATCCAAATCTGATAAAGCCTTGGACAATGAAGAAGAAAATGTTTTCAAAAATCAATTCTTTTCGAAAACTACTCCCGCTTCTATTGAAAATCCGAAAATGTTTTTGAGGCTGATCCCCAAAACTCTATTGAAAATCCAGATCAGACTCAACCTAGAGCTTGGAAATTTATTAGAAATCATCCTTTAGACCAAGTTATAGGTGATATTAATCGGGGAGTAAGAACCAAATAGTACTTTGAATGAAGTAACTTTTTCTGCATTTATATCTCATATAGAACCCTCTAAGATTGATGAAGCCCTTTCGGATAATGATTGGGTGATAGCAATGCAAGAGGAGTTACATCAATTTGACAGAAATCATGTTTGGGATTTGGTACCTAGGCCCAAAGATCATCCGGTCATTGGCACCAAATGGGTATTCAAGAACAAACGTGATGAGTCTGCAATCATTGTCCGCAACAAGGCAAGATTGGTTGCCAAAGGCTATAATCAAGAAGAAGGAATTGATTATGAAGAAACTTATGCTCCAAGTGGCAAGATTGGAAGGCATAAGAGTACTTCTAGCCTTTGCATGTGTAAAAGGTTTTAAACTATATCAAATGGATGTGAAAAGTGCTTTTCCGAATGGTTTTATACAAGAGGAAGTTTATGTAGAACAACCTCCTGGTTTTGAAAATGAACATTGTCCGAGATCATGTGTATCGTCTCAAGAAGGCTCTATATGGCCTCAAACAAGCTCCTAGAGCTTGGTATGAGCGATTAAGCAAATTCCTTCTAGATCAAGGCTTTGTTAGAGGAAAAGCGGACACAACTCTTTTCATAAAGAGTAATAAGCTAAATGAAATTTTAATGGTTCAAATATATGTGGATGATATTATATTTGGTGCTTCTAATGATGCTTTGTGTGAAGAATTTTCAAAGACTATGCGGGGAGAATTTGAGATGTCCATGATGGGAGAGCTCAACTATTTTCTTGACTGCAAATCAAGCAAAGAAAAGATGGGATATTTATTTCCCAAACCAAATATCTGAATGATTTGTTGAAGAAATTTGGGATGGACCGAGTGCAATGGTGCGACACTCCTATGAGCTCAACTTGCTTCACTAGATGCTGATGAGGAGGGCAAAGATTTCAACATCACAAAGTATAGAGGAATGATTGGATCACTTCTCTATCTTACAGCGAGTCGCCCGGACATCCAATTCGGTGTTGGGATGTGTGCAAGGTTCCAATCCGCTCCAAAAGAGTCCCATCTTGAACAAGTAAAGAGGATATTCGAGATATCTCTCGGACACAAAGACTCTTGGACCGTGGTTTCCCAAAGGTCAACCGGAACACTTGGTGGCATACTCGAGTTCGGATCATGCCGGCTACAAGACAGATAGAAAGAGCACAAGTGGCCAATGCGAATTCTTTGGCAACTCACTTGTCTCTTGGTTCACAAGAAGCAAACATCTCATGGCCGTATCCTCTACCGAAGCTGAATATGTAGCTGCTTCAAGTTGTTGTGCTCAAGTGCTATGGTTGAAGCAACAACTTGCTGACTTGGGAGTTCACTTGAAGGAAATCCCAATTTTGTGTGACAACACAAGCACAATAAGCTTGGCCAAGAATCCGTGCAACATACAAGAACCAAGCATATTGATGTGAGGCATCACTTCATTCGGGATCATGTCCGAAAAGAGATGTCAAAGTGATGTTCATCCCAACTCATCTTCAACTTGCTGACATCTTCACAAAGCCTCTAGCCAAAGAACCTTTCAACTTCATAAGAAGAGAATTGGGAATGGTAAATCCCAATGAATTGTAAGAATTTCTCATTCAATCTAATGTTAGTTATGTTTTTGATGATTAATCTTTACTAACTTGAGCATCGGAGTGTTTAGATATGTCTCTTGCGGGGTATGTCAATGCTTCGAAGTTCCATACTGCAGTTTAGGATGGCTTACTCGAGTTTAGGACCGGATGAAGCCAAACGACCTTCAAGAAATAGCTTGACTCGAGTATGGGGAACAAAACTGAGTTTAGGACCGGACAAACTTGCAGTTTGTAAGTGCAAGTATGCTAAACTCGAGTAAGGAAAAGCTAAACTCGAGTATGTTCATCGTGGGTTCAAAAATTCACGCTACATTTTTGAAGTCCAGGTTAGTATACTTTCACCTTTACCGCGTATGTAAATGAAAGTTTGCTAAACTCGAGTAAGGAGAAGCTAAACTCGAGTATGTCACTTTGAGAATTCCAAACGTTACACTATTTTAAATCAACGATGTGGCATACTTCCATTTGTACTCGAGTTTATTAGTGACGGTTTACTAAACTTCCATTTGTACTCGAGTTTGTTAGTGACAGCTTGCTAGACTCAAGTAAGAAATAGATAAACTCGAGTAAGGAGGTCTGTCTATATATATATGTGAACAAAGTGGTGTTCTTCCAAACTCGCGTCTTCACTCCAGTAAACCCTAGAGTTTCAACTTTCTCTCTTCTTCTCCTTCTGAATCCGTCACAATCCCTCATCAACCCCTTCAAATCCTCACCAAATTTCATCTAATTCCTCTTATCTTCACTCCTTCCGAAACCCTAAGCACTCAAATGTCTAAAGAAGTCTCTCAATCCTCTCGACCGATTCCTCCACGAGCTCCAAGGAGCAAATCGATCCCACAGAAGTTGCAGAGAGGCATTGATACAAGAATCCCCGGAGTGGGTATTGTGATTAAGGATAATCCATCCTCGAATCCCAAGAAAGGGGATTCGTCTTCAAAGGATCCAGAACCCTCATCAGCCACAAAAAGGAAGAGGGCGGCTGAGTCGAGCAAAGCAAAGGGGAAAAGAACCGTCGTTCACCGAAAGACAAGGTCCAAGAATGCCACCCCTGCTTCTGGCTCTCGCTCCACTGTCGAGGTTACCGGTTCTTCGTCAGATTATGAGACTGAAGAAGATGAGCACGAAGGAGCCTCTCCATTTATCGACAATGCAGTAGAGGAGATTAAGCTTCACAAGACTCCGCCTCCTGGATTCAAAGTCACCCCGGTTCCTCTTCCTCCGGTCTCAATGCCAAGTTCAAGGACCAGTATTCATCTCGTGGCTTCTGTGCGGTTGTCTCAGTTGACTTGGAGCAACTTTATCGCGAATGCAATGTGGATCTCTCACCTTGGTTTGGGGCCTATCAGTCATTCATCTCCATCGAAGCCGCTTACTACCCGGAGTTGGTCAAGATGTTCTATTTCAATATGACAACCAACAATCTATTGGACTCAGAAGGCTATACGGCTGAGGAGAGGATCACCACGTGTGTCAGGGGAGTCCAATTCACCTTGTCCGCCGCTATTATCAACAAGATCCTAAAGGTTGCTCATCCTCCACCGGCGTCCACACCACAATACACCAATGCTGAGGTGTATAGGACCCTAATGCGCACCCAGGACGTGCCGAATGATCGCCTTGCTCATCCGTCTATCAAGCCCTCGGACATGCCACCACCGCACCGTGATATGGTACATCTACACTCGGAATTTTGTGCGAAAAAGGAGGGAGCTATACTCACTTTGCTCGGAAGGATTATCGTTTCTTCACGGCCTTCATCCGAGAAGAATCCTCTCAACATTGGGCAATGGATCTTCAAAGAAATCGGCGCCTTCAAGTTTACATCCCGAAAGGGATCATACATGCCCTTTGCCTCACCGGTGTCCCTCATTATGTTCTACTACAAGATATGGTATGTGGGGCCACCCGAGCGATGAAGTTCATCCCATCCTTCGGCAAGACTCGCTTGAACTTTATGAAGATCTCATTCGAGCCGGAAGGATCGGGCCGCCAAGGGCTCCTCCGAGGTCACAAGCCCGTGGATCACGGTCTTATGCGCACGAGGCTCGCCGCATCCTCCTCCATCATTGGACCTCGAAGAACGGTTGAGAGAGATGATTGATGCTGCCCTCTCATCTCATAGACGATTATGAAAGCCGAGTTGGACATCTTTGCGAGCCGAGTTCAAAATGGGTCTCATGGATGTGAAGACCGACTTGGAGAAGTCGAAGGATGCCACTCGACCGAAGAGCGAGATTTTTGATCAGGGGATTGATCTAGACTCCCGGTTATCCATGACATATGAGCTTGCTTCAGAAGCCCGGAATAAGATTGATCGTCTGATTGACCATTTTGGTCTTGGTGCTTCTTCGTCCTCCACATTTGGTTTCACGACGGTCCATCCTCATCCTCTCCTATACCCGAGACCCAGCCACCGAGACACACATATCCCCACCTTCCTCACCTCCCTTCTCATTTCCTAGTCCACCTCACACCTCTTCCCCAGCTCCACTTCCACTCCTACCCCCGTTATCCCATCATCTCCTATCACTCCTTCCACGAGATTCTCCCCGACCGCCCTCCATCTCCATCTACCCCGTCTCATCGAGAAATTCCCCACACCTTCTCCTTATCATGACCCTACCTTCGATCCATCCACCCATGGTCCTCGGACCCCTCCTTTTGTTATCCTTGATCCCGAGTATGTTGATGAAGACAAAGGGGGAGAAGGAGAGAAAGATGTAGATGTTTAGGGTCTATAGGTTCTAGGTAGTTTGTTATTCTAGATGTTTGGTTTTTGTCATCTCGTACTTTGCTATTTCGAACTTGTTATGATTATCGAATGATATCGGTAGTTATCAAAGATATCTATCTTGTCTGATATTGTTCATTGTTTACTTAATTGAATATAGTTCAGCTTGTTTACGTGTTTGAATTCCACTTCGCTGCCATTCTCTGAACTTCATATGTTGAAATGCCAAATTGGATGGTTTTCTGATAACTCAAACCTTGAACTTTGAAAACTTCATCTCAAAACAAACTACATCTTTCAAATTCTTTGCAAAATAATTTACAAGTGTTGTCATCATCAAAAAGGGGAGAATGTTAGTTCTCAATATGTTTTGATGATTAACAACAAATGTAAAACATGTTTTGAAGTTTGCAAAGTTGTTTTAAAAACACTCGAAAGTTGCAAACTGCGGTTTGCATTTGCAAACTCGAGTATTGGGCACCAATACTGCGTTTGCCTTTTGCAAACTCGAGTATTGGACGACCAATCTGCGGTTTGCTTGGTAAACTCGAGTATAGGGCATACGAAAGGAACCAAGTTTTCAGCCATAGTCCATACTGCAGTTTGCTCTTGCAAACTCGAGTATGGCACAGCCAATACTGCAGTTTGCTTAGCAAACTCGAGTATAGGCCATACGAGAAAGAAACCAAGTTTTTCAACCAAAGTCGATCTTTGCAGTTTGCATAGGCAAACTCGAGTATTCAATGGTCAATACTTGCGGTTTTGCATGGGTAAACTCGAGTATCGAACTTCTTGTGAATCAAAGGATTTTTCCAACTTAGTCAATACTGCAGTTTGCATTTGCAAACTCGAGTATTGACGCCAATCTGCGGTTTGCTTGGCAAACTCGAGTATTGGACTTCCGAAAGCAAAACAAGTTTTTCAAACAAAGTCAAAAACTGCGGTTTCCAAAAACAAACTCGAGTATTGACCTTCCGAGAGAAAAGGATTTTTCAAGATAAATCAATCTCTTGCGTTTGCATTGGCAAACTTCGAGTATTGAATGGTCAATCTTGCAGTTTGCGTTGCTAAACTCGAGTATTGGACTTCCGGAGAGCAAATGGATTTTTCAAGTTAAACCCATACTGCGGTTTGCATAGGCAAACTCGAGTATAGGTCTTGTCCTTCAAATACAAGACACGATGGCTTGCCTCGAAAAGTGGAAACTCGAGTATTCAATTGATCTCGCGGTTTGGTCACTTGTGAACAAGTGCCATACTCGAGTTTACAAGAACAAACCGCAAGATGCAACGCAAAAACTACGTTTTGAATTATACGAATTCGTGAATCACTCTTGTTTGTTCCAAATGCTTTCATGAACCATTCACTTATGATCCCGGATATGTTTAACAAGTTTATTTAGTGGATTTCGGTTAGCACGAGATGAAAATTAATGAAGATCAAGGGAAAAAGCATAAAGTGGTCAGAGCATTTATTGCACTTCAGAAAATTAACATCCTTTTGGTTAATCCATCTGAGCACGAACTCTCAACGTTCAAAAACGCTTTCTTCATCAAGAAAACTCTTCTCCAACGGGCAAATCCTCAGAGTTCCACATCAGACCATATCAGCATCTGGATTAGTTGGAGCTTAGAGAGAGAAGATGACCAGACTTAATTCTAATCACCTACAACGGTTGGATTCATCATTCAACGGTCATTTAATGTTCTCTACCTATAAATAGAGTTCATTAACTTCTTCTCAAGCCGATACACCTACGAGAGCGAAAATTTACTAAGTCATTTATTGTGTTCAGCTTTCACTTGTATTGTATCAATCGATACTTGCACTTCAGTGTTCATTTTATCTGCTACGTAAGAGAGTTATATCTGTAAATCATTTATTGATTGAGATAACCACGAGTCGGGGACTTGGTGGTTGGGTGTATTGATTACAACTTGTAAGGGGGAGTGAGTTCTAGAGAGAGAACTACTCTTGAGTACGAGTGTGTAATCGGTTTGTGAGTATAGTGGATTGAAAATCCCAAGTGTGGCTTGGGACTTTGGATGTAGGTCAACGATAAGACTGAACCAGGATAATTTCTATTGTGCAAGCTTTCCTTCCCTTCCTCCTCTGTCTATCTCGGTTTCATTACTTCAAAACAGGGCATATTTCTAAAAGTTTTTAAAATACCCAATTCACCCCCCCTCTTGGGTATATAGCTCCATTTACAATAAATATATGATTTATTAAAATAACCTGAAAATTTATATTGGGCCTACATATGACTAAACTCAGTTCAGGAAGTGTGACAAATATTATGAAGGGAATTTCCCTTGATGCGGGAGAATTAAGGCTTGAGGGAGTCATCTTGTGACATGCCTTTAACTAATCAAATGATATCCAATGGCTATGAAACTTTCCATAATCATAGTAGACATGGTAAAATTTAATTTGATATGTCATATAGGTCAATTGAACTTGTACACACTAAGTTATGAATTTTTGAATTAGACCCTAGAATCTGAAACGTTTTCTGAACCAATGTGTATTAAATTTTGATTCTGGAATAGTTGGCATATGATTGACTGTAGGTGCTATTTTTCCCTAGAAATAAGCTTCCTAATGGTCACATAGCCATTGGAATCACTTCAATTGGATATTTGTACCATTATTTATGAACTTTTAAAGTTGGTTGACAAATTTTGTCAGCTTTCCCTCTTGTGTGAAAATAAGTCAAGAGGTGTGATCAATAAGCCTCTCCAAAGTGCCATAATTTTCAACCAAGTGTCAAGAAGGGAAGAGAGGCATTATTTAGTCAATAAGTTTGATAAAGAAGCCTCCTAAAGAGCCCCAATTTTTGGCCAAGTGGCCAAAAGAAAGAGAAGGAGTGTGAACATAATGTAGTTGGTCAAGAAATGTAACCTTCAAGCCTCTTGACAATGCTCCCATTTTCTGCCACATGACCAACCGAGAGAGAGAAATGTGAACACAAGATTTTGGCACATGTTAAGGTGTAATTATCAAGCCACACACACACACACCCCCAAATTTCGGTTAAGAGGCCAAGGAAGAGAGAGAGCATGGACACAAAGAAAGAAGAAGTGATCTTATGCTAAAACGTCAAAGAAGTGTATTGAATAAACCTCCCAATCATGTACCAATTTTGGCCATATGTCCAAGCAAGGAGGGAGAGTGAATTTAATACTTTTGGCTCATGTTTGAGGACATTCAAGAAGTCATAAACACACACACACATTTCGGATGAGAGCAAGGACAAGAGGGAAAATGAGGCCTATAAGAGAATAAAATGTTGAGTTGTCATTGGTAGATTACGTAGGAAGTCAAACAAGTGTAACAAATTTTCAATTGATATTTTCCATTCACCATGCCGTCACATGACTACTTGACCAACAAGTAGAAGCGCAAAATATTGGCATATTCCATTTGGTCAATAAAGTTGGAACTCCAAGCTTCACAATCACACCACCCATTTCGGTCAACAAGAGAGAGAGAAGGGTAGAAATTATTTTCTTCACATGGTTAAAAAAAAAAGAGAGAGAGAGACTATGGAAGGTGGCTTTTGGCTTGAATAATAAGCCATTTTAAAACACTCTCTTACTCCTTATTCTCTTGTACTTGCGGCCAAGTAAAGGAGGCAGCCATGAGAGGGAGTAACCGAAGAGGAAAAGGGAGGAAATAGCCAAGAGAAAGAGGTGAGGTTGGTGTCAAGTCCTTCATCTCTTCTAGTTCTCTACTCATGGCTACTTCTAGCCTCTAATAGTCTTCTTGGTGTTGTGTTTTAGAATGAAGAAAACTGAAAGCCTAGAGCTCTTGAAAAGGAAATTTGCACGCAAATACAAGGCAAGCTAAGATAAGTGGTGATCTTAGCTTTGTTGTTATTCTTGAACTTGTGGGTAATTGTGATGCCTTCTTGATTACTTGTGAATTTGGAAGCTTTGAACCTTAGGGGAGGTTCTGCCCAATTTACTAAAATATGGTTATAAGAATGTTTAATATCTAAATAACAAGTTAGGAGAAGACCTAGAGCTAAACCATGATGCGTATGAGGTAGAATTTGGAAAATCCCTTTTGTATTCTTCTAACCTCATTTTCGGCCAGAACAGGGCACATGGAAGCAATGCGATTTTGTCTATTTTGATGCTTACAATGTGTTTAAAATGAAAAATTTATGTAGGACAAAAGTTGGATATTGATTTTGGAAGCACTGGAAAAAGTTGTGCAAAACCCTAAAAATTGCCAAGGCTAAATTGCTGCGAGGTAGTCCATTCGTAACACATTTTTGAATAAGTAAATGGTGTCCAATGGCTGTGAGAAACTTTAGAGTCAAAGTACACATCATAAAATTTAATTCAATAGGTCATGGGTCTATTTTGGATTTACGTATATGGAGTTATGAATTTTTGAAAATAACCCTTAAATCTGGAAGGTCAATGCGGGCGAGTAATCTTTGTTTGATTAAATCTAGATCGATATGCATATGATTGGCTTCCTATGATATTTTTATTGTTGTCAGCCTGAAATTCCACTAGGTAGTAACTCTAATCTCATATACCCTATGTATCTATGTATGCTTTGCTTGTACCATAATTGTGATTTGTGTTGTGAAACACGCATTTAGGTAGTAGGGCCTAGTGGACTAGAAGTCCTTGGGTTGCTAAGCCTGGTATGCATCCAATTGTTCTAAGTTTGAGGCCCAATTGTTTTTTCCCAGCGCTATGGATCCAGGACTTGTTGTGTCCCGCATTTCACAGTCAACGATGTGTGCATTATGTGGTTGTGTGTGATATATGCTGAATGTTGTATTGTTTACTTTCATGATTGTGGTTGATTTGTCATATACTATTTATACATTGTGCATGAGATTAATTGTTACTTTGAGATTCAATTTTGAATCTCAGACATTACTAAAAGTGCAAGGAAAGGATAGAGTAGTGATCATGGTGCAAGAGGCAAAGCTATGAATGAGCACCAGTGAACACGGTTGGTAGTTTGGTAGCTCGGGACTAGTAGTTTATTATTTTTGTATTTTTGTTTTAATTATACTTGGAAGAATTTGTATAAGATATTGACATTAATACTTGAGATGACTGTATAAGTATTTTTGAGTTGGTGATTCCGGAGTTTAACCAAGATCTATTAAATTTGTCGGTATTATTCGCCCAAACGGTTTTTACACACTTTACTACGCTATATGCTTTGTCATTAGGCATATTGTTAGAAGGGTGTGACAATAGTTGTTGTGAGGATTTGTAGGTCATTTGCTGAATATAATCCATGGCTGATAGAATGAAGTTTATGGTGGGTTGGGGTTAGGAACTGCGATATAAGGAAGATGGGTCTTCTTTGTTTTCGGTCTCAATTGGGAGTCTCGTGTTTTGAAATTACAACTCTACAATGGCGCAAGTAAGCACTTAATCAGTTTGCATTTGGATAAGAAATTAATAATTAAAAAGCACATAACTTACCAAGAACTCACTGAACCAAGCTTCCTGAACATCCTTAGGAATCTTTGTCCAATTGGCCCAAAGTTGATTCAAATTATGGAACATTTGAGCCGACAAGAAACCCATCACTAGATTATAACGCTCAAATTTGAAGACGAGAGGAAATGATGCAAACATTAGCTTACAAACTAAACTTAAAAAATCATAACATTACTAGTAGCATTACATAACTTCCTCTTGGTTGCTGACAGGATAGATCCACACCAGCTCTGTTGTAAGATCAACTGATCCCAAGACTGGTGTATCGAAGGAACTAGCTTCCCTGACCTGGCTCTGAGACGACGCAGTGAGCTGAAGGAAGAAATGTGAAGTATCAAAAATGTTAGTACATAGATGCTTAAAGAAAGCTAAACATATGTAAATCAATCAGAAATCGTAAAGTAAATCTGCTCTACCCCTTGCTGTGGATAAGTGGGATTGATAGGCACACATGTACCATCCATAACAGAGTCCGTAGTAGATGGTGAAGATGACATATAAAGTGGTGGAAGCTCTAGGGAATAGCTAAGCCCTTTGCCTATGAATGGGGCAAATGATGTCGCCCTACCCCTCTGATAGGATGGAGCAGGCTCTACCACCACTACGACCATTACCTGAACCCCCTGCTGAATGCTCAATCTCTGAAAACTTATAAACATTATGTCAAAATATATATAAATATAAAAAATATACCTAATATGTCACTATCAAAGTAACGGAGTATCTAGTATAACAAATCGTTATAAACAAAGAACTAACACAAATCAACTGGACAATTCTTGTGTTGGAAATTATGCCCTAGGGGAATTCATTGTACTTTGGATATTTAAGTTATTTAAAGTATTCTCTTTTGTTATCATTTTCGTTTGCATGTTCATATTGATAACTGCATCCCTGGATACATCTTATAGATTATCCTAAATGTCCCTGGTCGGTCATCTACGCGGGAGTGAAGATGAGTTAAGACCGATATGACTTTGATGAGGTATGGAGATATGAATCAAATTCATGGGCACTTGTAAGAGTACAAGGTCTTTGGACCGACCCACTATGAGAAAGCTGCATGGATCTAGTCATAAGCTTATCTCATGTATAACCGTCACGACGCCCTAGGACTGAGATCATCATGGATTCCTACATGATGAGTCACTGTCTTTGACCTAGTCAAAAGTCACCTTTGACCGGGTGATGATAAAGGCTGGGATCGGGATCGGTGATTTTCATGCGGAGGAATGTGAATGGTCAAGATGGAATTTGTCCTTGACATTTGTAGAGAGATAATACTGGGCCCCTCAATGAGTGAGTCTAAGAAATGTATGGCCATACTGTGATGGAAAGGGGTTTCCATTTCACTTATTAGACTACTCGAGAATCGAGAAAGTAGTGGTCAAGAAAAGGAAGTTGACATTATCCATGCCTCATCCTTGACCAAATTATCGCGTGACGAAAGGGACGTGATATGGTTGTACGATAGGTTGTATCGTGTAATCGATCCCCATGTGAATTGGGTAGTCGCAATGTCTTGCTAGAAGCGCTTGCGACTTGTGGGCTTACACGGTGTTGGCCCACCGCCAATCTCATATGGGCCTACGAGGTCGCACACAAGAATAACCCAACACGAGCAAAGTGTCCGGGTTCATTGAATCTTAGATTAATCGAGATTTAATGAATACTTAATTAAGTCTCGGGGTGATATATATATATATATGTATAAATTCGAAATTAATATATATATATATATATTAATATTATAAATAGAGATTATAATATTATTATATATTATTTGTTTTATATTTAATTTATTTGATAAATTAAATATCTAAAACAAATAGAGATATTGTATCTCATTTAATATTCGAATAAAGATATCGTATATCTTTTAGTTTAAATTGAGATATAATATCTCGATTTAATTAAATAGATAGATGTTATTTATCGGATTTAATTTATGGAGATAAATTAAATCGAAGGCTTTTAATTTGATTAAATAAATACATTAGATTAGATCTATCGAGATAGATTTAATTAATATGTTTTAATTCAAATTCAAAATTTGAATTTCAGATCTGTTTTTAATCGGATTAAATAAATGTGTTACATTAGATCTAACAGTTAGATTTAATTAATGTATTTTAATCCATATTTGAAATTCAAAATTCAAAATTAATGCAGATTAATGTGCTGACCGGGTTTGAGAAAACCTATGGGACTTTCAGTCGAGCGTATTCTGAAAAAGCCGCGAGAAACCCTAGAGTGGAAAATGTAAGAGAGACGCACAAGAAGTGATAGCACGCTGCCGTAGCCGTGTTTGGGAGTTGTTCATGTGGATACCGGTGGAGGAAGATGATCCTACGAGTTGTCTTCTACTGATCGAGGAGGTAGCCCACCTGTTCAAGGAAGAACAAGACGTGAACGAATTCTCCAAAGGTAATTTTGGATTCCCTAGCCTTGGTTTAAACGCACTTGAGTGATCCTCGAGACGAGATGCGTAAGTTTTTTAATCCGCTGCGTTGTATGGATCCCAACATCTTGTTCTTCGACCTCTTGCTTGCATGGCTTCCTCTGGAGTCTCATAGTCGTCAAATTCAGATTCACTATAAGAGTAAATCTCTTGTACCTCATCATTAATATGGATAGGAATCAACTCTAACTCCGTAGTGGAATCAAACAGATTCCTTGGTACATTGTCCTTGGCAATATTTATGGGCAGTACATGTTCCAGATCAGCTTGGAACAGTTTAGTCATATAGTCATCTGTTTCTGACTCTTTCGACTTGGGTATTGTTATACCTCCACCGGCCTCGCCCTTTCTGGTGGCGGGTTAGAGAGATTCCTTTACTTAGTTACCTTTCCTTCATTATTAAGTCTATTTAATAAATATCAGAGTTATCACAGCAAAGCATTTGACCGGTTTGAACAACCTACTGTACTGGTAAAAGTAAAATAAACAAAAAATATAAGTCCTCGAAAGGTTAAGGGTACAGTTATCCAACATTAATACCAAAATAATAAATAAAGTCATCCAAAGGTAAAATACAAAATGATAGGGCATTCCCTATTCTTTACTGCACCGCTGGGCCTTACCTTTCCAAAAAGGTTCCTCACTTCAAGCACGTCCCCCTGTGACTACAGAAGAGTCTAGGGTCCGGTAGTGGCCCCCAGAGTAACCATCAATACTCATGCACTAAATGTGTAATGTGTATGTATGCAACCATGTATGTATACGAATACAGCTAAGCATGTCAAATATAATAACACATCTTCACACCGTCGAGCTGCCTTACCAAGGCAGGCCTCGGAATTACCGAAATCACAAGCCAGTCCCATTGAGCCGCCACATAGGCTGACCCCGGCAAGCATCCTTAGCACTAGGAACACACTACAAACATGTTCTGTATGCATATTTGGCAAGAAATACAAAAACAACACATTTGGCAAGCAACACATACATCAAGCCATAAAAGTGCCAGAGTAAAGTGGTTACTACCAGTGAGGTATTACTGTACCGTCTTAATATTTTATCGTGCCTGATCACTTTTCCAAATATGCCCTTCTCCTAAATAACACCAAAATACCTTATTTTTAGTATTTACCAAAATACCCTTACATTTATCACAAAATCTGACCCTAGGCAGAAAATTCCAAAAACATCCAGTGCATCAGGCCCAACTTCAATGATTTTTAATACATTCTAGAAAACTCATATTTGCATGAAACCAGTGCCAGCTGAACCGTTTAAATGTCTATGTTTCAGGAAAAATATTTAAAAAAATTCAAAAATACACTTATTTTGGTGTGTAGCCAATTTTACACACTCTGGTCCAAATTCGCTCAGTTGCTCCCTGGTTCAACTTTAGCGATTTTTATCTCTTAGTAGAAAAACCCAAAAAACACAAAATTATACATCATGGTGAACCTTGAGATGTATAATTTATCCCTGTAAATTATCATATTAAACCAAGTTCATTTGATATTTTTAAAGCTCAGTTGAAGGTTCACTACCAGAATTTCCAGAATCAACGATAAGCTTGTTCTTTCGGGTTTTTTGGTGTTTTCGAGTTCGGAAAATCAAACCATAGATTAAACCCATAAAAAATCATTTTTTAAACACTTTGAGACCATTAAAAAATCCAAATCATACCCCAACACCAAGCCCCAACCAGTTGAACAAAAACTACAAGTTTAAGTTCCAAAGGTGCGGGTTTTCGGTGTTTACCTGATTCGAAAGTTCGGTTGATGATCCTAGTAGCTTGGAGTTGATTTGGCCATGGAAACTCTGGTACTAGTAATTTATTGTATTTTAAATTTATTAATAATTGAAAGGTCTCTACTTGAGTAGCAGTAAGACTATGGAATGCAATTTTGACAAGTGACTCAAGTTACTGGTGATTCGGATGTTAAAATGGAAGATTGAACCATTATACAACTGGCAAAGTTTAGATGTTTAGAACAAATAATAGATAAGGATGGTGAAATGATGGAGATATTAGCATAGAATACAACTTGATTAATTCAAGTGGACAAAGGCTACTATTGTAACATTTTATTAATAACAACTAAGTGTTTTTAGGATGTGATTTATTAAGTATTATGAGGTTTAGAAGAGATTTAGAAGTACAAAATCAAGAGTTCTTGTCCATATTATAAGATAAATGAATTTAAAAATTATAAAATATATAATATTTTGTAAAAATATATTATATTATATTATACTATGCTATAATAATATATCATATATATATATATATATAAACACATACATGGACCCCTTTTATCCTATCACGTGGGGGGGGGGAGTTTCTTATTTTGGGTTAGGGTTCTAGTTTGAAGATCAATAAGGTACTCAAGATCACTTCTAATCACAAAACTTCAAAACTGTTATAAAGAATATTTTAGGATTAGGGTTTTAGGCAAGTTTTGATTTTTCTCAATATGTATAATGATTAATAGTTTATTTTAATCGGTGTAGATTTGTTAATTGGTTATTGTTTGAATTTAAACTTTATTTTTCATTTAAACAAAATTAGGATTTATGTCATTGCTGCAATTTATAGTTCTAAATTTTTATTTTTGAAATTTGTAGGACTACATTGTCATTTTAGGTTTTCATTATAATAATAATTATAAGTTATATTTTTGATTATGTGGAGTTTTGAAAAGTTATTGATGGGTATTAAATTAATTGTCATAGATTGATTTTGGTGTGTGCTTAAGCTCCTAGATTAGGAGAAATGTGATAATAATTGGCTTTGGCGAGAGGTAACCACTTTCTCTTGTTTGCATGCTTGTGTGATGTTTGTGAGTTTTTTATTTTTATTTTTTTATTATTATTATATAAAACTATGAAACTAGTTGATAATGCAATTGTCTCGTGGTGTTTATTTTCATGAAGAAATGATTAGTGATAGTATATTATATGAATTTGTGTGGGAATTATGAGATTGGAAAAATTCTATGAATATCTTGTAGTGAATCTTGTGAATTGTATGAGAGGGGATGGTGGATGTAGATTTGATGGGAGGTTATTTCAAAGAGGAAATAAAGGGGTGAAATCTTGTACAAAAAGAGAAAATAAGGTGGTGGGTTTCCAGATGTATACTGGAGAGTCCTTTGGCCTACTTGTGTTTAATAGGGCCTTGACATCCCATTAGTACATTAGAGGGGGAACCCATGGTCCGGTCTTGTGCTCTATAGATTTTGGCTTATCCAAATCACTTGATCGGTGAGCTTATTGAGTTCAACTACCATTCATATAGGTGAGTACTAGCCTATAGGTTCAGTCATAAGAAATAAGGCAGGGAAGAAATAAGGGAGGATCGAGAATAAATTGTTGTGTACTTATTTGCTAAATATGAAAAATGAGATATTGATCTTGTGAATTGATGATATATTCATATATGTTGCCATGTGACATTATTAATAATGCTA